>JAPDOI010000285.1:600000-938131 GCA_029168955.1 Aplectana chamaeleonis | reverse complement strand
GGAGAAACAGACTTCAAGGCTTCCTAAAAATGACATCTAAAAATATGACGAAAAGCCGGCTTTTCCTGATAGAATTCAATATTAGGCCCTGATGAAGTTCGACTTCTAACACCAAACGCTCATGCGCAGCCGAAGACGCCAAACCACACGAAGCCCAGATCACGAACCAAGCGGTCAATGATGGTGTTTCATTCACGCTATTCACAACTGGGCCTAACTCAAATCTGGGTTTTACCAGTTGTATATTGTAATAGTCACTGAATTGAATATAGAAACATAAATGATATGATAATCTTTTCAAATGATACGAAACAAAGGGTGAATTTGTCAGAACACCTTCAAAAGCACGAAACTTTGAAATGCCGTCTCTTTGAAGATGGCCATAATTTTCGCAATTTTCCTCCGGAAAGGGCAGGGCGGCCCATTGGGCATAACCGGTTACCAGCCATATTGTCCTTCTTTTTTATTGTGGACACAAACACAGAGTGGCAGTGTCAAAATTAACATCATTTTTGCACGGCTCAAACAAATGGAAAAAAAATTAGCTTACAGACACTGGCGGTATAAATGAGAAACTATAGGGATCACGTAATCCTGGGAATTTTTACTGAGATTTTTGAGAATAGCGCTCCTTTAATCAAAAATTTAACGACTCTCATCAGAAACATGAGCTGTGTTGGCAGCTTTGAATTTTTAATGCAAACATTGAAATTGGCGATTGAAAGTGAATCTTGCAAGTATAGCTTGTTTCTATTCAACTGAGACACATTGCGAATTACAACATGACAACACACAAGGTGTTTTCTCGTAATTACGGTTTACGCACACTTTTCCTAAACATACCAAATAACTCTTGGGCTTCTCAGAAGTCTAATTGAAAATTTAACCCTTTGAGTTCAATTTATGGAATGGAGCAAACTTAGTTCTGCCGGCAATATAACTAACGATTCAATATTTCCAACACAGATGATTCATGGAACAGATCCTTAGAGCCGTCTCACAGCATCGCTAACCAATGCGTCTGAAGACCTTTCCACAGGCTTCTTTAGTTTTTCTGCGTCCATATCAGACAATTGCGTTTAAAAGAATAAGCGAAGTTTCCCGCAAAAATCGCTGCTCCTCGCGCCTTTGGAGATGACGCCCATATTGTAGATAGAAAATCAGAGATTTCTGGTAGGTCAAAACTTTCTCCATTACTTTTTTCAAAATTTCATACGGTACTTTTCCAATGCTGAAATGAGCAAAAAATCAAAATATATTCTGTAAAAAGGGGTCTCCCAAGCAGAAGTGGTTTGGTTAGCGTTACAAATGCTTCAACAAAAAGGAACAATAGGAAAGCGGAATGAGGAGAGTCTACAAAAATGAACAATATCCTCCAAGAACTCTTTTCTTTTTCGAAACTTCCAAACAGCGGAAACAAACCGTTGTGTTTCTCTATGAGGAAGCGCTTTTGGCTCCATAAAGGACTTTGATTATGTGAGTGCCGATAAAATATGTATATATGCATGTGAACCTAATAGCTATCATTAAAAGGGAGATGATGTTAAATTGTTTTAGGAACCAGTCAATTCTTCCTCGTAAAATACCACAACGGTTTGTTTCCGCTGTTTGGAAGTTTCGAAAAGAAAAGAGTTCTTGGAGGATATTGTTCATTTTTGTAGACTCTCCTCATTCCGCTTTCCTATTGTTCCCTTTTGTTGAAGCATTTGTAACGCTAACCAAACCACTTCTGCTTGGGAGACCCCTTTTTACAGAATTGTTCACTTTTTCTTGATATTACGCTGTAATATCCCATGCAAGAATTTCGAACAAAGACCTCTTCATCTCCCCACTAGATCAGTCCTCTTTCTGTGGTCACAAGAATCAATGACCCAAACTGTTGTAAAACTATCTCAGAAAAATCACTCGATGTGGCTGACAAGACCGATGTTCACATGATATTAGCTAAGAAATGAATGATATCCATGATATCGTTCCACATAATTCATTCATATTGATCGCGTCAGCCACATCTGGCTACACCGGGTGTTATTTGCACCTTCCATGATACGTATCGAACGGGTCGGCCACGGTGATTTTCTCAACCAACTCTGACAGGGACCTTAGGCCCCGGTTATAGTTGGTCGCCCAGACGTAGCCAGCCCGGTCGATAATCATGAAAGCCTGCTGGCCTACAGCCGGATGCAGAATCTGCCTGCAGTTCTTCGCTTTCAAATGAAACTAACTTAAAACCGGGACAGTCAGAAACTACCTTCCATTCCATCTGGACACTTTCATCAGTGGAACAAAGCAGTTTACATACTCATTATTTCGTTTCCGTTGCCCCATTCGTTCGCAGAACAGCCGCTTCGATTCCATGAATCTGATATGAAAAAGCCCTGCTGAGCTGCGAATGGAGATAGTTCTAACAATTTGTTTTTGAATTTGGATGCTAATAAGCAAAGCATATACCATTTATTGCAGCAAAAAATCAGTAGGCTGGTGAAGAAGGAAGAGGAGCACTCAAAATGGGGTTTGTGTGAATGACCTTACGAAACTGAAAAGCAGCCTGGCAACATGACCTGACATGACTCACATAACATCTCAAACTTTCTGCTTGCTATGCTTGTCATCCTTACACTTTTACAGAAAGTTTTGCAAGGTGTTCTCTCCTGCGCGAGATTCCGGGGCATAATTTCTCGGATGGCTAGCATCGAGTCTGGGCTCCTGCTCACTCTACGGGGTGGTCTTCACAACTTTTCGGATGAGCATCGCAACGGTCCCGAACACCTGCCCACTATCCGGGTTTCCACGACGTCGATGACTTCATCAGAAGCTCAAAGCACTTTCACGACGTCCCGATGACGTCATCAAACCCAAGCACTTTTGGGACTATCTAGACGGGGGGGTCACACGATTTTCCATGAAAATGAATGGAAAACCTGATAAAAGATGTTTGATGCTGCTATCAATCATTGTTGTTGATGAAGTTCTGTAGAAATACTTCGATTGATAGCGTTATAGATCGGTGGTTCATTCCATTTCTGACTTGAATCTTAGTGCCCCCCCGTCTAGGATAGTCACACTTCTCATGATGTCCCCGATGACGTCATCAAGCGAAAGCACTCTTGGGACTATCTAGACGAAGCGGCGACTTTCTCATGAAAATGAATGGAAACCTTGATAAAGGTGCTTGATGCTATCAGTCATTGTTGTTGATGAAGTTGTGTAGAAATACTGATTGATAGCGTTATAGATCGGTGGTTCATTCCATTTCTGACTTGAATCTTGAGTGACCGTCTGGGGTAGGCCCGCACTTCTTCGATGTCCCAATGACGTCATCAGAAACTCTTGGGACCTAGACGTCGAGCACCCACATTGACACTTTTCACGAAAATGAATCCCTGATAAGAGATGTTTGACGTCATCATAACCAAAGCACTTGTTCGACGTCCCGATGACGTCATGAAGCCAAGTGGTTAAACTTTTCTGACGTCCCGAGTAGCGTCATCAATAGTCCGCACTTTTCACGATGTCCCGATGACGTCATCAGAAGCCCGAAGCACTTCTTGGGACTATCCTAGACGGGGAAGGGTCACCCCGACTTTCTCATGAAAATGAATGGAAACCTGATAAAAGATGTTTGATGCTGCTATCAATCATTGTTGTTGATGAAGTTGTGTAGAAATACTTTGATTAGCGTTATAGATCGGTGGTTCATTCCATTTCTGACTTGAATCTTGAGTACCCGTCTGGAAGTAAACCCGCACTCACGATGTCCCGATGACGTCATCAGAAGCCCGAAGCACTCTTGGGACTATCCTGAACGGGGGGCACCCCACGACTTTCTCATGAAAATGAATGGAAACCTTGATAAAAGGTGCTTGATGCTGCTATCGTCATTGTTGTTCATGAAGTTGTGTAGAAATACTTTGATTGAACATGGCGTTATAGATCGGTGGTTCATTCCATTTCTGACTTGAATCTTGAGTGCCCCCCGTCTGGGGATCAAGTTCGCACTTTTTCACGACGTCCCAGCGCCACTTCTCACGATGTCCCGATGACGTCATCAGAAGCCCGAAGCACTTTCGACATCCTTTTGAAACACTTCGGACGTAAACGATGACATCAGGGATTGGACTACTCCTGGAGCAGTGGGAAGTGCACCCACGACTTTTCATGAAAATGAATGGAAAACCTGATAAAAAAGATGTTTGATGCGATGCTGCTATCAGTCATTGTTGTTGATGAAGTTCTGTAGAAATAATTCGATTGATAGCGTTATAGATCGGTGGTTCATTTTCCATTTCTGACTTGAATCTTAGTGCCCCGTCTAGGATAGTCCCACTTCTCATGATGTCCCGATAAATGACGTCATCAGAGCTGAAGCACTCTTGGGACTATCCTGTAACGGGGGGGAACGACTCTCATGAAAATGAATGAAACCTTGATAAAGATCGTGATGTTGCTATCAGTCATTGTTGTTTGATGAAATTTGATGTACCCAAATACTTTGATTGATAGCGTTATAGATCGGTGGTTCATTCCATTTTCTGGCTTGAATCTTGAGTGCCCCGTCTGGGATAGATGCACTTTTCTACGACGTCCCGATGACGTCATCAGAAACTCGAATACTTTTACGACGGCTACGATGACGTCATCATGAAACCAAGCACTTTTCGACGTGGATGCTCGTCATCAAACCAAGCACTTTCACGACGTCCCGATGACGTCATAAAGCCAAGCACTTTTCGACGTTGATGACGTCATCAGAAGATCGAAGCATTTTCGACGTCGATGGCGTCATCAAATGGAACACTTTTCACGACGTCCCGATGACGTCATCAGAAAGCCGAAGCACTCTCGACGTCGATGACGTCGCCGAAGCCAAGCACTTTCGACGTCGATGACGTCATCAAACAACAAACACTTTTCGACGTCCCATGACGTCATAAGAAGTTGAAGCACTTTTCAAAACGTCGATGACGTCATCAAACCGAAGCACTTTCGACGATTGCCGTCATTTCGACGTGATGACGTCATCACGGCAAAAAATTGTCCGCCGTTCCCATGACGTCCGGTGGCGTCATCAGAAGCCGATCGCACTTTTCCGCAACTCCTCATGGACGTCATCAAAGCCAGATGCACTGTAGGACGTCCCGATGGCGTCATCAAAGAGAAAAGAACTTTCACGACGTCCGATGACGTCATCAAACAGAAACGCACTTTGCGACGTCCCTCATTGACGTCATCAGAAGAAAGCCACTCACGACGTCTGTTGGCGTTCAGGCTTCAGAACCAGATCACTTTTCCTGACGTCGATGACGTCATCAGAATGCCCGTTTCAAAGCATTTTCGCGACGTCGATGACGTCATCAGATCCCCAGATGCACTTTTCATGACGTCGATGGATCCAAGTCATCAAATGAATGCACTCGCTGACTTACGATGACGTCATCAAAAGCCAGATGCCATTCGCCGTCGATGACGTCATCCAAAGGAAGATGCGCTTTTCTGACGATCGATGACGTCATAAGGGCATAACCAGATGCACTTTCTGACGTCCCGATGGCCGTATCGACCAAGGCTTTACATGCCTGACGTCCGATGACGTCATGAAGTGGTACTTTCACGACGTCCGATGGCGTCATCAGAAAATGAAGGAACTTTCACGACGTCGGTGAAACAACAACCGACTTTCCGGCGTCGGTGGCGTCATCAAACCAGAGCATACGTGGGCCGCGTCATCAAATGGAATGCACTTCTGACGTCGGTGGCGTCATCAAATAGATTGCACTTTCATGCGTCGATGGCAATTGGTCATGAAATCCAAGATCAAATGCAGGGCGTACGAGTGGGAAGTCGACTTTGAAAAATGGTCACTTTTCATGAATTACGCTCCGATGTTGCATCAAATCGGATGCACTTCGCGCTACGATGACGTATCAAATGGGAAGTCTTAACCAGATACACTTTTCGCTGACGCCCGTCGGCGTTTAGTCAACACCATGATTTGATTGACTTTTCATGACGTCCGCATGGCGTCATCAAGATCGTCAGATGCTTTTCTTGACGTCCGATGAACGGAGGCGTCATCCAAACCAAGATGCACTTTTGAATCGTCTGTCCATGGCTGACGTGTCATCAGAATGACAACAGATGTACAGCTTTCTGACAGTCGAGTGACGTCATCAAATTCAGATGCACAATTTCTGACGTCGATGCTGCATCAAATCATGGATGCGCAATTTTCGACGTCCGGTAAACGTCATCAAATCAGGAACTTTGCACGACGTCCGATGGCGTCATCAGTTGCCCCCAAGCACTTTCGACGCCCTCGATGGACGTCATCGAACTTGGATGTCACTTTTCATGACGTCCGATGACGTCATCAGGAAATAGATGCACTTTCTGACGTCGATGACGTCATCAAACCAGAATGCACTTTTCATGTCACGTCCGATGAGCGTCATCCAGCAGTTTAGCACTTTCGCGACGTCCACGGCGTCATCAAACCAGATGCACTTTCATGACGTCCGATGACGTCATCACAAACAGATGCACTTTTCGGCGTCCGATGGCGTCATCAGTAGATGGTCACTTTCACGACGTCGATGACGTCATCAGAAATCCGCAATGCACTTTTCTACGGCGTCCGATGGCGTCATCAAATGAAGCACTTTCTGACGTCGATGACCGTCATCAAATGAATGCACTTTTCGACGTCCCGATGACGTCATCAATACCAAAGAACTTTCGACGTCCCGATGACGTCATCAAGAAAGCACTTTTCGACGTGCCGATGACGTCATGATTTTCCTGCCGATAGATGCACTTTCATGCTGATAGGCGTCGGATGGCGTCATCAAGCACAGAGCACTATGACCACTTTCCTGACGTCGATGACGTCATCAAATGGATCACTTTTCTGACGTCCGATACGGTGTCATCAGCAATAGATGCACTTTTCACTGACGTCCCGATGGACGTCATCAAATGAATGCACTTTCTGGCGGGTCCCATTGACGTCATACAAATGCGAAAATGCACTTTTCGACGTCGATGGCAAACGTCATCAAATAGAACAACTTTTCGACGTCGATGACAGCGTGAAAGACCAAGCACTTTTCACGACGTCCGATGACGTCATCAAACCAGATGCGCATTTCGCGCGTCCGTCGAATGACGTCATCAGAAGGCGCCAGAATGCACTTTTCCTAACGTCCATGACCGTCATCAAATTTTTCGCGGCGTCGGAGGGACGTCATCAGAAGTAGATGCACTTTTCGACGTCCGATGACGTCATCAAGAAAAATGCACTTTCGCTGACGTCGATGACGTCATCAAAAAGCCTGGACAGCACTTTTCGACGTCGATGACGTCATCAGAAATGAATGCACTTTTCGACGCCACCAGGGACGTCATCGTCGAAAGCACTTTTCCTGACGTCGTGTGGCGGTCATCAGAAATGATGCCGCTTTCGCGACGTCCGATGAGCGTCATCAGAATGTGTGCACTTTTCACGACGTCCGATGACGTCATCAGCAAAGCGAGAAGCACTTCTACATGACGTCCGATGACGTCGTCAAACCAGATGCACTTTTCATGACGTCGATGACGTCATCAGGACCGTTATTGAAGTACTTTCGCATGACGTCCGATGGCGTCATCAGAAACCAGATGCACTTTCGCGGCGTCCCGATGACCTCGTCATCCAAAAGCAGATGCACTCTTCGTGACGTCCGATGACGTCATCAAATGACTTCAACTTTTCACGACGTCCCGATGACGTCATCAAACCAGAGCACTTTTCCTTGAACGTCCGATGACGTCATCAGAAACCAGATGCACTTTCGCGACCGTGGATGACGTCATCAAACCAGATGCACTTTCGCGGCCGTCGATGACGTCATCAGCCCATTGAAGCCACTTTCTGACGTCGATAGCGTCATCAGAAGCCCAGATGACAGCACTCTCGGCGTCGATGACGTCATCAAAGCCCCGAATGCACTTTCTCCCTGACGTCTGACGAAGCGTCATCAAGATCCAGATGCACTTTTCGCGACGTCCGATGACGTCAGTGAAATTTGGAGCACTTTCGCGACGTCGATGACGTCATGAGCCCAGATCACTTCTCGCGACGTCCGATGACATGTCATCAGATAGCATTCACTTTTCAGAAAACCGTCGGAACGTTTGACAGTCATCAGAATCAGATGCGCGCTCATGACTACGCGATGACGTCATCGAAATAGATGCACTGTTCATATGGCCGTCGATGACGTCATCGGAAAAGCGCCATGATGCACTTTTGGCCAAAATGATTCCCGATGGACAAAAAGTCATCAAACAGATGCACTTTTCGCTCGGCCCCGGATGACGTCATCAAAGCCAGATGCACTTTTCGACTGACGGTCCCGATGACGGCCGATAACCAGATGCACTTTTCGCGACGTCGGCCGATGACACCATCAAAGTAGATGCACTTTCGCGACGTCGATTTAGCGTCATCAGAAATGAATCGCACTGGCCAGTCCGATGACGTCATCAGAACAGATGCACTTTTCATGACGTCCGACGAGGTCAAATCAAATAGCATGCACTTTTCATGACGTCCGATGGCGTCATCAGAAATGAAACTTTTCTTTGACACTTCCCGATGACGTCATCAGAAGAATGCAGCCTCCATGACGTCGAACATTTCTGGCGACGTCATCAAGAAGCCTATCCAGATGCACTTCACGAACGTCGATGACTCATCGGTCAACACTGATGCACTTTGCGTCGACAGATGACGTCATCAGGTCAAAGGTCGCTCCTCGCTGACGTCGATGACGTCATCAGTGAATACCGTCGCTTTTCGCGACGTCCGATGACGTCATCAGAATACATATGCTTAATCGGTCGCCTGGCGTTTCCGATGACGTCTCAGGACCAGATGCACTGTTTCCCGGTCCGATGACGCCATCAGACACATCTTCCATCCAGATGCACTTTTCATGACGAAACGAAACGTCATCACGAAGGCCTGATACACTTTTCGCATGACGTCCGATGACTAAATCCTCATCAAATCAGATGCACTTTTCACGACGCCCCCGATGACGTCATCAGAAAATGTTTGGAAGCACAAAAGGACGTCCGATCACGTCATCAAATGCGTTCTTTTCGCGACGTCCCGATGAGGTCATCAGAAGATGCGACTTTCCTGACGTCGATGACGTCAGGAAAACTGGCACTCGTGTCGCGTTGACGTACTGCACGTTCCATCAGTAAAATGAATGGCACTCTTCTCGCGACGTCCCGATGAAGAAATCATCAAAGCCTAGATGCACTTTTCGCGTGCGTCGATCCGTTATTGTTTCATCAAATCGCGATCTTCGCGGCGTCGATGACGTCATCAGAAATTCGTTATCACTTTTCGCGACGTCCCGGATGGCGTCATCTTTCTGATGCACTTTCGCTGACGTGGATGACGTCATCAAATCAGATGCAGCTTTTCCTGACGTCCGATGGAACGTCATCAAACCAGATGCACTTTTCAGGGTCCCGATGACGTCATCAAATCATAGAATCGTCCTGAGTGTTTCGCTGACGTCGATGACGTCATCAAACTCGATGCACTTTTCAAAATGGTGGCGAAGGGTCCCGATGACGTCATCAAAAGATGCACTTTTCAGCGACGGTGGAAAGACGGAAATTTAGCGTCATCGCATTGATGAAGACGTCACAATCCTTTGCGGCGTCCTATGACTTGTCTCCTGAGGAATAATGCACTTTCCTGAACCAGCGTCCGATAAGGCGTCATCCAGGTCGAAAGGGAGCGCACTTTTTCGCGGACGTCGATGGGCGTCATCCGCAGAAAATTTATGCACTTACGCATGACGTCCGATGACGTCATCAAGAAACCAAAATGCACTTCTCAGCTTACTCCGTCCGATGACGTCATCAAAACCAGATGCAGACTCGCTGCTGTTCGATGACGTTCATGTATAAAGCCAGATGCACTTTTTCTGACGTCCCGATGACGTCATCAGAATGAATGCAACTCGATCGACTGTCGATGGCGTCATCTAAACCAGATGCACTGTTTCGCTGACGTCCCAGATGACGTCATCAATTACTCTTCTCGACGAATGCACTTTCGATGGTCGATCGTCATCGAAAACCAGATGCACTTTCCTGACAGTCGATGACGGTCATCAAAGAGATGCACTTGTTTCGAAAGACGTCCGAGTGAGTCCATCAGATATAGATGCACTTTCGCGATGGCGTCCGGTGAAGGGCGTCATGTCCAGACAGAATTAGATCCTCCCACCTTTCGCCCGTCCCGATGGCGTCATCACAACCAAGATGCACTTTCAGCGACGTCGATGACGTCATCAGAGTAGGTTTCTTTTTCCTGACGTCAAAGCCGATGACGTCATCGCGGATAGATGCACTTTTCGCTGACGTCGATGACGTCATCAAAACAGATGCACTTTTCATGGACGTCCGATGACGTCAGGGTCAGCTATAGAAATGCTTCCAGATGCGCGTTTCACTGCTCTCCGATGATGTCATCAAACCAGAACTCCACTTTTCATCTTCCGCTATAAAATTATCGTCATCAAAGTCCAGATGCGATCTTTTCGCGAAAAAACGTCGGATAATAGCTTGATTAGAAGCGTTACTCCTTGAAGCGACGTCCGATGTAGACGTTCGCGGTCATCAGAGCTTCCGAATGCACCCTGAAGCTGTCGATGACGTCATCAGAAATAGCCGTTCGGAGAGCATGCACGTTTCTGACGACCGTCGATGACGTCATCAGACGTTAGATGCACTTCTTCCTGAAGTCCCCGATGACGTCATGACAAAAAGATGCACTTTTCATCGACGTCCGATGACGTCATCAGAAGCCAGAAGAACTTTGACGTCATCTCTGATGGAAGTCGATCAAGTGAGATGCACTTTTCATGACGTCGATGACGTCAACACCAGAACAACGGTGATCCCTTTCACACAGCCTAGATCTTCAGAATCCGATGGAATACCTGGAACATAACTGTAGTTTCAAAATGGTGACCATTGGCAGTGTTACTAGCAGTGAAGAATGAAAAGCGTGACGCAGCCCTACGGCCTTTACATTTTCTGAGGTCGGCCTGACCTACCATTGGCGCACAAAAAGTCGACAATCAATCGGTTTTCCTAAGCTTTCCACAGGACCTCGGAAGAAACTTTGTTATTCTAACGCGCATTTGCGTCTCAAATTTCTGAAAGCATGGCTTTTGGACCAGCCCTGCCTATTGAAAGCAGTAGTTCCTCAGAACGCGGAATCTGCCGAAAATTTGTTTAAATGGTTTCATAAACTACTATAAAATTGAAGTGATCACAAGGTCTAGACCGACAAACCAAACCTCTGCAGCCGCTTCGCGGCCGGAGCAATCTGACCAATTGTTGCTGTCATCAAACCCTATTGTTTATTGTCGTCGAGCCGCAGTAGGCGCTCTGTATCTACTGATGTAATGATTATCGTGAGCCGGGCTAAGATCTCAGCATCAGGGTTCCAAGAATCGCTTGGAAAACCGTTATTTTGCATTGTACACTGTACAGTTCGGGGTGGCGAAACTGGCTTGTAAATAAGACTCAAGAAACTTTGCTGGTGGAATGTTGACCATCCCTGGTGTGCCGATTTGAAAGTGTCAAAACCACGTCATTTTGGTCGACACACAAATGTTCATTGCGCTCCTTTTTTTTCCAAACAGACGTCTGCTTTCAGTCAAGCACCATTGGAGTAAACACGATCGTGCTGATGGAAGCACAAAATGCAGTTTACGTCTCAGAAGGCTGTTTCTTGAGGGTCAGGAAGACAAAACACGTAAACATGTTATTAAGTAGAAGTTACCGTTTACTTGATAAAAATGAACTAGTGAAATAACACGTTACTAGCAGACAAATATCAGGATTTGACGGAACGCGCTAAATCAGCCACAGCAGGATCTCGGAAGTACTTTTGAACGCGGCACGGTCAACGGCTCAGAAGTGCGCCACAGAACGCCGTAGAAATTATCGCGGAACGAATGGGAGTGCGCCGGCCGCCGTAGATATAAGTGCTATGTCATGTCAGTGTTGATGTATAATTTTTTAATAGCAAAAAAACAAAAATGGCAGTGTATCAAAAACAAAGGGACAGCTCGGCGTTTTGATCTATATTGATCGTTATTGGAGATCAAACGCTATAGGCAGTTAGCATATCCACTTGTCTCCTCACTACTCATCATGCCTCGTGGATTTTACCTCTCTTCGGAAGAACAAGCTCAGATAGATGTTCTGCACAAGCTCGGATTAAGCTGTCGTCGAATCGCCGACGAGATCGGTCGGTCTCCCAACTCCATTTGCAACTACTTGAAAGATCCAGGAAACTACGACAAGAAGAGGAGTCCGGGCCGGCCCAGGATGCTTTCCGAGGCTACCACGAGGCAAATTGGACGTCATGTTTCGAATTCCACGACCAGCATAAGACAACTGAAAGCTGATCTGAGACTGTCTGCGTCAAGCATGACCATCTGGAGAGCTGTCAAAGGTCAAAAACATATCATGCGACAAACCATGAAGGCGGCGCCGAGATTAACAAGTCGTCACAAAGCTGCCAGACTTCAATTTATTGAGAGGAACTTGACAACGAACTGGAATCAGGTATGTTGTATTCCATCGTGGCACTTGCCTGTTAACAAAACTGCAATTCCTGCCAAGATATTTATTTAGGTGATCTGGTCCGACGAAAAAAGTTTAACTTGGATGGCCCGGATGGATTTGCGTCGTACTGGAGGGATCTTCGCAAGGAACCACTCTACTTTTCAAAGCGGAACTTCGGCGGTGGAAGTTGCATGGTCTGGGGAGCAATTTCGAGCCTTGGCGTTCTGTCACTCGCATTTGTGTCGTGCAGAATGGACAGTTCAGATTATCAGCAGGTTCTCCAGGACCACTTGCTTCCATTTCTTAGGCGTCACCGTCGTCGAAACTTTGTTTTCATGCAAGACAACGCGTCAGTCCACTCAAGTCAGTCTACTCGAACTTGGTTGGCGTCCAATAACGTCGAGGTTTTGGAATGGCCTGCCTGTTCACCCGACTTGAACCCCATCGAGAACGTATGGGGAATACTAGTGAGAAGGATTTATGCCAACAACAAGCAATTTAATACGGTTGAAGAGCTTAAGAAGGCTATTATGGAGGCATGGCAGAATTTGGAGCCTGGTCTCATTGCAAACCTTTTCTCCACTATGCAAAGAAGGATGTTTGAAGTTGCGAAGAACAAAGGAGGACCTACAAGTTATTGACTGCCTGATTGATCATTATTTTGTTGACAAAAAATTTATTATGCTGAGGTGTCCCTTTGTTTTTGATACAGTGATTTTGCAAAATTATTAATAAACAAATTTTCATTTCCTACGCTGAAGTTTGAATGTAATAATGTATAGGTTTTTTAACCTTTTGTATCGAATGGTGATGATTTCAGATTGCGTCGGTTGCTAGCAAGCTCGCAATTGACAAAAATTAGGGTGTCCCTTTGTTTTTGATAAGCACTGTAGAGCTGACCGAATAAAATTGAAAAGAACATTCCAAAGGGATACTGTCTACTGGATACTGGGAATGAGGTGTGCAACCAGAGTACAAACTATGCGCGCTACTGCTGGAGAACTTATTCTAAAAATATATCTATCATAGAGTCATTTCTATAAAGTCTCATTACTATCACGCATTGTACTCTTTCATGCACCTCGCATTTGTACCTCAACTTTTGGCACTGAAGCTTTAGAAATCTGACGAACAATGGAATACAATCTTCCAACTAAGAGCCTCAAGGAATCGAGAGGTCCCCGGACAAAGTTGTCCTCGAAGTCGCATGAACCTGTTCGTGATAGGAGATGAACGCTATTGCATTTTGCAGGTTTGCTGAAACGTGACGAATCTGTTTTTCGCGGGAACTCTGGTAAATTGTGCAAACTGTCACGCAATTGTCGTGGGTTTTAGACTTCAGACCAACAAGTATCACATTACCAAATGCGTGCGTCCATATTTCAGTGCGAAGCCGTTGGTTGCCTTCCATAATCTTTTACTGCCGTTCTCTTAGCCGAATTCGGGTCCCCGATCGCGGACTGCGGCTGCTGCATAATGCGACACGATGATAATCGTGCTGGGACCACTTTGCTGGAATTTGGCTCCGAGAACGACAGTATAACACAGCACAATCATTGACTACATGGCTGGGAACACCATGCCCTCGATTCGCGAAGCTCTAATCACGTTGCTGTCATGATTGGCGTAGTTGTGGTAAGGTAAACTGTTTGCCAGTCGATGAGCACCAAACTCCTCGTTTCATTGAGGAAAAATATTGAGCCTTTGTTTTACACAGGGCTCACGCTACAGAACCATGGCTTTATGAGGACCACGTGTGGCCATCAGGGATGTGCGTAGTTCAAAATTTGCATTTTTGCTGCTGTCGTTGAACGAATTTGCTAGTCGTTGAACGAGTCAAAACGTTCGTTGGCCGTTTGTCACTCAAAATCTTGACTTCGGGAACAGATACTGCCTTTGTCGAAAAAATTGAAAAAATGGATATGTAAATTTACTTTTCGAGATATGTAGAATCATGAAGAACAGCGATGGACAAACAGAAAATTATAAACTATCATGTCGAGGGTTCGTAATTCTGAAACAATCAGACCACGAATCAGGTGGATCATTGCTGCGTGTTGATGTTAACTCATTTACGTGATTTGGAGCAGTCTACTGTTCGCTGCTACATAAAGTGTGCCCGAATGAGAATGGCGGCCCACGCTGCCGGCGTGTTGGCAGGCGGCCGTCGCATGTGCCGCCCTCGGACGAGTGTTGGATTTGAACGACGGCCGTCCCCTCCCCCGTCTACAGAACTGATTGATCGGCGCAAAGCTTGCTGCCAGCCGGTGCCGGCTCCGTTCATAGTCGACGGTGGTGGGGACTTTTCGCATGCTCGTCCGAGAGCGGCGAACGCGACGGCCGCCTGCCAAGCACGCCGGCCGCATGGGCAGCCATTCTAATTCGGAAGCACCTTAGATCTGATCGCTTTCTCGTAAGCACCTCAGCGCACATAAATAAACGGATGAGTTGCAAAAAATTCATGAGCGAGTCTAACGAATGTGATATATGGCTTATCCCACTCATTTCTAGGCGGGCGAAGTGAGCCCTATCGGGCTTATCGTGTCTAGACCTCCTTACCACCGTTATATTTTGCAATGACCGACCGCTTCGCTGCTTCCTCCGCCCGAACTGACGAAAAAATGAGCAAGACAGGCTCCTAGCACGTTTCGGACTATAGCTTAAACGCTAAACTTCGACATGCCCACATAACTAGACTCTGTTTCATTCCAAGTGAACTCATGTTTTCGGTTATCACAGCGCGGAGCGTGGCTTTTTCGTCCGAACCTCCTTATCACTAGTTATATTTCACCAAAGCCCACCGCTCCGCTGCTGGTGATAATCAAAATCAACGGGTCACTATGGATGTACCAGAGCTTATATAGTCCCACATACCTCAGATTTTCTAGTCTAGCCAATGCACGTGATCTGGGCTTGGTCGTGCGACGGATCACTGCAGTTGGCGGGAAACTGCAGTGCTTGGAGCGCATCGGGTCATGCCCCACTTTGGTGAGAGCTTTAATATCAAGTCCGAGATAATGGCCCGGGAGAATGATATCGCAGCGCCAAAAACATTAGAGGCATTTCTCATACGGGCTCATGACCCGATGTATATAAGCCGGCAGCTCAGGCATAAATGGGACTCGTCTTCTAACATCACATGTTGTGGTCTACAGCATTCTTATAGCCTCTCTTCCTCATTTTAAGTCCGAGGAAGTAAGGCTTGTCGGATGTATCATGTCGAAATCTTCGTATCACTGTGGTTTCATCATGACCATCATCGGAGTCAAGCGAGCGAGATGGTCGTACATACTATTGCTATTTTGATTACTAGCGAGATCCTGGCTGGGTGAGGTTCATCTGCCTCTCTCTCATGCCCACGCGGAAGAAAATTTGGCTCTTGGATTCAGCAAGATAGAGGCGACGCTTGATCTACAAAGTAAACACAAGTCTTTTTCGATCTTTTCAGTCTCTGAAGAAGGAGGTTACTCCGAAACGTCAGCCATAAGAGTGCTAACAACCTTGCGCTAGTGACAACCAAGCATGCCTTGTCACCATGCCAAGTTGCTATCTCACACACCTCTTGCGCTGGAGACACAAAGAAAAAGAGGCTACTATTGTGCCATCGACTGGCATCTCTCGGATGATTGAGGTTTTGATGCATATTTTGGCAACATCAGCCACGACCGCTCCGTATATGTGGATTCTGGAGCTGTAATCACAATTACACCTGTAAATGTATTCCTGTAGAACAATGTCTTAGAATTCCCACATTATTTTTATTTCTGACTGATCGGGAACAAATCTGACGCTCGTTCTCTCATAGCACCATGAATTCTTCAACAAAATTACTGAACTACTTAATTCTATGCTAACGCTGCTGATTACACATGTGATAAAAAAACGAAAAGCAAAGTAAAATCTATCAAAAAGGGGATCTACCAAGCAAATGTGGTTAAGTGCTGAAAGAAACGTACCAAGAAAAAATGAGCAATAGGGAAGTAGAGTGGACGAGTATACAGAAAAGTATCAATATTTCTCGAGAACCGAATCCCGTGGCTGAAACTTTTAACTCGTGAAGAAGCCCGTTTTGTTATTCTTCACAGAAGTACTCTCTGGTTTTAAGAATGACTTCTTTTTCTTCGGTTCCATTAGAAAAGTCGTGCACTCAATACTTATTATTGAAAAGAAAACATGATGTTAGCCGATTCACTCAAACGATTTCATTTTCCTGTTTAGAAAGGTAAACTAGTGAAAGGGCAGTAGCAAAATCAATTACTAACACATTAACCTTTTCAACCAAGTAAAAGTCCTTTTTCGAAAACCCTAGAGCTCTTTGATGTGAAATACCACAGCGGTTTGTTCCATGGAATTAAAAATTTTAATCACAGAAATCGGTTCTCCAGAAATAATGTTAATTCTCTGTAGACTCGCCCAGTCCACTTTCCTAATGTTTCTTTTGATTGGAGCGTTTCTGCTAGTGCCAAAGCGCCTGTGCTTGGAAAAACTCATTTTGCTAGAATTGTACACTTTTCTTGGTAATACGTAGTAATACCCACGAGAAATCTCCACGGCTAGCCGATCGGTATCGTTTACTTTATAAACAGTAAGTGACCATTTTCTTAACCAGTTCCCCTATCCCACCCCATCAAAAAAGCACGGCTGGCAATGTGTTTTAGCAATTTGATTTGGAAATCTAACCTCCATTTCGCTATTATTTGCAGTTTCCTGTAACACTATAATAGTAGTGATTTTGAGAACGATTTCTACATTTTCATTGTTGAATTCTTTGAAAAACAACCGCTCCGCATCGACGACTGCGAGTAGCGAGGAAAGAAAGGGTATATCAAAGATTCATTCGATAATTAGTAAGTAATCAACTTATTTACCGGTTCCCCTATCCCACCCTATCAAAAAAGCACAGCCTACAATGTCTTTCAGCAGATTGATTTAAGAATCGAATGTTCCAGAGATCCAGCCCTGTGTGCAAACTTTGTTGGCGGGAGCACTCAAGATTTAATCATGAAATGGAAAGTTTCTTCCAAATCACATATCTTACAATCATTGCTTCCCTAGAGACTCCATCGAAATCGTTCGATTTCTGAGAGCTGTATCTTTCACTTCTTTCTGGAATTCTGAGTGCTTCTCCCCTTCAAAACTTGAATAGCTCCCATCCCTGTACTGCACAGTAAAAAAGCTGTAAACGACCCTCTCCGCGGAGACGCAGAGATAGCCAGTTTGCACTTTGGCCGGCCGAGAGAGTGCCAGGCCAGCTGGCAGCGCCTTTCTTTTCGTCCTCTGCGTCCATCATACTGACTCGAACACCCCGCATGCCGAGTTGTGAGTGCTCCGGAGAAAGTCCATTTCCCTGGGTATGAAGAAATCGGCATGAATTTAAAATTGCCGGTTTTTATGGAGATTACCAGAATTTCATTAGATCTTTCTTTAAAAACTTTAAAAACAAGCAACGAATTTGAAATACATATTGCATATTGTAGGATCCACGGCATAGGGCTCAGTCCTGATTTTGTCTGGTTCTCCTAACAATTTGTCGACCCCTGGGCTGCCAGAGTGTAAATGCAATAACTCGATCTATCCAAAACAGCAGCGACCGTTTATCCATATGTGTTTCATCACGTTTGTTGCCAGTGGACAGGTCACGGCGTGTTTGGCAATGAGTTAGCTTTTTCTCTGCCCAAACCCCTAAAGCGCTCTGCAATGTAGCACCGCAAAATGATGGAGAATAGGGGACGCCAAGCTGCGGACGAGGTCAGCATCGTGTCGTGCACGGGTACCTCGAGTGTTTTTGCCGCTGCGAAAGCAGGTCTCCTGAGCGACGCCGTCGGCGCAACGACGGAAAATGGTCTTGAGCCCTTTCACAGTTGCCCGGTGCGTCGGACGACCGAATGTGAAAAAATCTCTCTCGCATCTGATAGCACGACGTCGCCGCAGAGAAATCGATTAGGACGTCGCAACCGGTTTAAACTCCATAAGTAGGGCCCATATTTTTATGAATAACTGACGGTTTTTCGTTCTCCTCACACTTTTAACTCAGCATGTCACAGCTTTTTATGCGGCCGACTCAAACTTTCTAAACCATTTTCTACCTATATTTACTGAAAATTTCAAATTTTCAAGATCCCCTGCGTATCATTAGAAATTTGCAGGCATTTTTGAACTCTTCAGCATATCAAATCAGTAAAGCTACTGAGTTATATCTCGGCTATTTCTCGCTACTTCTTGTCCGTTCGTGAAAAATTGAGAAATAGCCACGAAGTAGCCGGAAATAGCCCACCAGGAGCTGCGGAGCCTGGTGGGATTTATTCAGCTATTTCTAAACTCTCAGAATTAAGCTTAATGTGATGTTGAATGAACGAGGGGAAAGTATTGGTAAAAAAAGCTAGCGACATTGGCGCTGTCTCCGCGATTCGCGCCCTACGCCGCGTCAGGTTTAGAGCACTCCCCAGGCCTTAGCTCGGCGGCTTGCTGCCGGTCGTCGCAACTCTACACAGCCGTTAATTGAAGCTGTAGGGCAAATGGACTGCAGTAAGCCCAACGCGTGCTCATTACGCACAAAGTTGGGACGTGGATACGTGACGAAACTGGTAGAACATCCAAACACTGTGGCTAAACGGTCGCTGCTGCCCGTTTAGGTTTTCTTCAGCTTTGAAAATGGAAAATCTGATCTGCCTTTGCCACACCAACCATGTCGTCGTCCTTGTTTTAGTATAATGCTGTTTTATCTAAGAACTGGAAGCCTTAATGAAAACTTTAATAATTATTTTGAGAAATGTTGAAATTTTATAAGTCTTTAGTTGATTATCCATAAAGGAGGTAAAATAAATCGCTTTTAAAATTAATTTTTTATAATTACCTGATATACGTTCATGAATGATTTTCAGTGAATTTTGTGAAACCAGTAAGGTATTTAAACTCCAGGTTAGAGTGAAGGAGAAAACATTGAAAAATTGTCAGATTCCTTGGGTTTGAGAGAGCACAGTGGGCCAAATCCCAAGTTCAACTGGTTCGAACAGGAAGCAAGAGGTTTGATTGTGGAAAACGGAATTTCGGCGCATTGTGTGGTGTAATTTCATTCACCCTCTGAAGGAAAAGTTTTTGAAATTGGCTTGAAAGAAGCAATGACGACTGTTATTATGCCGGAAGTGGATTCCGTCTGTGCTGAACACGAAAATTTCATTACGTTGAGCGGAGGGCCCCACAGTGAAAGGGTGAGCGAAGTCGAGGTTATGGTGTTAATTTAATACAGAAATGATTCTTAGTACTTGCAACATTATAGAACTACTTTTTTTTGTACAAAATTTCTTTTACAAAAAATTTCTTTACTAAATTTTGTATTCTTTTAAGTCCACTAACTGATTTAATTTAGATCAGTAGTGGTAGATTTCAGAGCTCCAGGAAATTTCCCTCCAATGAAACAATTTTTCAAAACTTTGCTACTTGTTTAGCTAAATTCTGAATCATCAATTGTCTGATAAATTTTTTGCCTTGCATACATCTTCTAATAGGTAAAATTTGTTAAATCGTAACATCAAATCGTCCCAGGAATTTCAAATGTGTGTTCTAAAATCATTTTTGTATGAGTGCGAAATTAGCTTTTTACTTCCGCCACCACCTGACTGAGTCACGTCTTATAAAATCCTCCATAACCTAGTTCTTCCAGCCAAAAACGAATTTTTCCTAAGGCGGTCGACTACCCGAGGCCCCACACTAAAACTCCCAATACCTCGAGCCAGGTCTTCTCTGAGGGCCGACTCCTTCGTCTGTCGTGCCGGTTCCGAATATGTACATTAAGATTAGTAAGCGTTTTCAAGTTCCCAGCACACTGCTTGGTTTCTTAAGCGTTGCAAACAGGTTTCTGTCAGCTTTTTCTGCATACTTCTGACTTTTTTTTTCAACTCTTCATCACATTTTCCGATGTGACTGTTCGAAGGATCGCTAGATTACACAGACTATTGCCTGCGTTCTATCGTTTTCGTGAAATGTTCGCTTTACCATCACTCGTTTATATATTCGACTACCTTCACATAACTATACCTTATGTAATAAACATGAACATGAACATGAACTCGGATCGGACCACCGGGGAACAATTTTTTGGTACCAAAAAAGAGGGTCCCAAAATGTTGCAAATTTTCTAAAAATCATTGCTGTATAGGTGAGAAAAAGGATTTTTCACCTGCACCACATGACCCCCGCCCGGTCACGATGCCTAAAATAGTTGCATAGCTGCGGCGGGGCTTCAGGGAGACCTTGCTCGAGGAGGCGGTCTGACCACAATCGGAACCCCTCACACCTCGTGCCGTAACCTGCCCCTGTGATATGCTCGATTCCTGAGTAGTTCTGGCGCGTGTATGTACTACTATTGCGCTATTTGCTCCAATCAGCTTTATTGCCTGAACGAATGTGGCGGAAATCTTATTTTTCGGTCTTAATCTAGAACACTATTGGAATAGTTGAGGCCCGGCTGAATCTTTCACAATAATCCGACAATACTACGACAAGCCCGAAACTTTGCTCGAAGAATCATCAGTCGAAAATGAAAACTAATGCTATTTTAAGAAAATCCTGATATCATCAGATTTGGTTCTGGTCAACATTCTTGTTTGCGAGCTGCGAGGCTGCTCTGTGTCAGCGCAGAAAGAATTTCGCGGTATAAGGAACTTGCGTGAACGTTCACTCGCGATATGCTGCAACTTTGATATAACCACCTAGAACTCTGAAACATATACATATATAACTAGATGGTTTGGGACACGGAAACTGTATGGTACAAGTTCTCGAAGGTGATTTGAACTAAAGAGCTTTCGAGCAAGTTGCTGAAATTATGAGGGCAACGGTGTGTTCAACTTGCAGTATGTACGGTTCAACTCCGCACTGCCGTTCAGTTCGCAAAGGAAAACTGATTGCGAAAGTGCTGCAGCGCGGTTGCGAGTATCCTCAGACAGGATGTGGGATCACCCCGGTGCGCCAGAGGCGAAACCGCTCGGTGATCCCACGTCCTGTCTAAGGACACTTGCAACCGCGCCGCGGCACGCTTTCGCAATCAGCTTGCACTTTGCGGACTGGCAATACGAGTTGAACTGTAACTTGTTTTGCCTGTTATTATATGTTATGTGAAGGCCCGAAATTCACCATTTCATATTATGTAGAACTTGTCTTCAGCAATCTTTTAAACTTAAAGGCAGTGTCCACGATCCCTTCTGTTTTCAGCCTGTCTTGAAAACGGTCCCATGCTGATTCCAACGATATCTCGAATCGTACACGACCTTCTGGGAACGGAGTTAAGGCCCTCAAAAATTGAGCTAGAGAGCATGGTGGACGAGTTTTCCGAGGCTTGTAACTTCTTTTGCCGCCGATGTATGCGAGCTGACCTGAGTAAAGAGAGAAGTCGAAAATGAAGGGAAGAACGGGTCCAATAATCGGAAACCATCGTTCATCTCACGATTTCAAGCTTTCATTCGTTCACTTCGGTGGGCGGGCAATGCGCTTTGGGGTTTGCCTTGCGCTCAAAGTGGAAACTTCGGGCTCTTTGGGGCTCTTCGTGGCTTTTCATGCGTTCTTTCGAAGAAAACGTTACAGAGTGTCCTCTACTCCATTCCTACGAGAATTTCAAACACTTTTTCATCGTGAACACTGCCTTTAAATTCAATGCGAGACAAATTTCTCCATGCACGAAGTTGACCGAGTGTGAGAGAAATAATTCAAATGCGGACTAGATCACCCACTACGGGATGGAATATGGGAGAAGGCCAATCTCTGAATGGAAGGAGGAATAATTGCACTCTGACTGGTGCCTAACTGACTGCATGGATCTTCATCTAGCAGCGCGAGCAGCGAGACTCTAGGCTACCTTGTTTTCAACTCAGCAACAATTTTGTAAGTTAGGAAAACAAGATTCGACTGAAGTCTGAGATAAATTCCATCGAGCGTGAATAGTGTCGCATCCAGAAGCAATCACCTGCTATTCAGCATGTGTTGAGATTTAGCAAACCCACTGTGACTTTCTTTTCATTGATAACGGAGACCTTGCTTCTGATTTAATTAGAACACAAAGTAGTAATAATAATGAATTCGCACTAAAATAAAAGCGTGCAGCATTTCTTTAGCTTGGAATAATAATTGTTGCAATCATAGATGTACTCTGTTTGAGTTCTTGTAGTACTAATTTGGTGAAATTAAGCTACTAAATGGTTTTTAGTCGCACTAGTGACTGATCGAAGTTCTGAATGTTGAAGTACGTGCTCAAAAATAACTGAAAAGAGAAGATTTTGGCATAATGACACTCTGAGAAGGAAGCCTAACGCCGTTCGAAGTCGCTTACAATTTTATATCTCAAAGCTGCATCTCGAGGAGGCATACCCTATTGAAGCGGACGTGTTGGACTGGAGCCGTCGGAGGCCAGCAGCGCTCCTCGTTAATTGTTGAAAAAATATCGAGGCCATCCGCCGACAGTATTGACGCCAATCTCAAATGCTTCTTTCAGATCATTTGACTTTGGGGTTTCTTTTGATTTTGGGTTTTCGTGGCGTCCTGTCATTAATTTAATTTATCAGAGGAGCACATCTACGTAATAAATTGAGCACGTTCGACTGTATTTACGATGTTTTTGCAAATAGAAAGCATAGAGCCAAGCAGCTTTCAAATTTCTTACACGCCTAGAAAGAACGAGTTCTCAAGTCGTACTTGCTCAACAACCCGAGGGTGGATTCACCCCTGTCTGTCCGCAATCGCATCCGCCGCGCTCTGCACGCGAGTAAAAGCTGGTGTTCCTTCGAAGACTTCTACAATATAAAGGTGTCCCAAAAACGCTGCGAGAATTCGATCACTTCATTTAACCCAAATCACAACGACTGTGTACAGCGACTCCTCACCGCGTGGGATCATAATACTCCTCAGCGACGACATCATTCTATGTAGAAAGCGAAGCAGCGATGCCGTCCTTTTAGAAGCAGACAAGGCGATAAGTTGTCCTTTGTCGATCATAAGCTCTACCTAGTTTATGTTTTTCCTTGCAACATACCTGAAGACGCCTGAGTGCATGGTAATCGCTAGAGCTACAATGTGAAGAGTCGGGAGGATGTGAAGCTAGCCTTGCTTCTCTAATTCCTCCCTGGTCGAGCTCGCATGGTGAGGTCGAGCATTTCCTATGACCATGTGAAACTCGCAAATTTGAGAATTACCAGTGAGAGAGAGGAGGTCGAGAAGACACTTACTGCTTGTACTCACAGACATTTCCGGTAGGTACTCACAAAAAGTGTAAAAGTCATCGTTTATTCCATAGGCAGAATCTTACAGAGGACCCAGTCGATGGAACAGAAAGCAAAAAAAGTTTCTTTTCGGCGTGTGCATACTATCTTGATGAAATAATTCCTCCGGATAATGGATCGATTCGGATAATGCCATTTTAAATTTACCGGATATTGGTTCGATTCAGATAATGCGTTTTCAAATTTTCGGATATTGGATCGATTCAGATAATGCCATTTTCCAATGATTCGGATACGGATATCCGTCGGATAATTTCGGATAAATTTCGGATATTATCGGAACAAACCTCAGGCAACACACACACACACACACACACACACACACACACGCGCACACACACACACACACACACACACACACACACACACACACACACACACACACACACACACACACACACACACACACACACACACACACACACACACACACACACACACACACACACACACACACACACACACACACACACACACACACACACACACACACACACACACACACACACACACACACACACACACACACACACACACACACACACACACACACACACACACACACACACACACACACACACACACACACACTTTCCTACATTTAACCTAAAATGAACCGATTTTATCCGTTTTATCCGTTTTATCCGATTTTACGATTCACAAATTTTATCCGTTTTATCCGGTTTTTATCCGATTTTATCCGTTTTATCCGATTTTATCCGATTTTTCGCAAATTTTATCCGTTTTATCCGGTTTTTATCCGATTTTTATCCGTTGTATCCGTTTTTATCCGAGTTTATCCGAATTTTTGGCCCTTCGGATAATGGTTCGATTCAGATAATGCCGATTTTAAATTTTCCGGATATTGGTTCGATTCAGATAATGCGTGTTTTCAAATTTTCGGATATCGGATTATCGAATCTCGGATATCGGTCGGATATCGAAATGGAAATGATTCGGATACTAAGATGAATGCATCGGTTTTCACCACTCTAATGCATAGAACAGGCACATCACAATAGTGGCGAGTCCTGTTTCACCTGCTGTAATGAGTATGCCCTACCGCGCTCCATATAGAAGTGCATATTACCTTCTTAAAACTTCCTCGGGTCAAGCATTGAAATTTTCCATGATATACCATGAATGGGCGCACCGCATTTTCGATGGTCTCTGGAGCTCACTCCCAAAGAATTTTCCAATACGATTCTTCAGATGTCACCGCTGGTGATTAATACTCATCAAAATTGCAATTGTCAAACAGCAAAAAAAGGTTTAGCACTCCAGTGTCATTATGTACGTTGCTTTACGCGTATGACGTCGAAGACCAGTAATGAAATAGAAAAAATAAATCATGTAGAGTGAGAAATGAAAAACCGAAGGAGAAAGTGATGTAAAAACCGTTTTCCAAGGCCTTTTCTGCCTTGGCACTTACGGCAGTCGAGCATAAGGTGCATCTACTGATGGTTATGAAACATAGTTGAATTTTTTTCAAAAAAATTTCGTGGTTTCTACGTACCTATCACCACGAAAACATAGGTGATATCTCAGAAAAAAATTCAGAAAAATCCAGCTAATGTAGTTTTCCACCAACCAATCAGTAGACGCATCTTGTGTCGAGCCGTTCAAAGTGAAGACTAAGGCTGAAGGCCTGAGAAAAAAAGACACACCACCTTTTCCAACGGGCAGTTTTTTCTATCTCACTTTACACCAGGACTTTTCGAATTCATCGTGTCATTTCACTATGAGGTAAAGCCCATGAGCAAAGTATATGACACTGGAAAAAAACCACGCTAATGGACAACTGCAATTTTGACGTTAAATCTTCAGCAAAGTCATACCTTGAATTCAGCGTCCATGGTTAGAGGGGTGCAAAGCTGCCACATGGAAGGACGCAAAACGGACGCACTTTGTCCACGGGTTGCTACCCTGCCGCTCGTTGTCTGTTTCTACAGTAAATGAGGTATAATCGAAAGATTCTTTGGTGGAATAAACATTGATCGACGAGTCGATGTCGCATTTATTCCCCTCATACGTTGGATGCCCAACAGAAGCGATGACGGCACACAAGTTCAAGACCTAAGAGACTCGTCACGCGAAACAAAGTTTCTGCAAAGCGATCGCACCACTGTAGTTTGAAGAAAACAGTTCTCCCTTCTTCTGGTAGCGGAGCGGTAGATGCAGCTCGTAGTCGCACCGTCAGACGGTTCTGAAGAATCAAGCGGTAATGAAGGATGATGATTGATTAAAAGCACATGGCCGTGATAATGCACCTCTCTCGTCCAGTCGGCTGAATCAGTCACAGAGGGACACTCGAGCGCACCGCGGCGGCTCAGTCCTACCACAAGGGATTTCCACTTTAAGCTGCATTATACAATCGACCGAGGACGACCACAGCTGGATGGGACAACCAGGCCTTAGTCCGGAACATCAGGTGGGAATTTCGGCAGAGCAATATGCATTCTTATCGACCGGGCTGGCTGGCCGATCGGCCGCTAGCGACCTGACTTTCCAGTCTTGCCTACACCACTTTCGTTCAAAGTAAAGAAAAACAGTTTCTGCACAGGACATCGATGCAAATGACAAAACATAGTGTCACAGCACGAGCCAGAATTCTCACATACTAGATGGTCATGTATTTTGCGTCCCAAAGAGTGATAAGGTTGATGAGGGTGAAAATGTGTGATGTTATTACTTCCAAATCATATAAGTTCTCCAAAACAATGGGAAAGCTTTGATGGGAAACAAAACCTTGAATCCCTTGATATGGCTATATCGCGCAGCAAAAGGATAAGATGACATTTGTAATACAATTTTTGATCAAAATATGAATGCTCCGTGAATTTGCAAAAAAGCAGCTCTGGGGAGATTCGAACCCTGGTCACATGCCCACCACTGCCCCTTCCTCCCTTTGCGCCGTCGATGCTGTTGGCTGGACCGCTTAACAATTCATAGACTAGGAGGAGGTCGATGGCTGGCAAACTTTCGGACCTTATAACTCCTTCAGATCTATCTTTCGCGGCGGGCCGCCCACACTATTTTACCATGTAATGCGTGAATATTCCCACATGACATTAAATTTCTACCGTTCAGACCTACGCTTCTTATACTTCCCTTGTTAGTTCAAACACTGAATTGAGAAGAAAAATCCGAAAGTGGTTTTCTGCGCGAACGCTGCCTTTAACCCTGGCCTCGTCCCGCTGGAGCCTAAATGTCATTGGTCATCAGTGGCCATTTAGCCAGTGAGAGATTGGATTCGCGGGTTCAGAGATGTTTAGGAAAAGGCATGCCCACGGTTAAGCGTCTTCATAAGTGTTCAAACTTGGGCCTTTTTGCACTATCTTGTAGCAATATCCTAGAACGTGGATGCGGTGCTGACGGAAGATGATGTGCAGCTGATATTGCTGGATAGCCCTGGAACTGTGGGTCTACGCCATGCGAGAGAGGTCATGGCAAGGAAGCAAGACCGTATTGTGACAGAACCGGAAACTGCTCTTCAAAAAGCTGAGCATATACTCGTTGTTCAGGTATGTTCGCTTATCGGCTGCTCGGGCCTTTCTCATGCCTCCTGCACTCATTTTTTGGGATTACCCCGAGTAGCATGCACATGACGAAAATGGTTTAGTTTTAATGAAAACGGAGCTCAGTTTGTTACAAAAAAAAACTGAAAAGGCAACCCTGTGCAACTACTATCTATACATTGGATCCGACTCCTTTCGGAAAACGGCAAAAACTGTTTTTCTCTTGACCGTCAACCGAATGCTTGAAGAAAAGACTGCCTTCCTATCGGAACTCATGATAACATTCATGCGAAGACAAATTTGTCGTCGTCTTCATCTTGAGTGTTCGTAAACAAAGATTATTTGAAATGAATCGGATATCCGAAAAAATCGGATGTTTTAGAATTCCTTGTCACAGAATCTCCTAAATACTTGAAAGTTGAGATCATTCTGCCTTTTAAGTTCATATACATCCGAACGTAAACCTTTCAGCTCAGGGTAAAGCAAAAAATAGCGATTTTTGGAATTATCGTCATTAAGTCGGTTCCAATGTATACTACTAACAATACTTATGATTATGGGGCCCATTGAGGTGATATTAATATTATTCCTACAACTTCACTGGAATGGCGGAATCATTAGATCGCACGTTTCTGAGGATGGTGAGAAGTGACACAAACGTTTTTTGCTTGATTTCTTCTCTTTATACAACCTATCTTCCAAAAAGTGAGCCGGGTGGGCGACCGCTCCGCGCGATTGAAGCAGACCGCAAGTGATTTTTCCTAGTCTCGCCGAAGATCTTTTACTTGTTCCTTTGATGTTAAATAGCCTGTTGGACTGAACACTAAATGAAGAATACCGAACAATAGAAAAACGTAGGCGGCGAGAATGGAAAAATTCAGTTGTGATCAAGCGCGCGGCGTGGTCACCCGGTTTACTCTATGAAGGATTGGATGTACTTCTTTTTTTGCAGCCACGAACAGGGTCAGGCGAGTGTTGCCCGGCCGGACAACGGAGTGCACGCGAAAATTTTAAAAATTCTAGAAAAATGTTTTCGAGGGGACGTAAAATTTTTGAGGGAAAAATTAAGAAAATAGTGGGGTGTTTTAATTGAGAAAAAGTTTCTGACAGAGTTTATTATTGAAAATTTCTATGAAAGGAATTTGTACATATTATTCTTCTTATCAGCCACAGCGGAGCTTCTTCTCATAGGCCCAAAAAGGCGGCGACGTCGCACGGCTTCTTCCACATATCACGAGCAGACAGAGGGGTTGGTTTTGCTGGGCATGAAAATAATTGAAGTGAATCATGCCCTGTACATTGACAGTCAGGACATATATATTGTATATTGGACATATTGTAATGGGAAGAATTAGAGGAAGGGAAGAATACCAGCTTTATAACAGCACAAGTGAAGAACGTTTTTGTACTTGACGATGTAGCGGCAGTATTTTAGACTGTAGGCAAAGTTTTAGCTCATAAGACTTACTTTCAGACGAGTTACATGTATTAATAGAGCCTATTTATGCTTTATTTCTTCACTTCGTAGATTGGACCACGTACGTCCCCCCATAAACTTTTCGATTTTCTTAATTCTAAAATACGATTGGAAATCTCCGTGGGATTCGCTACAAACTGGTACCTGACACCCCTCCCATAACCTCAAAGTTACAGAGAAAATTGCCTAAAACCCGTTCCTCGTTGTCCAATACCGTTGTCCAGAACCGCGCCTTTGGCCGAAATTGACAACGCATGTTTTTCTTTGAAAAATACGACCCTGAGGTCTCGAAGGTTCTGTTTTCATCCTAGGCCTACCCTCTACAAACTGCGGTAAGATCGCCCGGATACTCCGTAGCTCAAGGTATTTAAGAGCAATATTCCAATTTGCACTGCATAAACTTGGAAGGAGCAGTGCAGTGGTTGCCTTGGCTGGGTATACCTCAAGTGTTCGGGGTTAACTAGCTACAATGATTACACTCATGCCTATTGTCTTGTGAAGAAAAATTGGTCTCTGTATACAGCCGTTCAGTCCGCAAAGTGCACGTTCGCTGGTGAAAGCGTGCCGGCGGCGCGCTTGCGAGATCCTCGCACAGCGAGGTGATCACCCAGGCGGTGGGATCACTCAAATTCAAAGGCGTGTCCGCCCAAGTGATCCCACATCCCTGTATGAGGATACTCGCAACCGCGCCGCAGCACGCTTTCGCATTAAGCGTGCACTTTGCGGACTGAACGGCAATGCGGAGTTGAACTGTATGTCTTGTATTAATTCACCTTCCACGGTTCCTCTTCATAGTCTCAACATCACGATGAGAGACGACAAGCGATGATGGGACCCCAATGATCCTGCGGTACAACAGCTGTCGGACAACATCACCGAGCTGCTAAATCAACACAAGCAGCAGCGCTGGAAAGAGCTAACTGAGTCGATTGATTTTGCCGTGGATGCCAGGAAAGCTTAAACACCTTGGAAGCAGCTTTCAGGCAAAAAAGATGAGTACTGATCGCAATATGCCTCGAATTTCCGTCTGGAAGATTCGAGCACGGATACAAAGTTGCTTGTCTCCTCGGCAAACTTTTTACATTCGCATCATCGCCTCGAAATATGCAAAACAGACGAACAATGCGAGCAATCAGGGAGGCTTCGATCGGCTGGATGTCCCAACCATTTCTTCTTCCGCCATTGACAAGATCATCAAGTCGATGAAAAAGTTGCGTGCAGAGTGACCTGACGAGATATCGGCTGCTCATCTCAAGCACCTTCCTCTGATCCTGTTTAGTGAACTGCTCTCTGATCTCATTTATTCGTCATTCAGTTCTGGTGTTATTCCGGCGCGCTGGAAACAAGCTGTCGTCATTCTATCGCCAAATCCAGGCAAGCCACCTGACAAGGCTGCCTCCTACCGCCCCATCTCCCTCCTTTCCCCCTTGCCAAGCTTGCGGAAAAAGCCGTCAATCCGTTCCTTCTTCTTTTCAGCAATCGATGCAGTACAATATCTACCAGCATGGTTTCAAAAAGCAGAGCATTCCACCACTCACTCGTTCTATGACTTCAATCACCGATATATTCATCGTTGGATTTAATTGCAAGACTCTGCCTAGCAGAAGCCTCGTCGTTGCTATTGATCTTTCGGCTGCGTTTGATAAAGGCGTATAGCGATCTCCCGCTTCTATCGAAATTCATACTGGAATCGGAACAACATGTTGGTCTCAAAGATGGATTAATAGCTTTGTCAAAAATCGGTCCATTCGGGCCAAGTTCGACGGACATTCATCGCCATCGGTCCTTTGAAAAGCCGGTGTCCCGCAAGGCGCGTGTTGTCCCCTAGCCTGTTTTCGCTATTTCTGTCTGATGTTCCTGAGCCACCAACTGGTATTCATCTGTGCCTGTACGCTGATGACATCACTATCGTTTGCACGGACTCAGTTGCTGACCGAGCCATCGCTACCATGAACAACTACTTACGGACGTTGGCTGTGTATCTCAAATCAAAGTTGCTGAATCGGTTTCTCACCTCCAAGTCAAGTGTCATACCATGTACAACGGCTACTATCGAACACCGGCTTCATTCCAAGGTCATCTGGGATACATGAGCTGCCACTGTTCAAGCATCCTCGACTACTGGGAGTCTTCCTGGATCCCTCGCCACGATTTCATGAGAATGCGCGTAGCATGCTGTCTCAGTCATAACTCAGCAGTCAATGATTCTTCGCGCAACTGGCTGGAACTTACCAAAGGCGGCATTGAAGCAGGCAAGCTATGTGCGTCATATAGGGCCATGGTGCAGCCGGGCCTGGAATATGGTGCCGCCTGATATGGACCAGGCATCTCTCTGAATCCATTTTGGTGCAGATTGCAGAGAACACAGAATACTGTTCCTCAGGCTTATCACTGGATTTCACAAGTCGACGCTTCATTCCGCATCTTCACCAGGAAACCGGCCTACTCTTAGTGAAAGAGCACCGCTTTACTCCAGTCTCAGCAATTTCTTAATAAGTATTGTCAAGAGCCCGACCCATCCGAGATTAACATCTTCGGTCGTCTGGCCTCACCGAAGAAGCATACGCACGCCGCTCACCAACACCTCGCCCATTATTTTCGCCTGCTCCTCCCTCCGTCGGTAGTCGATCTAACAACGCTGGGCTACATCTGATTGATCACGAAGAAGACTCCAGATGGCTGAGCATACGCGGTTCGTAAGAGTACCTGTCTGATGCTCAGCCCAACTAATCTATGGCGGCGTGCCCTCACGAGTCGACGACAGCGGGAAGCTGGACTACCGGAGACGTACCCGAACGGTCATCGCTGGCCTGCGATGCGGTCACTCCAGATATCTGTGCGCCTACATTCATCGGATTGATCAGTCAGTCCCTGATGTGAAGTGCGTTCTGATTTTCGTGAATGTGCTGGACATGATTCATTGCATCTATTTTCGTGTCCGGCCAGGCCTACAACCTTGTTCGCTCGAGATCTATGGCAGGCAAGCCGTGTGAGGGCGCTAGTTTTCTACGCCTTCTGATGCGATGCTCTGTTCATGGCTGACAAGAAGAAGATAGTCTCAACATTTTCAACTCACATATCGGCTTGCGCGCCAAACTGGCGGAACTTACATTGTACATTGAACGCTCACAACCTGATGTCATCCTCCTACAGGAGACCAAACTTAGCGGGTCCTCCCCTTCTCAACCCCGCCTCCCCGGCTATACATCATACCATATTTTACATCATACTATACATCACATGGCGGTGGCTTGTCGACTTTTGTAAAATCATCTATTCAGAGAATCTCATCTTATTGCACTCTCTGTTGATAATGTTGTTGAATTTATAGGAGTTCATGTTGTACTGCAAAGTTGTCCCCTAGACGTTATCAATGTTGTACATTCTGGCATCCACCCTTGTCCCAATTCATTTGACCCCACTCCATATTTAAATGATGTATATAAATCTCTCATCTTCATCTGCTAGTTTGGCTGGTGACTGTAATGCTCACTCCCTCTTCCTGGTTCTCCTCCTAGAAACCCGATGATGAGGAGAACTACTTGAGCTTTTTGCGGATGATTGTGACCTGATACCTATAAACGAGGATTCTCCTACATCGGTTCCCGTCGACGGGCAGACCCTCCTCACCGGGGATGTCACGTTTGCTTCCTCTTCTCTTGTCATGTCTCGCAGTTTATCCACATCTGTGGTAGCCGGGCAGTGATCATGTACCTACATATTTGCACATCATTGGATCTTTCTCTTAATAGTCAGCTTTCACCTTTTTCTGGATCCCTTAGCAAATGTTACACTAGCTATCGCAAGGCTAACTACTCAGCCGGGTAGCCAACCATCCGCTAGCTGGCTCGGTACATGACAAGGAGAAATTCGTCGTCGACACCATATGCGATGCCTGCAGAATAGCCATCCCGACCGATCGCGTTAGAACGTTTCACCCTAACGTATCAAAGGAAGCCCTGGAGCTAATCACTCAACGGGACGACCGACGCAGAAGTGACCCCTCTGATCCATGCATTTCTCATTTATCCGAGGAGATCTCCAAAGTGCTGAATGACCACAAGCAGAAACGCTGGAGAGAGTACACCGAATCCATCAACTTTGCGACTGATAGCAAACAGGCGTTGAGCATCCTCAAATGACTATCTGGGAAGAAGATTGCACCTGTGCGCAACATGCTTGAATTCCCCTCGGGCAGATTTGAATACGGATATAAGGCTGCCTGCCAGCTTGGAAAATTCTATGCTTCTGCCTCTTCACGACGCGATAATCAACACAGAGGTACCTTACGTGCGATCAGGAAACTCAGTCGCCAGGACGTACCGTCTATTACTGCTTCTACTGTCACTCTCATTATCAAATCAATGAAGAACTCAAAGGCAGAGGGACCTGACGGCATCTCAGCCGTTGACTTGAAGCATTTGCCAGAACAATACGCTTAGGTACTCAGTGATCTTATCTGTTCGTCGTTTAGCAAAGGTATTATTCCTGCTCTTTCGAAACAAGCTCTTGTTCTCCCCATCCCCAAGCCTGGCAAACCAGAGGATAAAGCCACGTCATATCGTCCCATATCCCTATTATCCCCTATCGCTAAGCTGGCGGGAAAAATCATAAATCCGCATCTCCAAGGCGCACTACAGCAGAACGTCCATCAGCATGGCTTCAAAAAGGCGCACTCCACCATCACCGCACTAACGTCAATTACTGAACACATCATCGCCGGTTTCAATAGGATAGCGATTCAGTTCGATTCAATAGCTTTATCTGGCGACAAAGAAACATACAAAATGTATGAACATACAAAATGTATGTGAGATAGGTTTAAACAAGACAGCTTGGACATGCAGGCAAGCAAAATTGTAGGCAAAGAAAACACTCGTACGAATAAGAGCACCCTGAATTTGAAGCTCGTCGTTTAGGCGTAAAAAGCACTCATGTTGGAAATTAATATGGAACAAGCTGCATTTTTCTTCAGATATTTTTAGTTGCCATAGCTTGGACCAATTAGAAAGCCGGTTCAGGTCACACTGAAGCTCGTGAAAATCGATGGCGGGGTTGCGAAGGGGACGGATATCTTCCTGATCTGCAAAGAGCTCGCACTTTTTGCCTTACAATCCGCTGGAAATGTCGTTCATATCGAGGAAAAGCAAAGGACCCGGAACGCTCACCTCGGGAACACCGCTGACTACTGGGCAAAGATTGAGAACAAAAGCTGCCGTTTTACTATGAAGTCACGAGGTGTTCAGAAAGTAATTGAACCATTTTACAATGTCACCAGAAATGCCGTAGCTCTTCTGCTTGTGTAGAAGTAGCTTTGGATGACTGACTGTATCGTGCTTTAGCATAGCCCTATGTGCCCAACATCAGTTTGGTAGCTTTCGTTCACCGCACGAACACCAGTCGTGGAACGAGGATACCAGCTGGAGAGATAGCGCTGCAACTACCAGGTAGAAAAACCATATTGTTGGCCTGAGGGAGGTTTATTCTTGACGTGCAAGATGGTGTAGAACACAATCTTTGGATAATGATTTCGAGAACTTTGCATACTGATGAGGTTAAAACTGATGGGCCGATAGTTTGAGACCTGGAACAGCTGGTGCCTTTTTCAGAAGTAAAGGTTACAATCGCAGTATTCCATGCGTGACGGAAGCGTTCCAAGAGCAAGACTATGTTGGAATATGCACCAGAGAGGGTAAATAATCTCCGTTAGCAGCCCTTGATGAAGTACGAGGGCACCGAGTCCGGGGTGAGCGAAATCTTGTCACTGAGCTTTTTTATGGCACCCATTACAACCTCGCAGCTGATAGGGACGGAGCACACCCTGGGAACATCGGAGGAAAATAGTGGGGTCGCACCGTTGTCGTTGAGTAAATACCTTAGAGAAATATTCCGTGAACATTTCGCATTTTTGCTGATCATCGATAATGATTTCGCTCCCTTCATCTTTCAGAGATGTGACATCTCTTTACTGCGTTTTGATCTTTGTATTCGCTGTAATTGAAGAAGTTTTTTCGATTTCCCGAGGGTCAAGGCGTTTTTCGCGGTTCTTGGCAAATCGTTTGCATCCTTTTTCGAAATCCCTAGCACATTTGCTGAAGGCAACGCGCCCACCAGGCTGAAAGCGGTCACGCCAGAGGAAGTGCTTTTTAGCGGCCAAGCGTTGCAGGTGCGGTGGAAGGTTTTTGGCCTTAGGACCATGTTTCCGAAGTGGAACACATTTTTCTATTACAAGGTGGAGATAGGAAATAAAGGTTTCATACACCTCGTTTATATTGCGGCACGTGCAAAAGAGTTCATCCCAGTTTTTTTCCTATCAACCAGAGATTTACTTGATCCCGATTGGCTCTGCGAAAATCGAAATTACGAGCTGTTTTGGGAACATCAGGTTGACATGCGATTTCAAAGGCTATGCTACAGTGGTCGCTTGTAGAGAAATTTGGCTGAACCTCCTAGTCAGTAATCAAAGTGAGGTCATGGCATAAGATCAAATCCAGGACATTTTGCCCGTGAGTGGGCTCAAATTTCAGACATGATAGGCCAGAACTGGTAAGAAAATTATCAAATGAAGCACTAAATAGCATAGCTCCCGCCGGCAGAAGTCTGGTCGTAGCAGGCGATCTTCTTCTTCTGCAGCCTCAAAGTGGTTTTTGTCATAGGTTGAGGAACTGGGCGGCCTTCCTACAGGGGATCCCGTCCTAAAGGTCCATTGTGGTTGAATAGAAGAATGAGGTCTCTTCGGGCACATAAGGAACAAGTGCGCCGTGTCGTGTCCGGGAGCACCACAGTCCTGGCATGTGTCTGGTCGGCTGCTGTCGATCTCTTGTTGACGTAAGACGAGCAGAATAGAGTGACTTTCCACAGCGCAGCGAGGGCAAGAGCACATCTGGCCTCGTCTGCCGAGTTGAGACTCGGACTCGCAAACCCGAGGCGGCACTGTTCCAAGGATAGGGGTTCACAGCCGTTTTCGTTGGATATCCTCGAACAAATCTGGGTGTGCTCTCACGCAGAAGACGATTTGTGCCTTTCCATGTTGGAGTCGAAGCTCCCTCTCTGTACATCAACTTCACGGGAGGAGCATCGGCGAACGGCGTCCTAATCGACCTTTCTCTAATGGGCTTCATGATTCTCTTTGACGGATGATTCGGCTGGTCTCAGAACATTAATATCATCTGCTGTGCAGCTGAGTTCACAATGCTCCTTGACCGGCAATATGCAGGCCTCCGCGTGAAGATGTTCTATTGGGGAGCTCCTTTGCACAACCGGTAAGCAAATTCTAAAGCGCAGCATTCTGTACACGCTGCAGCTTATTCCAGAGAGCTTCTGTCAGGACACCAGGTGCTGCCGCACTGGTGCCGCATATTCCATAGCCGGCTGAAGTATTGCTCTGTTGGTTCTCAACATAGTCTCTCGGCTGCTTCCCCATGATGTTCCTCCGAGAGCTCTCAAGATATTAAGCCTTGCCTTGGCGACTGTTTGTTTCTGTTCCGCGTTTTTGTGGAACTTCAGTGACGGATCAAGAATAAGGCCAATCAGCTTGGGGAATTTTGTTGCTGGCAACAGGTCACCATCCCATTTGACAACTGGATGGGCACTGTGTTCCTTGGTGTTTGTTGTGAGCACTGAAACAGAAGATTTTGCAGCAGAGACCGTGAGCATCATATTATCGAGGAAGAGCTTCAACTCGACGAGATAGGCGCTGATCTTGCTAGCGGCTACCTGCAGGTCACGGTCCTGGCACATGATGGTGATGTCGTCGGCACACATAACAATCTTTATATCATTGGGAGGTTCGGGAATGTCCTCAAGATACCGGCTGACTAGGACAGGGGACAACACTCCGCCTTGCGGAACACCGGCTGCTATTGGAATGCTATCGGATACCTGATTCTGGAACAGAACCTTAGCCCGGCGACCTTTCGTGAACGCTGCAATCCATCGCTTCTAACAAGATGGTAGCGACGACTTGAGCAGTTTCTCAGACTGCAGTCCCAAGTTAACAGAGCCAAACGCTTTGCTCAGATCAAGGACGACGGCCACCGTTCTCAGGGGCTTTTTCATGTTGAACCCATCGACCGCAAAGCTCACAGTCTCCAATCGAGCAGTAGTAGTGGAGTGAAGTTTCCTGAACCCATGCTGAAGCTGCTGTCGCTCATTTTAATCAGCTAGGTCCGTCACGATCAACTTTCCAGCTAATTTGGAGACGGGCGATAACAGGCTAATTGGTCGAAAGCCTTTTGCCGTTCCTTGGGACTTGCCTGACTTTGGCAACGGTATCACATTGGCTGTCTTCCAACCTTGGGGTAGAGTGCAGGTCCGGAAATAAGTGTTAATGATATCCGCAAGCATCGGTAGAAGTTCCGTGGGAAGCTTCTTCAGGATGGCTGGGGAGATACCGTCAGGTCTGATAGCCTTCGAATTCCGCATTTCTTTGATAGCCTTATCTACTTGTGTGAGAGTAAAGGCCTCAGAAGCGTTCATGAGCGGCAATAAACCAGCTCTCTAACCGTGACTCTGTTTTGCACGCCTCGCTTGGTACGTGTGATGAAAAAAAAAAATTCTTGCCGAGTAATTCTTGCCGAGTTCCCCTGATTTGAAAGACGTTCTCCTCAAGACTCAATAGCAGGAGCTCACACCGAGGAGCGGACTTTTCGGAAATTTTCCTCAACACTTCTCTGCACGTCGTAGTCTCCGTCCGCCTTGAAATTCAGCTTTCTTCAGTGAACTTCTCCCAGCATTCCCTCTTGTTCTTATCCAGATCCTGCTTGATCTCATTATCCAGCACAGCAATCTCCGGGTCTAGATGGTCTGCGGCTCTCTTCTCATCTCTGGTTCTTATCTTCTGCAGTATTTCCCTGCTGACATTTGGAAAAAAGGTCTTGACACGACCCTCAGGAATCGCTGCTTTCATGGCCTTGCGGATGGCACTTGTTAGATGCTCAGCAAAAAAAGTTCTACCCGAAATCCTGGAAATTCGAGAGCTTTACCACTCCTTTCTGGCGGAATTTCTCCCAAAAGGATTCGTAATTTATTCAGAGTAGATTTCTGATTGAAGAATTTTCTTTGTAATCTGCCAGAAATCTTCAGCATTCTGCCAGAATCTATACCCAAACCTCCAGCTGTTGATACGGCTGATTAAATCTTAATACATACAGTCATACTCATGTACAACTGTGGCTGCACAAACCAAAATTCTCGGGCTTCAACCCACCTGTCCGCTGGGACAGTAGAGGAACCCATCGAACCGAGTCTTAGTCTGTCTGTACCATAATTCCCATCTCTCACCCCCAATCTTAAAGCGACGAGCCAACTTTTGACGTCGGCAGACGGCGCAGCGTATATGCTGTGGGTCAACAATGTCATTCAACATGCGCGATCAGCGGCCTTGTCCAGCAGCAGTGCGCTATCAATGGGGCCGTTTCAGAAACTAAAGTTCAAGAGCACACCTTACAATAATGATTACGGAGGATTCATTATTGTGTTATATCTCACCCTAGTTTATAATTACTCACTGGTTAGTGGTATAAAGTCATTGTACTTGAACCTTCGGTCTGATTTAGATTTTTTTCTTTACGCTTCAACACGATTTTTTCTGATGTGGCAACGTCAGTCCTACACTCTCAAACAGAAATCTCGAAAGTGTCTGCCTCACAAACCCAATCTTACCTTAACTTCAACAGCAGCGCCCTGATGAAGCTTTTCGAAAATGTATAACATGGGATTCTCAATTCTAGAAGAACAATAATCTTTAGGGAATTTTTTTCAAAGAAAACCGAGACAGGTATTTGCAAAAACAAAAAGCAAGTCATTTGGTTACCAAAAATTTTCACTGAAGCTAGTGTTTTCCCAGAATTATTTTTTAAATTGAGTTTGTTTTGAGAATTTGTGAACGATTTTTGCAAATTGATTACTGCCGCAGTTATTGCATTATGGGCAGCAGCTAGCTATAAAAATTTGATGTGAGGCATCATGATATATTATCCTTTATTAAACTCTGAGTTGGCGATAAAAACGATTTTTGAGCTCTCTTCATGAAAATGGTGGATGGTAATTACAAAAGTAAAATTAAGTGAGAATAAGCGAAATTTTTTTGAGAAAACGCCTAAAAACAAGTCCAGACTGTTAGTTACTGGTGCCCGCAAGCCCCCTTTAATTAACGAGATTTTCATGCATGCTTGTTAATCCATGATTTATTTTGCTCCTAAAGTAGTCAGTAGTCTCTTGAAGTGCCTAGCAATTACTTCAGAAGCGAAATGGAAGACGGAAAAACAGGAAATTATAGAAATAAAGATAATTGGAAGCGGGCGGATACCAAGCGAAAATTTGTTCCTGACCGTTTTTTCTCAAACTTTTTTTTACTTTGTGATGGCTGGATCTAGATTTTCACTAGGACAGCACAAAAGCATTTTTTATTGCAAACCTTGCCTTTGAGTCATTTATCAATCGTCTTTCCAGAAATCGCTTCTCGCCTCTAAAAATTTCGAAAAAAAAACATTATACAAACACAATCTGCTCATAAAACCTAAGTTTGAATGAACAAAATCACGGATCCAATCTTGGGTTGAAATCATTCATCGGGAAAAAATTTGTGAAATGAACAGAAACTTTTTTTTTTCAAAAAAAGCAGGTTGGTAAATTCTTGACATCCTATCAAACGCTTTCAATAATGTTTCCTTGGAGGCGAGATGCTTTCAGTTTTGTAAAGTCGTCAGAGACAGTAAGCTTGGCGGTGCTGGGTGTAGGTATAATCGTTCTCTAGACGGCGGGCAGCCGCTACGAGTCCGGGGTTGCTCGTGTCGAGCTTTGCGTACCCCCCATGGAAAAAAACCATTGATATGGAGGAGTGTTTTATTTTCCCTCGGCCAGCACTCTCTCCTCATCTCTCTTTTCCCGTTCTTTCCTTTCCATCCTCTTTCCTCCTATTTTCATATGTGAGAACTAATTTTGAAAATCGGAAATATTTTTGTTTATCTCCCACTTTTAGGACGATTTTCGTTCAGGAAAATGCCAGTGATTTAAGAAATTCCTCTTTTTCTATGATTTCTAAACCTTTCTCTATCATGTTCTATCTTCTCATTGCTTTCTCATGTAGTGAGTTTGCATTCACCGATTCAAAATTGTTGTGTATTATTTGTGTTTCAATGTAAATATGTTTCCTGTGTAATGTATGAAATTTCTTTTCCATGTTGAAATTCACGCTGCGCCATATCGACAGTTTTTTCGCGCAACCCCGGATTCGACGCGGCTGCCCGCCGCCTAGAGAGCGACTATAGACGTAGGCGGCCGTGTTGCGCGTTTAGAGCGGATCGAAGGTGACTGGAAATCGGTTTTCTAAGTGTCACCAAACAATTCCCTATTAATTGAAATTATTCTCATATGATCAAGTCCGGTAGATTAAAATTTTTTCAAAAACGGTATTCGAAAAGTCAACGGCAGAAACACCTCTAAACCAATTCTTCGGTGGCTTCTCATCTGCTCCATTTGTGCAGCGCAGCCGGACGCGTCAATTTGACCCGGCTCTGGTCATCCTTCATGCTGGGGAAAGACGATATCTCACTGGCTTGCATTTGTTCATTTTCTAACTGAGTTTGTTCCGAGAGAGATGTAAACAAGCTTGCGATTATAAATTTAAAAAATAAGTTTGAATTTGATAAAACAGAAATATAAAGAAACAAGTAAAAGTTGCCATCAATGTTTCCGAATTTTTGATTCGTGTGTAACTTCATAAAGTTTAATAGATAAAATTATGATTTAAAATACTAACCATGAAGTCCTGGACGCGTGTCCTGATATTCTGCACACTTTTCGAGAGATCCTTCTCATTTCATGTGAAGTCTTGCACACTTCTTGTCAGGTCTTGCACACTTCATGTCAGGTCCTGCATACTTCCTGTGAACCAATACACACTTCATGTGAGGTGCTGCACACTTTCTACGAGGTCCTGCTCACTTTCTGTGAGATCCTGCACACTTTCTGCGAGGTCCTGCACACTTTCTGTGAGGTCCTGCTCACTTGCTGTGAGGTCCTGCACACTTTCTGTGAGGTCCTGCACACTTTCTGTGAGGTCCTGCTCACTTTCTGTGAGATCCTGCACACTTTCTGCGAGGTCCCGCACACTTTCTGTGAGGTCCTGCTCACTTTCTGTGAGATCCTGCACACTTTCTGCGAGGTCCTGCACACTTTCTGTGAGGTCCTGCTCACTTGCTGTGAGGTTTTGCACACTTTCTGTGAGGTCCTGCACACTTTCTGTGAGGTCCTGCCCACTTTCTGTGAGCCAAGACACACTTCATGTGAGTTTTATGCAGCTCGCTCAGGACGAATTTCAAATTTACGGGAAGTTTAACACTAGTCGCTTGGAAAAATCACTCTACCAGAAATCGCATTTTTTCGGGCGGATTACGTTGAATTTCGAGAAAATTCTGGTACAATTTCTGGTAATTTATTGGAATTCTGGCAGAATTTCTGTCAGAACGCTATCTAGACGTAATTCTGTGGTAAAAAGCAGCATTTACCACTAGGTAGCGGTAATTCTCCCGTGAATCAGCTGTAAACCGCCAGAAAATTTTCTGCTGAGTGGCGCTCCTTCTGATGCACATCACCATTCCATGGGTAGTCGACCGTATGGCGGAGTGCAACATCTCTGAACAGGGTCCAGTCTGCTAGGCCTAAATTAAGATAAATACGATGACGAAAGCCAGAGTAAGGGGCAAGAGAGTCAGAGAGATCAATATAGACAAAGACGGGAATGTGATCACTGGAGAGAGTTGTGGATGTGGACCACGTGCAAGCATTAGAAAGATTGGATGACACAAGAGAGATATCTGGGCTAGATGGTCGGCCGCTGGCGGGGAGAAGACGAGTGGGCTGGTCATCATTGAGGATAACCATGTCACACTCCTCAGCCATTCTTCGACATCTTCCCCTCTGGCGTCAGAATCAAGAGCGGAACAGAACGTGTGAGCATTGAAGTCACCCGCAAAGACAGCTGAAGGGGAGAGTGAGCAGTCGTACAACTGCTTAAGGAGGGGAATAGGATTATAAGAGGGGGGACAAGATGATATAGGAGGAATAAAGATGTTAAATAGAGATAAAGGGGTTTTGAGGGGGAGGTGGACAGGAATGTACTCGAGAGTACCGTCCTTAGGAGTATTAGGGATAATATGAGAAGGTAAAGCAGATTGCACGAAAGTAGACACTCCGCCCCCAAGAGCTGTCCTTGGCATGTGATAGACGGTGTAGCCCGGAATGCTGGGTTGGGGATAAGTGGTAGATGGAGAGAGCTTGGTTTCTTGCACCATGATAACATCCGGGTGATGAGAACGTACGAATAGAGAGAGTTCAGATAACTTGTTGCGAAGGCCGTTGAGATTAATGTGAACAATGGAGAGGGGGCAGTTGGTAAATGAGGAATCAGAGTTGCTGGGGGCAGAGCATAGAACACAACGAAAGGATGAGTCAATATGCCTAACAGAACTGAGGCCCGAACAGGAGAGATGCACCCACCTTTGGCATCCGAAGCACTGGACACTTGTTTTATGCCAGGTAACATCCTTGCTGCAGTTGGCACATGGATACTTCTGCACTGGATCTGGATTCCTCTCGACACCGGCCCTTTGTAATAAAATCCTCAGGAGAGCTGCGGCCGACCAGCACCTCTCCCATGACAAAAACCCTCTTCTCGGAGGGGTTGACGTCGGTTTGCACGGAGGCGATCTTCTTTCCTACACACTGCCACGGCACGAACGTACGACATCTCGGCAGCAGCAGGCGATCTGACTGCCGCTTTCGACAATGTCAGCACTTCATTGTTGTCAAAATCGATTCTGGACTGTAATATGCCCGACTGGTGTAAACGATGGACTGACTGACAACTTCGTCAAGAACCGCTCCATACGTGTGAAGTTCGACGGACTCTTGTCGAAGTCGGTTCCCCTGAGGCAGGCGTTCCTCAAGGTGGAGTATTATCACCATACCTATTTTCTCTGTATCTATCCGATATTCCGAAGCCACCACCCAACATCCATCTATGTCTGTATGTTGATGACATCACAATTGTATGTAAAGACCCTGTTATCGACCATGCCACTGCGGAGATGAACAAATACCTCTGCAGCCCGGCCAAATTCCTGGAATCGAAGCAGCTTAAGGTCTTTCCTTCAAAGTCTAGCGTTATTCTGTGCACTACTGCAACGGCTGAGCATCAACTGCATCCCGAGGTTCTCTGGGAAGGTAATCGGCTGCCCCTGTCTTAGCACGAGAACACGCGCATCCGAGCCGCAACTGCTAACACGCGAAATAACATCCTCCGTGCTCTGGCGGGCACCACTTGGGGTAGCACAAAGGAAGTTTTACGCACAACTTATAAGGCCATGATACAGTCTACTCTGGAGTATGGAGCTCCGGTATGGACCAGACACCTGTCGGACGCCTCTTGGAGCAAGCTTCAACGCGTACAAAATACTGCACTTCGTGTCATCACTGGCTGCCCAAAGTCAACAGCTATATCCCATCTTCATCAAGAATGTGCCGTACTTCCTGTCAAACAGCAGTGCCAACTGCAGTCACAACAGTTCCACATTGGCATAGTCAAGAATGCCGCACATCCCAACTACCCACTCCTGTCATCTGATCCTCATCCCCGTAATATTCGCACACCGCTCCATGCTGCTATTTCTATAGTCCACAGCAATGGAAGTAGGACCTGGTGAGGTTGCGGATTCTTCTTAACATACTGTAGCCTGATAGTGTTATCTCTCATTCTTTCGAAATAACTAAAATTGGTCGGTGAGTTTCGGGTTCCACTCTCACATTTCACCTGTTTTCATTGCTTTCACAGATGTGGTCGTATCGGTCAACATACAGACTCACCGACCTATGAAAGCTGTTCCGGAAAAATGAGTGATACCACTAACAAACTACCGTATGTAAGCACGAGTCCGCAACCTCACCAGGCCTTACTAACATTGCTGTAGACTATACATTGGATCGTCAAAGATGGGCTACATCTGAGCTCACAAGGAAGAGGCTTCAGCAAATTGAACACACCAGATTCGTGTCTGAATACCTGTCCTGTGCCCTTCCCAATCCCATCCGTGGTACAGTGCCTCCTACGGTCGATGACAGCGAGAAGACTCGGCCCAGACGCTCTCGCGTCACTCTAGCGGGTCTACGTTGCGGTCACTCTTCGTACCTCAAAGCCTACGCACATAGGATCGACGAGTCGGTCCCAGATCAATGTCCTGACTGTCATATTGCTGGTCATGATTCACTACATTTATTCTCATGCTCTGCCAGATCTACTTCTCTGTCTGCTCGTGATATGTGGAACAAGCCGCGTGATGTGGCCACCTTTCTACGCCTATGAGAAGAAACTCCGATGTGGCTGATAAGAAGAAGAACAAGGAGCAAGTCAAAGCTACACTCCTCGAGGCATACCAGTGGTTTAGGGAGTGCACTAATCAATAAATAAAAAAAATTAACTTCAAGAAAACTTTTCACTGCGAAGACACAATTTTTTTCGGAGACGAAGGGAACAAAAAAGTCTTGGACATTTTTCAAAAATCTTGATCATCAAGTGGGGGGGGGTGGTGTAGCTCCGTTGAGGTCCTGGTTAATGGGCTGCCTGACCCTGGCCACGAAGTTGGTTTTGTCACAAATCGAGAGATTGGGCAACCTAGGGTTGGATTAGTCTACAAGTTCGTTGTACTAGGCGTTGTTGGTGTCTTCGTACAGCAACTGAGCCTGAAGTTGAGAGCGCTCTTTCACCGACAAAATGCGGCCTCGGCATGTAAGATTGGACATCTTTTTGCGCACCTAGTGGCGATCCGTGAAGCAGTTCTCTGAACTCGCTGCATATTGTTCCAGGCTCTGCACTCCTTGCCACATTTGTTAAATAGGATCTAAATGTTCGCTTTATGAAAGCTCTACCATTCGTGATCTAGGATGCTGCTGCAACCGGAGACTACATTCAACATCGTGTACTCCACCTCCTGCATCGTTACTCTCACCTGCCGTCGTCTCTCGTGCTCAATAAGATAGATTTGGTGTCAAACCGTAGTGGTTTGCTGGCGCTCGCTCGTGTTCTTACCAATGGTTATGTGGCCGGCAAGCCCATCCAAGTTCGGGAAAAAACGGTAGTGTTCTCCAAGATAAGCGTGTAATTTAAAGCAGGTTAGTCATTTTTGTTGCTATTTTTTCTAGATAGGTCGTCTTGGAAGTTCCTCTAGAGACCTCACGTTACATGACAATTCTGTTAAACAACGCGATCAACAGTGGCGAGAACAGTTCAGGTATGGACTTGGGCTTGGTTTACCTATCTTGCGAGTGTTTTTCGTTTTGAATTCCAGAGAAATAATAGAAAAGCCCTCGCACAAGGTTGGTTTTGCGGAAACCAAACGGCTGTTTTCTGAAACTCGTGGGTGGAGTGGATTTTCTGCAGTCTTCTTTGGTGTGTTTAGTACGCACGGTAGACTTTCTGAACCATCGTAAATTGAATCCCTTAGTATCTTCGTTGACTGGAGAAGGCATTGAACCTCTACGATGTCACCTCAAGGATTTGGCATTGGAGAAACGATGGCGACTACACGAAAGGACTGTCACCACCAAGGTTCGTTTTTTAAAACTGTTTTGTGTGAATTTCATGTGTCCTTGAACGCATTGCGATCCTGCTTTGTAGTACGAAGGAAGTGGTAAGACGCATAACCGTGGAGACGGGGTAGGAAAGAGGATGCTCTAAGTTTTCTCTCCTGCAGGAGGATGACATCAGGATGAAAGCGTTCAATGTACAATGTCAGTTCAACAAATTTGTTACGCAGGCCATTAATGTTAAAGGCATCGCTCGCGATAAAACCCATTTTCCATTTTTCAAGCTCAATTTTGTTAATGAGCCCAGTAGACCACACTGGTAAACTTTGACGCGTCAAAAACGTTGGTTTATGAAGTTGGAAGGGGTTAAAGATGAGATTTCGCCACCAGTTCTCGCCAGTCATCTAGCACTGTTTCATATCATGTTGATGTGACCGTCAAACAACATTAAAAACAGTTATGGCACAAACTCAACATGTAGAAAAACTTCGAAAATGACGGTGACGATGCCTACAGAAGCAGAAAATCGTGAAAAAAAAAACGATTTTGGCGCGAAATTCAAATTCAAATTTAGAATGTGTTCCGACTGAGTTTCTCTTACAAGTGAAGGTTTTTCATGGGCCTTTTCGACCTTTTCGTTCACTAGAGAGGCCAAGCACAACAGTGTTTTGTCCGTTCAAGAAAAAAACATATCCACGCCTTTGAAAAGGTCCAAAACAACTTCACGCGGAAAGTGTATTCCCGTATTCCTAAGGCTGTTATTAGAAATAAGTTTCTGGGGCTGCCTTCACTTGAATCCCGGCGTCGAGTATTTGACCTATGCATGGTCTACAAGCTTTTTTGCCCATAGCTGCCTTCCGCCCAAAAAAAACCTTTTCCAAACCACGACAACCAGTACTAGAGGGAGCTATTTTAAGATCACCTTATCTCGACCGAAAACCACAATTCGCGCGAAATCGTTTACCTTCAGAGCAGGCAGCGCCTTCCTCAAAGCCACGAAAAGTAATCCAGCCACTAGTATGACTTATGCTCAATTCAAGCGTATGATGTCTAAATTTCTTCACTGCTACGAGTTATCTTAGCTTTTTTCTTGTTTTCGATGGCACATTTCTCATTTTCTCATAGAAGTTCTTCTTATACTTGGCGTCTTTTACAAGTTTTCTAGTAGTTGCATTGTTATGTATGTTTTTTTACGATTGCCTCATGTGGTCGTAATAAAACTAAACTAAACTAAACTAAGCTACACAAAAACATTTAAAAAATAGTAAACGGTTTTCTGCACGTACGATGTCTTTAAGTTGAAAAATATCCAGACTATGCTGAGGAACACTAGGGGGAGAATTAGAGCAGGATATACAACATAAGCATCAGTGTAGTCAGTATACCTAGCTAACCACGAACACTTGAGGTGTACCCAGCCAAGGAAACCACCGCATTGAACGCTTGCATGTTGAGCCGATAATCCACAATGACAGCAGGGATAACGCGGAGTCTTGCTGCGTGGTCCTGGATTCTTCTAAATGCCAGCTCGTAGAAGTAGAATACAGAGGAGTGTAGCAGCCAGCCGTTCGCACTCCCATACAGAACAAACTCCTCGTGGAGTTGTTGATGCCCGTTTGATGAGTCTCCTTGATCTTGGTAGTCGACTCCACAGATCCACCACGCGCAGACTGAGCATCTCGGATCCATCCTGCTTTGTAAAGTATGATCAGTAATATGAATAAGGCTAATTTCGGCAAGCACAGGAGCGATTTTAGAAGTGATGAAGTACAGAATCAGGAGTGAAAATCTAATAGAGTATTCAAAAATGAACCCGTATGTTGGACAGTCATTAAAGGCAGGGTCCACGATAAAATACCGCATTATAGTTTTCGATGGTCTTGAGAAGGTAACCCCACTAATTAGGGGTTAATAGGAAAAAGCAGGGTTTAGCAGGATTGTGACTCGGCGCTACAGATGTCGTAAAAGTTTCGCAATTTTTTGAAAAAAGAGAATTTGTGGGAGGGGGGGGGGAGCTCGTGAAATTTTTGGAGAAAAAGTATTTCTTCCCAAACCCTTTGATAAGCTAAAATGAGGCAGCAATAGTCGCACTGTCAGCGCGAGAACAGCTGTGTCTGCAGAGATAGTTATGAAATTCTAGGTTACGGTGGCTAGATGGTAGTTTGGACTTAGTACTAGATTTCAGTCAAAATTTCTGTTCAGGGGTTTTTCGGTGTGCTGAATACAGATCTGATGTCTTTGTCAAGGAGGGGGGGGGGTCGAAAAAATTTCAAACTTTTCTATAATTTCGGTAAACGGGGCGATCCTAGCTCTCCCGGAAGTGGTGCAACGACCTGCTCAACTCTGGGGAAAAATCCCCATAGAACACCCAAGAACCAAAGGAAAATTGTGGGAAGAAATCTTCAAAAAATTTTATTGTCTCAGGAACTCGGTGCTCGCGACCCGCGCGCATTTCAGGTCTTGCTCGCCACCCGCTTACCCCTAGTTTCGATGTGTTCGCCACCCGCTGCCCCCTCGTCTCAACTTGCTACCCGCTATGGTTATAGCGGGTCGCCAGCACGACTTGAAGTGGTATAGCGCGCCGCGAGCTGTTTGCGAGCCAGTCGCTCGCTATATTTCAAAAACCTCAGTTGGCGTCTTTTCCTCTGCATCGTTTTCTCTTTTCTATGCTTTTGTTTCAGTTTCCCTTTCCTAAACTCTTTTGATTTGTTGTGATTTAGAACTATGGTGACGTTTTCTACTCATCATACTATAAATATTACCTATTGTTCTCGGTGGTTACTCTGACCCGTTAGCCAGACCATTGTGCCACCCCGTATTGTCATTTCACGAGGCAGCACATAAGAAATTGCCTTAGGCTATATATATATATATATATATATATATATATATATATATATATATATATATATATATATATATATATATATATATATATATATATATATATATATATATATATATATATATATATATATATATATATATATATATATATATATTATATATATATATATATATATATATATATATATATATATATATATATAGTTAAGATATGCAGTGTTTATGTACATATAATATCTTGTAGTAGTTTTGTAATTTCACTGTTAATATGTATTAGTTTGATAGTATTGTATTTATACTCTATCCTTACCTTCTTTAAGTTAGTTCTCCTCTATATTGAGTTCTCCTCTATATTGTTTCTGTCGATCAATATCCTTGTAAGTTGATCGAGCTGGCCGATTGGCCTTGTTTATTTCGTCATGCGCTACTGCGCGCTCCTAATTCACAGACTCTCTCGCCTATCACCATCGATTCACTCGCACGATGTATTTGGACCCCGCCCACAACCTTATATAAGACGAGCGAGAGCTCATTATTGGATCGGCTTCGAATCGTTTTTCTTGTGGAAAGAGAGTGGTGAGAATTCACCACTCTCAACTGAATAAAGATTAGCCTGGAGTAGTTCGGTGACGTACCCTAGACATCCCCCCCGGGTGACCGACCAGTCACCCGTGATTTGGGGGCCGAACAAAACCTCCGGGCTAATCTTCGGTACCGCCGTTAGGCCGTTCGGAGCGGCTAAGGCGCGACTCCTGTCGTTGGTTACGGCAGTGTATTCCGACACAGCTTCGGCGTGTCCGTGCGTGCAGCAGCTGCTTGGGTGGCGTTGCGCGTGCGCGCGGCGTGCCGAAGTTTGTGGTGTAAAAACCACATACGTGTCGGAGTACACGGCTGGCCAGCGGCCAGGAGTCGCGTGTGTATCGGCCCGTGTGTCTGAGTGCTGTGTTAGTACTTTGCTGAGGCAAGTGCCAGTACAATAGACTTCACGTGTGTTTTCCAGAGAGAACGATGTCGTCGGAGGCTTCCGACATGGATCCAGCTGAGCTTGAGAGGTTGTTACTGGACGAGTCGTCCACGTCAAACCAAATACTCTCAATGCAGACGACTTTGGAACGTCTCGTCACTAAGGTTGATGATGCTGCGAGCAAGACCTTGAAGCAGGTGAGAGATGCGACCGAAGCCATCAATAGTTGTCTGGGTGCTCTACGAGAGTTACCGTCCGAGCTAGCACAGCAAAAGTGCAGCAAAGGCGGGAAGATTTCCACGCAAGTGAGGAAAGTGGCGAGTTCAATAGTCAATGAGAACTGTAGTATCATTGAGGATGAGCTCGAGAAGCTGCTGCCCGTGGAGGAGCACTCGCACAGGATCAAGAGAAAGGTGTGCGATGCAATCGCAGCCATTTGTTCCAGCAAGGTGTTGTCCCCTCTCGAAAGGGCAAGTGCCTCTGTTGAGCCGAAAAGGACGAGAGATCTGAAGAGTATAGAACAGCAACTCGGAGCGCATAGTCGTAGTGAGTTGAACTCATTTCAGAACGAACCTCCAGGCCGTAATGTGCAGGCGAAGGCACAGATCAGGTCTGAGCAACCGTATCTCGAAGACGTCGAGATGCAGAATTACTACGGAACCCTCTATCCGGAGCAGGCGGCACAGGGTAAGCCTCTGAACGCAGAGCACTATTGCCGGAGAACCGTACCGTTGTCAACCGGCATCGGGCAGCAGACGAGGGAACCGAGCTCATCGAGGTCGAGCCGGTGCCTCTCCCCAGGAAGGTTGTCTATGTCAGACAACATTGGGGCTATGATCGCCGCAATGACCTTGCCAGACGTAGAGGTGTTTCGCGACCCCGAAGGCAGAAATTTTGGTGATTTCATTCTGCGATTCAGGATGAAATACCAGCATTTGGGGTTGAAGAATGATCTTCTGGTGCACCTCCTGATGTCGAAACTGGGTGGTTACCCAAAAGCGGTAGCAGAGGCGTTACCGGATTACGTCAAACAGGCAGATTTCGAGACACTGGTAGATTGTCTCCGGAACAAGCTTGAAACGCATGATTCTGCAACTCAGATAAAGGCGTACATGGATCTGAAGCGCTTGTCGAAGTCGACAGATGTCACTCGGTACTGCCTAGAGCTGGAAAAGCTCACAAGGAAGGCGTATCCGGATGCAAGCGAAGAGGAGTTGTCTCGTACGAGAGCGGCAGAGCTTGTGAGTCAGCTTTCAGAATGGCCAGAGTATTTACAACTCTTCACGACAATGGAAATAGCTCCGAAGGGTACTGCGTATGAGATGGTCAAAGCCATAGCACAACGCTGTGAGAGGAGCAGAGCAGTTGCAGCTGCGGTGCTCCCACCTTCAGACGGCAGATTAGGTGCACCGATTCGGAGTGGAGATTCCGCGGCTGCGAAAACTTCCAGCTCTAGAACGGTTGTTCACCAAGGAGACGCAAAATCCAGCGTTGACAAGCGTGAGCCCCGCATCAGGTGCTTCAACTGCAACAAGACGGGCCATCTCAGACGAGATTGCAGAGCTGTGAAGCAGGAAGCCTATATGCAGGAGTCAACGGAAACAACGGTGGAAGCTGATGCACCCAGGATATTCACTTCGTCTCTGAGCAAGTGGTTATGTGGAGCAGTAGGAACGGGAAGGAGACAAACAGAGCTCGTGGGTGAGCAAATGTTAGTTGACGTCCATCTGCTTGGACTGTCCCGTAAGGCTCTACTGGATACAGGGTCGCAAGTCAGCATAATCCCGTTGGACATGTTCTTGGCTGCCCAAGATGCAGGCTTTGACTTAGACGCTGACATAGAGGAGCTTCCACTCGATCAGCAGAAGCCAGTGTACGATGCCTCTGGTAACAAGATGACGTTCAAAGGAGCTGTTCGGCTGACAGTGCAGGTCGGCAAAATCAGCAGGCAAAGGGTTGCATTGTTCGTCATGACTGGAGGGGACGGAACAATCGTATTGGGTACCAACGCACTAAAGAAATTGGGCTTCAATTTCCGTCAGAAGGCATACGGTAGAGTATCTGCTGCAGGATCACTCAAAGAGGAGGCAGTCGTCCAAGGTCATCGCAGTACTACCTCAAGTGGGAGACTGGGAAAGTCGTTTGTCAGATGTTTCAATTGTTCCAAGCTCGGCCATGTTCGGAAGAACTGTAGAGAACGGAAACATTCAAAGGCGACGGAGCTGCAAGCAGTAGTCAGGAAACAGACGACTGGGCAGAACACGTTCATGGCGTGGTTAAACGACTGGAACAGTGAACCAAAAGCAGCTGACGCTATTGTAGCGAAGAAGGTATGTCTGAAGAGACAGAAAACTAGGGCTGCACCTGCTAGGCTTGGATGCTCTCAGACTGAGGAAACTTCCGTGACTGAGCATGACGTCGCATTCAAGGCGATTAGCGACGTGGATCGTGAAAGCAAGCCTACCACTTCTCATGCATTTGCAGGAGCAAAGCATCGTGAAAGGGAGGGGGTGGCACGTCAGCGCCGTGTTCTGAGTCATGTAGACCGCAAGGTCAGCATAGGTGGTCCGGTCCTGCCGCAACGCAGTGAGGAGGTAGAAAGACCTCCAGGACCTGCTCAGAGCAAGAGAAGGCGGAAGCACCGTCGAAGGCGTGCGAGCAAAACGCGTCTAACGGTACCTGAAGTCTGCCCTGGATGGAAGACCTGCAAGGAGCAGCGCCAACAGCCCGTGATCAGCGACGTAAAGAGGGAACAGGGCATCATCAAGCCGAACCCCATGGTTAAGGACATGAAGAAACACCGACGTTCAGATGATACGAGATTCCGCCATCCTGACGATGCCCAAGATGCTCAACGACGACCACCGAAACTCAAGTACACGGACCGTGATTCAGGAGATGTTCGCTCGTCTGTGGAATGCCGCTCGAAGTCTTCTCGCTGCCATTGATCTAGAAGACCCCTTACTGTAGATACATTGTTTTTAATGCTGTTTATGAGTCGGGACGACTCATCCTCAAGAGGGGGCATGTTAAGATATGCAGTGTTTATGTACATATCTTGTAGTAGTTTTGTAATTTCACTGTTAATATGTATTAGTTTGATAGTATTGTATTTATACTCTATCCTTACCTTCTTTAAGTTAGTTCTCCTCTATATTGAGTTCTCCTCTATATTGTTTCTGTCGATCAATATCCTTGTAAGTTGATCGAGCTGGCCGATTGGCCTTGTTTGTTTCGTCATGCGCTACTGCGCGCTCCTAATTCACAGACTCTCTCGCCTATCACCATCGATTCACTCGCACGATGTATTTGGACCCCGCCCACAACCTTATATAAGACGAGCGAGAGCTCATTATTGGATCGGCTTCGAATCGTTTTCTTGTGGAAAGAGAGTGGTGAATCCGTGGAAAGAGAGTGGTGAGGATTCACCACTCTCAATTGAATAAAGATTAGCCTGAGTAGTTCGGTGACGTACCCTAGACATCCCCGGGTGACCGACCAGTCACCCGTGATTATATATATATATATATATATATATATATATATATATATATATATATATATATATATATATATATATATATATATATATATATATATATATATATATATATATATATATATATCCACGAGTATCCCAGATAGGTGTTAATTACTCGTACTGGGATTCTCGCCCCACAGCGCCTTCATTATCAGCATTTTCTTCTCTTCTTCTTCTTTGCAGCCACAGGAAGGTTTTTGTCAAAGGTTCAAGAAACGGGCGACTGAAACCGGATTTGTCCACAAGTCCATTGTTGTAAGAGTGGTAGGCCTCTTTGGGCATTCGAATAGGTGTTCAGTTGTGTGGCCACGGCTACCACAGTCCGGGCACTCGTCCGGCTTACTGCGATCGATCTTATGCAAGTATGACATCAGCATAGGGGAATGACCGCAGCGTAACGAGGCAAGGGTACTTCTAGCCCGCCTACCGAGTTCCATCTCGGTGTCGCTGACTATAGGTAGTACGACCCCCAATATGGGATTGACGGTCATCCTACTCAAGTGATCCCTGACGAACGTGGTGTGCTCCGCACGTAAAAGACGCAGACGATCCAGTTGGGGGTCCGTCCATCTTTGTATATTAACTTTTTCGGGAGCATCCACAAAAGCCCTTCTGATATGTCTCTCTCTCACAGGATTCATGATCCTTCTAAATGGGTGGTCAGGCTGCTTGACAATGTTAATGACCAGTTGCTGCGCTTGGAGTTGGCAGTGCTCCTTAACTGGCATAATTCGGGCTTCAGCATGAAGATGTTCCACTGGGGTGCTTTTAGCACACCCTGTGGCAATCCAAAGAGCAGCATTTTGGACTCGCTGCATCTTTGTCCACGATGAATCCGATATCATGTGCTGCCATACCGGTGCAGCGTACTCCAACGCCGGCTGCAATATTGCCTTGTAGGTGGTCAAAATTGTCTCCTTGCTACTTCCCCACGACGTTCCTCTCAGAGCTCGTAGGACGGTCAGCTTTGCTTTCACTGTAGCCTGTTTCTTCTTCTTCTTCTTCTTTGCAGCCACGTCAAGGGTACTGTCATAGGTTGAGGAACTGGGCGACCAATAATGGATTCGTCCATAGGTCCATTGTGGTCAGCGTGGTTGGCCTCTCCTGACAATCAAACAAATGTGCCGTATCGTGGCCGTGGCATCCACAGTCTGGGCAAACGTCCGATTTGCTGCTGTCAATCTTGCTAACATATGCCATAAGCATAGTAGAGTGACCACAGCGCAGCGATGCCAGGGTGCATCTGGCCCTCCTTCCGAGTTGAGACTCGGATGTGCAGACCCGGGGCGGCACCACACCCAGGATGGGATTAACCGCCGTCTTTTCCAGATGACACCGTACGAACTGTGTGGGCTCCTCGCGCAACAGACGGAGTCGTTCTTGCTGTGAATCGTGCCATCTTTGCAGATTGACTTTGCTTGGAGCATCGGCGAATGGCTTTCTGATGCGTCTCTCCCTGACGGGGTTCAGCACTCTCCATGAAGGGTGGTTGGGTTGCTTTATGATATTGATAAAAAATTGTTGGGCCTGGAGCTGACAGTGTTTTTTTACTGGTAATAATCGTGTCTCCGCATGCAAGTGATCGACTGAGGAACTTCTTGCACATCCGGTAGCTATACGAAGTGCGGCATTCTGTATACGCTGCATCTTGTTCCAGGAGGCCTCTGATACCAAGTGCTGCCACACCGGTGAAGCGTACTCCAGAGCGGGCTGAGGTATTGCCTTGTATGTCGTGATAATAGTTTCTTTGCTACTGCCCCATGATGTACCGCCCAGGGCTCTGAGCACATTAAGCTTCGCTTTGACGACGGCCTGCTTCTGCTCGGTGTTCTTATGAAACTTGAGCGATGGATCGAGCACCAGACCGAGCAGTTTGGGAAAGCGAGCAGCAGGCAATCGATCTCCGTCCCACTCGACATGCGGGTGAGCGTTGTGCTCCGAAGGATCCGTTGTGAGTACGGATACCGACGATTTGGATGCAGAGATCTTTATTTAGCATTTTGCGGTCGAAAAAGCTTTTCAGTGTGACCAGGTACTCATTGATCTTGGAGGCGGTCACATGTATATCCCGATCCCGACACATTATTGTCATATCATCGGCATAGGCGACCACCTTGATATCCTGGGGGGGGGGGAGCGGGCATGTCTTCGAGGTACAGACTGAAGAGGGCTGGCGATAAAACGCCGCCCTGCGGAACTCCAGCTGCAATAGGAATACTATTGGAGACATGGTTCTGGTGCATAACTCTGGCTCGTCTGCCCTTGATGAATGCCGATATGCAGCGTTTCTGCCACGGCGGTATTGATGATTCGAGTAAGTTGCTTGACAGAACTCCATGGTTTACTGTGTAGAATGCCTTGGTGAGATCTAAGGCAACAGCCACGGTTCTCTGTAGCTTCCGGGCATTGAACCCTTCGATGGCAAAGCTTGTAATTTCCAGCAGAGCTGTCGTGGTGGAATGCAGCTTTCTGAATCCATGCTGAATCACTTGCTTCTCATTGTGCTCCGCCAATTCCTTTACGATCAGTTTTTCGGCTACCTTCGCGAACGTGGACAGCAAGCTAATAGGTCTGTATCCCTTGACTGAAGCCTGCGGTTTCCCCGGCTTGGGCAGCGGCACAACGTTAGCTGTCTTCCAGTTCTGTGGGATGATGCACGATCTGAACGAGGTATTGATCAAATCAGTGAGAAGCGGAAGGATTTCATTCGGTATCTTCTTCAAGACAGCAGGACATATCCCGTCTGGACCGACCGCTTTTGAATTCCGCATATCCTTTATAACTTTCTCAACTTGCGTCGTAGTGAACGCTTCGGCCGTGCTCATAAGCGGGAGGCGGCACAGCTCTCGTACAGTCACTCTATTCTGCGGACCACGCTTTGCACTGGTGATGAAAAAACTTCTCCCGAGCGCATAAGCGGCTTCTTTTCCTGATTTGAATACACCGTTGTCTAATTCGATTGTGGAGACGGTAGCAGGCAAGCTCTTACCCGAGAGCTTCCGTAATACCTTCCAAGTAGCTGCACTGTCCGTCTTGAAGTCCAACTGCCCGGTGAACTTTTCCCACTCTTCTTTCTTGTGCCTGTCTAAATCCTTTCTGATCTCATCGTCAAGTTCAGCAACGATGGGGTCCAGATGGTTGACCGCTCTCCTGGCATCTCTTGTCCTGATCTTATCGAGGATCTCCCTTGTGACATTTGGATAGAAAGTCTTGACGCGACCGACAGGAATAGCCGCTTTCATGGCTCTGCGGATCGCGTCAGATAAATGGCACTCTTTCTGGTGTACGTCGCCATTCCACGGGTAATTTGCCGACAGGCGAAGCGCAACTTCACTGAACAGGCTCCAGTCTGCTCGGCCTAAATTAAGATAAGAGCGTTGACGAACACCAGAATAGGGAGCGAGAGAGTTGGAGAGATCGATATGGATAAAGACGGGGACATGGTCACTTGGCAAAGTGGTTGAGGTGGACCATGAGCAAGAGTTAGAGAGGTTGGACGAGACAAGAGAAATGTCTGGGCTGGAAGATCGGCCGTTGGTAGGGAGACGAGTGGGTTGATCATCGTTTAAGATGACCAAGTCACACTCCTCTGCCCATTCTTCGACGTCATTTCCTCTAGCGTCAGAATCAAGTGACGAGCAAAAGGTGTGAGCATTAAAATCGCCCGCGAAGACAGCTGAGGAAGAGAGGGAGCAGTCGTTTAGCTGGGTAAGTAGAGGAACAGGATCGTAAGATGGGGGGCAACAGGTAACGGGTGGAATATATATGTTGAAAAGAGAAAGGGGTGTTTTAAGAGGGAGATGGATTGGAAGGTACTCGAGAGTACCATCTGTCGGGGTGTTGGGTATGAGGTGGAAGGGGAGAGAAGATAAAACAAAGGTTGAAACTCCTCCGCCAAGAGCTGACCTTGGAGCATGGAAGGCAGTATATCCCGGGATATTAGGATGACGGGTAGGGGATGGAGAGAGTTTGGTTTCTTGAACCATGATCACGTCTGGATGGTAAGTACGTGCGAAGAGAGAGAGCTCAGAAAGTTTGGCACGAAGGCCATTGAGATTGATATGTACAATGGAAAGGGGGCGATATGAGGAAGAGGAATCAGAGTTGGTAGGTGAAGAGCATATAACACAGCGAAAAGAAGAGTTATGATGCTTCACAGAACTGAGACCCGAACAAGAGAAGTGCATTCACCTTTGGCATCCAAAGCATTGGACGCTGGTCCCATTCCAATTGACATTTCTGTCGCATGTGGCACATAGGTACTTCTTCTTCTGAGCGGGTCCAGGATTCCTTTCCACGCCGGCCCTTAGCAGGAGAATCCGAAGGAGAGACGCGGCCGGCCAGCACCTCTCCCATGACAAAAACCCTCTTCGTGGAGGGGGTGACGTCGGTTTGCATAGAGGTGATCTTCTTTCCTCCACACTGCCACGGCGTGAACGTACGACATCTCGGCAGCAGCCTGTTTCTGCTCATTATTCTTGTGGAACCTCAACGAAGGATCCAATGCTAGGCTGAGCAGCTTAGGAAAACGTGCGGCAGGCAGACGAGCGTCTTCCCAATTTACAAAGGGGTGAGCGCAGTGTTCCTTAAGGTCAGTGGAGAAAACTGATACAGATGATTTAGCGGCAGAGACAGTGAACATCATATCATCGAGAAAGCTCTTCGGAACGATGAGGTAGCTCCGAAGGGATCCGAGATGCTCAACCTACGCGTGGTGGATCTGTGGAGTCGACTACCAAGATCAAGGAGACTCATCAAACGGGCATCAACAACTCCACGAGTTTTTTCTGTGTGGGAGTGCGAATGGCTGGCTGCCGCACTCCTTCGTTTTCTACTACTACGAGCTGGCATTGAGAGGAACCCAGGGCCGCGCAAGACTCCGCGATATCCCTGTTGTCACTGTGGATTATCGGCTGAACACGCTAGCGTTCAGTGCGGTGGTTGCCTTGGCTGGGTACACCTCAAATGTTCGGGGTTAGCTAGCTATAGTGACTACACTGATGCTTTTTGTTGTATATCTTGCTCTAATTCTCCCCCTAGTGCTCCTCATCGTAGTCTGGACATTTTTCAACATAAAATTAATGGCCTGCGTGCCAAACTTGTTGAACTGACATTGTACATTGAACGCTATCATCCTGACGTCATCCTCTTGCAGGAGACAAAACTTAGCGCTTCCTCTTCCCTCCCCCGCCTCCCCGGTTACACGTCTTACCACCTCCCCCGTACTTCCCATAGTGGTGGCGTCTCTACTTTTGTAAAATCTTCTATTCCTTCACACCTCATTGTGCTCCCCGCTGATAATGTTGTTGAGTGTATCGGTGTTCATATTGTATTGCAAAGTTGCCCATTAGATGTTGTTAATGTTTATATTCCCCCAACCACCTCTTGTCCCAATTCTTTTGATCCTACACCATTTTTGCTTACTGTACACTCTTCCCTCCCATCGTCCTCAGTTATTATGGCTGGTGATTAAAATGCACACTCAACGTCCTGTTTCTCCTCTCTAGGTCTTGACGATAGAGGCGAACTACTTGAGCAGTTTGCGGATGATTGTGATCTTGTTGCTATTAATGAGGACGCCCCTACTCGTCTCCCCAACACGGACAGGCCCTCTTCGCCAGATGTTACTTTCTTCTCCTCCTCTCTGGCTGTATGTTGTAACTGGTCCACTGCTGTTGTCATGGCCAGCGATCATGTACCAATATGTGTATCACTGGATTTGTCTCTTAATAGTCATCTGGCACCCTTCTAAGGCTCACGTAGCAAATTGTATATTAATTATCGTAAGGCTAATTGGGTCCTGTTTAAAGAGGTGTTACTCGGTCGGGTAGCCAACTATCCGCTCACGGATAGTTGGCTACCCGACCGAGTAACACCTCTTTAAACTCTGTACACGAGAAAGAGAAGTTCGTTGTTGATGCCCTATGCAATGCCTCTAGAACAGCCATTCCTACAGGACGAGTGAGAACGTTTCACCCTAACGTTCCGAAGGAAGTTCTGGAGCTGATCGAACTACGAGATGAGACGCGTCGAGCCAACCCCGCTGACTCGAGCATTCAGCAACTGTCTGACGAGATCACCAACTTGCTCAACAATCACAAGCAATAGCGATGGCAGGAGTTTACTGAGTCTATTAATTTCAAGACTGACGCCAAGAAAACATGGAGCGTTCTCAAGAAGCTTTCAGGAAAGAAAATGTCAACGGAGCGAAACATGCTGGAGTTCCCTTCTGGTAGATTCGAGTCTGGATATGGTGCTGCCTGTCGGCTTGGGAAACTCTTTGCCTCGGCGACGTCGCGGTGTGACCGTTCTCACAGAAGAACTCTCCGGTTCATAAGGAAACTCAGTCGTCACGATACACCTGCAATAACTCCCTCTACTATGTCAGCCCTCATCGATTCCTTGAAGAACTCCAGGGCTGAGGGACCCGACGGCATCTCAGCTATCCATCTGAAGCATCTGCCAGACCAATTCCACGAGTTACTAAGCGATCTTATCTACTCTTCGTTCAGCACTGGTGTGATTCCCGCAAGGTGGAAGCAAGCCATCGTCCTACCGATCCCGAAGCCAGGAAAGCCTGAGGACAAGGCAACCTCTCATCGACACATTTCCCTATTGTCCCCCATTGCTAAGTTAGCGGAGAAGGTCATCTGTCCGCATCTCCAAACCGCACTCCTACATAATGTGCATCAACATGGCTTCAAGAAGGCTCACTCTGCTATTACCGCACTCACATCGATTACGGAACACATAATTGCCGGTTTCGATAGCAAAGCTCCTGCTGGTAGAAGCCTGGTCGTCGCAGTTGATCTGACATCCGCTTTTGACAATGTCAGCACTTCCTTGCTGTCTAAGTCGATTCCGGACTGTGATATGCCCGACTGGTGTAAACGATGGACCGACAACTTTGTCAAAAACCGCTCTATACGTGTGAAGTTCGACGGACACTTGTCGAAGTCTGTTCCCTTGAAGGCAGGCGTTCTCCAAGGTGGAGTATTGTCACCAAGCCTATTCTCTCTGTATCTGTCCGATATTCCGAAGCCATCGCCTAACATCCACTTATGTCTGTATGCGGATGACATCACTATTGTATGTACTGACCCTGTTATTGACCGCTCCACTGCGGAGATGAACAAATACTTCAGCAGTCTGGCCGTATTCTTGGAATCAAAACAGTTAAAGGTCTCACCTACGAAGTCCAGCGTTACTCTTTGCACTACTGCCACGGCTGAACACAAACTGCATCCGCAGGTACTCTGGGAAGGAAATCTGCTGCCCCTATCCAAACACCCTCGTCTACTCGGTCTATTCCTGGACCCTTCATTGCGATTCCATGAAAACTCACGTATTCGAGCTGCTGCGGCCAATGCGCGTAACAACATACTCCGCGCTCTAGCTGGCACTACATGGGGTAGCTCAAAGGAAGTTTTGCGCGTTAAGTACAAGGCGATGATATAGCCCGTTTTGGAATATGGAGCCCCGGCTGGTCAAGACACTTGACGAAAACGTGCTGGAACAAACTTCAGCGAACACAAAACGCTGCTCTACGTGTCATCACTGGATGCCCCAAGTCCACTCCTGTATCCCACCTACATCAAGAATGTGCACTACTTCCTGTAAAGCAGCATTGCCAACTGCAGACCCAACAGTTCCATATTGGCATAGTCAGGAATGTCGCTCACCCCAACTATCACTTGCTATCATCCAACCCTCCTCATTCCTGCAACATCCGTGCACCGTTGTATGCTGCTGTCTCTGTAAATGACCGTCAACGTTGGGCGACCTCAGAGCTCAACCGGAAGAGGCTCCTGCAGATGGAGCACACCAGATTCGTCAATGAATACCTCTCCTGTGCCCCTCCCAATTCTATACTCGATGGTGTACCGCCCAAGGTCGATGATAGTGAGATGGATCTACCAAGACGCTCCTGAGTAATTTTGGCAGGTCTTCGCTGTGGACATTCCTCATTCCTGAAGGCCTATGCCCATAGGATCGATGCATCGGTCCCCGACGTATGTCCTGACTGCCACGGCACAGGACATGATTCATTACATTTATTTTCATGCCCAGCTCGATCAACTTCACTGACAGCTCTGGATATGTGGAGGAAGCCGTGCGATTTGGCCGCCTTCCTGCGCCTATGAGAAGATGCTCGTTGTGGCCGATAAGAAGAAGAATGAGGTAGCTATTGATCTTGCGTGCAGCTGCATTAATGTCTCTGTCCCGGCACAAGATGGTGATGTCATCCGCATACGCAACGACTTTGATGCCACTTGGAGGGACGGGTAAATCTTCCAGGTAAAGACTGAACAGAGCAGGCGATATGACTCCTCCTTGAGGGACACCGGCAGCGATCGGGATGCTATTAGAGACATGTCCCTGAAACAGCACTTTTGCTCGGCGCCTTTGATGAGTGCAGTAATCCATTGCTTCTGCCAAGGCGGGATGGTGGACCTTAATAGCTTCTCAGACAGTATGCCTAAGTTGACAGTGTCAAACGCCTTCGTGAGGTCCAGGGCTACTCCAACAGTGCGTTGAGGCTTGGTGGCGATGAAGCCATCCAAAACATAGCTCACAATCTCCAGCGGCGCCGTGGTGGTAGAGTGTATTTTGCGGAATGCATGCTGGTGCTGCTGATTGTTATTATGCTCGGCAAGCTCCTTGACGACCAGTTTCTCAGCGACCTTTGCGATTGGTGATAACAGACTTATTGGCCTGTATCCCTTAGCCGTCGATGGTGATTTACCTGCCTTAGGCAACGGAAGGACGCTTGCCATTTTCCAGTCTTGGGGTACGATGCACGTGCGAAAGGATGTGTTGATGACGTCAGCCAGGATTGGCATAATCTCAGTCTGCAGTTTCTTCAAGACCGCTGTACTGATACCATCCGGCCCTACAGCCTTCGAGTTGCGCATCTCTTTAATCACCTTTTCAATCTGCGCGGGCGTCAGCTTCTGCTTTACTCATGAGCGGCAACTTACAGATCTCTCTTACAGTCACTCAATTCTGTTTCCCTCTCTTAGCCTGAGTTATGAAAAAATTCTTTCCGAGAGCAGTTGCAGCCTCTTTTTCCGATTTGGAGACTCCATTCTCGAACTCGATCGTAGAGTAGTTGGTGGAGGTGCTCTTGCGCGAGATCTTCTTTAGAACTTTCCAAGTTGACGCTCCATCACTCTTGAAATTCATATTCTCCGTGAATTTCTCCCAACACTCCTTCTTGTGCTTGTCCAGATCTCGCCTAATCTCGCTATCCAGCTCAGCAATGGTCGGATCCAGGTGATCTGCCACTCTCTTTGCATCCCTTGTCCTTCTCCAAGATTTCCCTGGTGACATTGGGAAAGAAGGTCTTAACTCGGCTCTCCGGAATGGCGGCTTTCATTGCCTTGCGAATCGCGTCCGTCAAGTGACGTTCTTTCTGGTGCACGTTTCTATTCCATGGGTGGTCAGCCACATGACGAACCTCCATGAACAAGCGTCTGTCTGCAAGGCAAAGATTAAGATAAGACCTTCAGCGGATACCTGAATAAGGATTAAGAGAAATAGAGAGATTGACATAGAGAAAGACGGGGATATGATCACTGGACAGAGTTGTAGCGGTCGACCAAGAGCAGGCGCTGGAGAGATTAGATGATACAAGAGAGATGTCTGGACTAGAGGATCGGCCGTTGGCCGGGAGACGAGTGGGCTGATCATCGTTGAGAATGACCAGATCGCACTCCTCCGCCCATTCTTCGACGTCTTCTCCTCTAGCGTCAGTGTCAAGCGACGAGCAGAATGTATGAGCATTGAAGTCGCCTGCGAAGACAACAGAGGGTGAAAGGGAGCAGTCGTACATTTGCTTGAGTGAGGGAATAGGGTCATAAGCTTGGGGACAGGACGTGGTAGGAGGGATATAGATATTAAAAAGAGATATGGGTGTTTTAAGAGGGAGATGGATAGGTAGGTGCTCGAGAGTACCGTCCTTTGGTGTGTTCGGTATGATATGAGAGGGTAGATTTGATAATACGAAAGTGGAAACTCCTCCGCCGAGAGCTGATCTTGGAGCATGATAAGCAGTGTAGCCAGGAATGTTAGGGTGACGTGCGGTAGTAGAAGGAGAAAGTTTGGTTTCCTAAACCATTATGACATCAGGATGATGAGTACGAGCAATAAGAGAGAGTTCAGACAACTTGGCACGAAGGCCATTGAGAATAATGCCTCGTTAGTCGTTAGTCGTTAATCGTTAGTCGTTAAAAATCTAGGCTCTGAAAACAAGTACAGTTGAGGCAGAAAAAAACCCTCATGAATAGAAAAAATTAAGGCAGGAAGAGATGTATGTTTTTCAAAACATTCAAGGCTATTGAGGACACAAATCACTCCTTGTTAGAAAGCCTAGGTCAAGTTGCAAGCCTACATATACATAATTAAAATTATTCACGAAAGCCAAATACTTGAGAGTGTTTGTTTATCGATTTTCGTCATTTTTTCGGCAAGAATAGAAACAATATTTGTTACCGAGAAAATTTTTATTTCTCTGTTTTTTTTTCAGTGCAAAATTTGCTATTCTGCGCTATGTGATGTTTTTTGAGGCCTACCCGTGGTTATAACACGGGGACTTGCACCGACTTTGCATTTATTACTCTTTGCTTAGCGTCGCGAGCCGAGCGCTTGCGTGGTTTAGAGCTTGTTCCCATAATGGGGAAAGGTCGAAAGAAATTAGGACCCAAATGGAAATTTCACCGGAGGTTCCAGCACCACTTTATAGAAACCCCATTTCTCGAATTCATGACTGAAAATCGAACGACGAGACCCTTTGCAATCCAATCATCGGATACAGTTCCCGTCAGTGCGCAGTTGTGGCCTGCAGGCACCGCCCCTTATTATCACATCTGATAGCGCCCTCTGCGAAAAACTCCGCTGGAGCCGGTCACTGTCGCAACCGGCTCAGTGAGCCTACCTTAAAGTTGTCGACCGACGAGAAATCGCATAAATGCTGCGCCTGACCTTGCGCAACGTTCGGTTGGGGCCATAATGTGGGGGTTCCAGAACTTCGAAGCAGTTTCAGTAGGAATAGTAAATCCTGAAGGCTATGGTTTTTTTGTACTATTCACCTAGAACAACCAATAGGACGACATGTGTCAATCTCGGTGTAAGCCTTGGGTTGGAGGGCGATTTGAATGACTATTGACTCTCTAACGAATTTTGGGATTGCTAACGAAAATATTTTAATTTTCGTTAGTCGTTAGTCGTAACACCCAAAAAGCCCGTTAGTCGTTAAATTCGTTAGTCGTTAGTCGTTATTACGCACATCCCTGATCGTGATGCCTCATATAACTGAGGCCCGAACAGGAGAGATGCACCCACCTTTGGCATCCGAAGCACTGGACGCTTGTTTTCCTCCATGTGACATCCTTGCCGCACGTGGCGCATGAGTACTTCTGAGCGGGTCCTGGATTCCTCTCGACGCCGGCCATTTGTAGTAGAATCCTTAGGAGAGCTGCAGCCAGCCAACATCTCTCCCATGACAAAAACCCTCCACGCGGAGGGGTTGACGTCGGTTTGCACGGAGGTGGTCTTCTTTCCTCCACACTGCCACGGCACGAACGTACGACATCTCGGCAGCATCAGCATTTTAATATCAGCACGTCGTAGAGTCATTCGATTCGCCTCCATTATCCACACACAATTCGTGTGTGGTGACGAGTGAACCATTACTCTATGAACGCTTTTTTGAAAAATTCCTGCCAAATCCAATTAACCTACTTGAGCATTATTCCTCTAAGATATTTTCCATCTAGATATGGGCAATCGAAGCACATTTCTAAACGATTGAATAGATCAAGTACAGTTCCTTGAAATCCCTGTATTTAATCCAGAAATCCATCGGGGAAAATCTTTCTTCTTTTATTCGTGAATTCTGAATGACCTATGAATGCAAAAAAATGGAGAAATATTCGATGAAAGTATTTAATCGGAAATTTATCCGAATAACCTTGTGCTTGTCGGTTTTCAACGTTTTTCCATATTTCTTTATAACAATATAAATATAAAAAAGAAAAAATGATTAAATATACGTCATAAAATAAAGAATATAGTAAAAAAATATAAATAAATATAAGTAATGAGTGAATATATCGCGCAATCGCGTTCATTCTGCAAAGTCTCATTATCACAATCGTAGAAGCGAAGCGGTTGTTTTGAGAATAATTTCTTCATTTTCATAGATGATTTTTTTAAAACAACCATTTCGCTTCTACGATTGTGATAATGAGGACTGAACGCGATTGCGCATCTGACCTATAATCTTCCTGTTTCGGATTTATGATTCACAGTTGGTTAAAATGCGTTTATTATTGCAGCAATCAATATATTCACATCAACATTTGACATCACGTGGATGTTAAATCATTATTATATTCGCAATCATGGTTTAACGTCTCAAATCCATATCAATAATCTGAAAATTTAGCTTCCTGGCAAAAGTAGTGATTTGGTGATAGTGAAAAAAAAAACTTCAAAAATATCTTGAAATATCTTAAAAATGATTTGGCGTGAAATAATCTGGAAAAATAGAAAAGCTAGGAAATGAAGTGAAATAACTAAAAATGCGATATGTGGCACATTTTCCAAACTTTGCACAAGCTGATAACGTTTTGAACTTGCACGGGTTTTTGGTTGGGCGTTTATTTATACCAATTAGAAGGCTCTGAAGGCGTTTCAGAAAATGTTCATGATTTCACTCAAAATCCTTCCAGGTGGTTTATTTGGATCGCTGATCACGAATCTGGGGTTTATTTGTCGATTTTCTGAAATTTTCGACTTGATTCGTTCAAAGCTTTCCATCGGGGGAAAATTTAATGGTAAATCGCGGCTTTTGACGAAGTATTGAGGTAGGTAGCGCCAGTAAAAGGCGATTCGCCTACCGTAACCTATAGCAACCCCAAGTCTAGCGACAAACAGACGCCAATCCACGTTTAGCGCGCGGAGTAACCCTCAGCTGAAAATTTCGAGTCGAATCGGAATTTTTCTTGGACACCCGAAAATTCCCTAATGTACCCTTACCGTGTCGCAAAGCTTCGTAAACGCTTATAATTCCGTTCAGCAAGGAAGGCTCCTTCTCTTGCGCGGGAAGCATACCCAGTTCGTTTGAGGACATCTTGAAAAGGCGGCCATAAATCCTATTTTAGGAGCATGGCATGCGAGTCCTAGTCTGAACTTGGTAGAGTAGACGAGTCATGCTCTCGCCTCGCTGCGCTGTAGCCGATATCATTATCAACAGTTCGGCTTGGAGAGGCGTCTGTGCCATTTTTGAAGGAAACGCTCAGAACATTTTAAACATCATACGAACAAGATAAAATTCGCCCGACATGTTTCCAACGTGTTATCTCGAGCCGCACAGCTTACGAGCGTGCTTGGGCCACGAGTATTCTCGGAAAGCGACAGCCAGTGCGATCCGTTAGCGAGCAAATACGCTACTGTCAAGCACCGAACATATTACAGGATCGTTAAGCTACTATTTTGATTTTTGCCCGCTCGCTGCAATCGATTTCTCGTGTACGTCCTCACCACTGTTTCCCCACGCTGCAGCCGGTGAGTTTTCGTTCTTCTTGTCCTGATACTCACGATGTCTCTCTACAATGTGTTGTGTTTTGGAAAATGTACTCAGGAAACTTTTTAGCGCTTGCCGAAGTAATCCGATTTGTCACAGTTTCTTCGGCATCTAATTTGTGATCTCTCGTCCACTACTCTTTCGGATTAGACGCAACACTTTGTAAGAAGCTTGGAGTAATATGCAAAATTTATGCGCCTAATCCAATCGAGTATCTCTCGTTCTCCTAATCGCACCGTTTAAGGGTTCAAAACGTAATTGTCAGTTAATGAATTTTCATGGTCAGAGTCTGGTCAAAAGTGCATTAAAGGTACAATACCCGCTTTAAGTTTTGTAAAAACGGGGAGCATCTGGCAAGTTTAGCAAAAAAGTGTCCGATGCATGTAACTTTTTTGAATGAAGACTTTTTTGAATACTGAAAACGCTATCATATTCACGGATAAAATTGCGACCTACTTATGTGACTTCTAAGCCGAAGTTCCCTAAAATCGTTTTGTTTTTAAAGGAATTGTGGTGCGCGCGAAGCGCGCACCTAGATTTGACTTTGATTCCTTACCGCGCGCAACCCGCTTAGAGAGATCACCCTTTCACACTGTAGCTAGAGAAATAAGCAGTACACCATTGAAACCGCCGTAAGAAGTTACGTGAGTAAGCATGTTTTTATCCCGAAGGACCCCCGCGTTGGAAAGATATGACCTCCCAACCAGGGCTGTGCGGAACTGTTCCGTTTCCGATTCCGTTTCCGTATTTCCGGTGATTTTGGGCTGTTCCGTTCCGCTTCCGTTTCCGGGTTTGCGGGCCCGGAAACGGAATACATTAGTGCAACGCGATCTATGATAGTGGGTATAGGCAAGGATTTTCGAAGGTTTCATGAGACGCTGAAACTTACATCCAACCTCTTCGTGTTTAAGGGAATATCTGAGCTTAGATGGTATCATTCACGAACTTTGGTGGCCTGAGATTGGACTCCTTTGAAATGATGACACGAAATGGGTGTGGCAGAAATCTGCACGCCTTTTGAAGATTTCTTCTTGAAAATATGTAGCTTTTCCTCTGACAATGAGATTCAATGATTTCGTGAAACTTGTCTTCTTGATTCCACTTCTTCGCTTGTTTACCGCCACGACAGCAACAAAAATCGAGTTAGTTTTGGTTTTGCACGTGCAGCCTGTCTTCCAGAAAGGAGTCTCGTCGAAGACAGGAGGAGGTGACCACGGGCAGCGGCTGGGCTCATTTGAGGCAGATCATAAGAGAATTTCCCATGTCGCCGTAGAGTTTTTTTATTTTATTTTTCAAATTCAATGGTTTGATATCTACTCCAATAGGCAAATATGGTTCGAAAGAAGAGAAAGTAGTCGCTGATCATCAGAAAATTGACTTCTGATCAGCCTTGGTGTCGCTTGGACTGCTTTCTAGGGGACAAGCTGTACACCAGAGGTGTGCGGCTACAAAAAATAAAATTTCGGTAAACAGCAACGACGAACCCCAAGACGGAAGCAAACTGCAGTCGGCAATTACCGCACACCCCTGATGGGCGGCTACATATAATAAGTATTTTTAGAGGTTGCCTATTCGGATTTTTAGAAGCAAGACTTCGAAATCGTTGAATGCCTCGTAGTGACTTTAGTTAGAATAAGTGATAGTTAATTGACTGAAATCATTGGTTATTGAATGAGAGCTGCGAGCAAAGGGCAACAGCGAAGCGTGGAAACGAGAAAACCCTTTTTTTGGTCTCTTCCGTTTCCGGATTTCCGTTTCCGGCGTTTTTTGGCCATTTTTCTTCCGTTTCCGTTTCCGAAAATCTTGAAAAAGATTTCCGCACAGCCCTGCTACCAACCAACAACTTTTTTGGGTTCTCCGGCACCGCCCCGCCACTTTCATTTTTTTGAAAAACGTGGACCAAACGGCCTGAAAATTTGTCGTTAGGGGTATTTCGTCACGGGAATGCCAAATATAATTGTAAGAACTCACCATTTTTACTTCTAAGCTCACTATCGATTCAATTTATCGATTTTTCGCCATATTGCATGGAAGCGGTCATGATCACGACTTCTATTGGGTGTGGGTCCCTGAGCTACATTAATTTACTCCAATTTCGGTGCCTGAAACGTCACTTACCTTCGTAGGCTTTACTTTTAATATTTGCGCGTGAACGAAGTGTAGTGTGTGCAAGCACGGACCAAACACTCTATGAAACGCTTGCACATATGCAAAATATTTCGAGTTTGTTTTTTCTTGTTCTTTGCCCTGTTTTCTTTTTTTTCTGCCCTTAACCCTTCTCATTGATTCGACCTATGTTCTCTTCCTGATTTTTGTTGCTGTGGGAATTTTGTAGTGCGAGAAAGAAAATTTTTGAAAAATTTGTCTCAACTTCGGGGATTGAAAACGTTTTCTGTATTGTACTTTCTCCATGGCATTGCCAACTCGCACTACAGTGTTTTTACGATTCTTTTAATAAAGAAGAAATTACTCAGGCTAATATTTACGTCTCGAATGCGGGGTGAGAAAATCGAATTTTTATTGAATGATCGACTTTTGAAATAAGTGAAGACCACTTTTTTTCGAAAGACGTTTTTTGCACGAACGACTTTTCAGTTGATTTATGAACTCGTTAAACCTTCCATTTAGCAATTTGAGTGTTACACAAAGGCGTAAAAGCCTCATAAAATCGTTCATTTCCGCAACAGCTCCCCAAGTTTCTTTTACGCATTCTCGAGAACGATTTACCTAAATTTTACCGAGAATGAGGCGAGCGGAAAAAATTAGGCGAATTTATCGATAGTTACTCTGGGAGAAGTTGCCGCTGCGGGTCCGCGATAGTGCCGCTTCGGAGCCTGCAGGCACCGGAGCGGCGCTATCGCGGAGCCGCGGCGGCACTACCACGGAGCCGTGGCGACAACGAGGCAGTGCCGCTTCGGCTCCGTGATTGTGCCGCCGCGGCTCCGCGAGAGTATTTAATATGTTATTTAAGAAATGTAAAACAACTAGGGGGGCCTAAGAACAAAAATACGCACGTGCGGTTGTTACGTTCTCTGTCTGATAAAGACAGAAGTTACCGCCGTTTCCGCGCCCAAGGAGATACGGAATGTACCTCAAACTTGGGTAATTGAACCGGCGACAATTTTGTTTCACCACACAGGACAGTAAATCGTGCTTCACGCGGGTTCGCTGCTGCATCCTCGCGGAGCCGGCGCGGTTCTAACGCGGAGCCGCTGCGGTACTATCGAGGCACCGTCGAGGCTCAAGACACGGCAACAGAATCGTTTGATCATGGAGCCGCTGTGGTACTAACGCGGTATAGTCGGGGGTCGCGGTACTTTCCCGGCACTGTCGCGGCCAATTCTCTCAGAGTGGCATCTTGGTATGCAGTGGCAAAAACCACGGCAATTTTGCGACAGGATCCCAGCACTGCAGCATTTTCGCCTGGTTGAGGCAATGGGATCGAGGCAATGCCTCGATTTAAACACGAATCGGCCGGAAATCTGCCGCTTCGGCTCCGGAAGAGGCAGTCAAGGCGGGAGGTACGCGGTGAAATCTGGGTGAATTATAGGAAATTCCTTCCAAAAAAACTCACGCGATTGAAAACCAAAAAAGATCGAACCACAAAATTGTGCCCATAACAAAGAAAATTTTATTGTTATTTTCTGGCTGCGAATCTCTCGATCACCTCGACCGCGCTGAGAAGTTACACAAGCGGCTTGATCATGCTCGAGTTGTGGTGGGTCCAGAAGATCGCAGCATGATTTTCTTGATATTTTTTCCTGCAATTGCGGACCTAATTTTTGCTCGAAGGGGAATAGTATGGGTTGCGTTTTGAAAGCCTCTATTTTTGACAATCAGGTTGAACTACAAAAAAGCTAGCCAATGCGAATTGTGGAAAACCACCTCGCGTTTGCCGTGCAAAGTTTTTTTTTTCAAGTACAGTCTCCTAAAGTGCCTCTGATGAGCCTATCTGGATTCATTGTGTAAGCGTTTGATGGCCCTGTGATCGATTACTCGGTTATGGCGATGAGCATGCTATGATAAGGAGCGGAGGGAAGGATTGAGGCCAGACGCGCACCATCAGGCACCCGATGGGAACAAACCTCTGAATCTCTTCGGTCTACGCTAGCAGTATTATGGCATTCCAGTTTATTGCAGAAAATCAGTGGTCCAATTTGACTGTTATGAGTTTTTGAGAATCCTCTATCAACATAATCATCGCCGTAGAATCTTCTCGATTTTCTAGAATGATCGAATTCATTGATTCTTCGCAAAAATTTATAAAAGACTGTGGAAGTGGATCCAATCGATGGAGGACCTTGAATAACCCCTAAAAATTCAGTTTGGCCACTGATTTCTTACCGTGAGGGGAATTAACCATCGAACTGCTCGCGTTAACCGATGAGATTCAAAGTTTTGTCCGCCTGGATGAGTGTCCGAGGGTGTTCTGCAGTTGCCGATTGCCGTTTGCCGGTTCTACACTACCGAGCGTATTTTTTGCAAAAAAAAGCGTTTTGCGGCGTTTTTTGCGCTCACAAAGCGCCGCTTCGCCATAACTCACTTCAAAGTTGACGAAATGAGTTTTTCAGGTAGTTTTCATGTTCGTCTTAGAGAGGCGAATGTAATGGTATGTTTAGAACGCCCTTTTAACTGCGGTATTTTGTTGGGAAATGTGTATTTCCTTCTAAAATTCTCATCGACCCAGGTCAGAACATAATAGATTTCTGTTATCAAGACCTTCTAATTAGTTCATAGTGAGGTGTCTAGAGGTGCAACTATGCAATTTTCGATAAACTTCTGGAGTTGAATCTATCATCTTGTTACACTAACGTATAGGACTAAATGAAAGCGATTCAGGATTGGATTTAGAATTTAAATTGGACTATTTTGAAGCAAGTTATGGCGTTGCGGCGCTTTGTGAGCTCAAAAAAACGCCGCAAAACGCTTTCTTCGCTAAAAAATACGCTCGGTGCTGTACGTTCGTTTCACCAGAGGAACAGTTGTCGAATCTTTCAATATTCTTTATCGCGAACAATTCTGACATCCAAGCATGTGCATTGGCGCATCTTATCTTCAAAAAGCGTCCGGATTAGAAACTAAAAACAGTCACTTACGCAAAAATTTCGAAGCGTACAAAGATTTCATAGGTTATTTTTAACGCTCTGTAAGCAGTACCACGGGGTAAACTAAGCAGACGTACGAAAAATTTTTAGAGGTTTCTTTAAAGGCAGCATACACGCTCGTAAACGTAATTGAGATAACTACGGAATTAGAATGGTATGACACCGAACACAACGCTCACGCATTTTGAAGTTTCAAAAACGACCCACAATGACGCTACAGGAGTGGAAAGTTGACCCCGCCCCTGTATCTGCCCTTTCCCTGTATTTGCGTCCTCCCCCAGAACAGGGCTGGGCTATTCCTACCGTCGGTGCCGTTTGTAGGTGGTGGAATAGGTACAGTAAGTAAACCACGCACATCGATGACGTTGGAAATGGTCCCCCACCTCTGTTTTAGAAGAGGACGCAAATGCAGGGGGCGGGCAGATACAGGGGCGGGGCCAACTTCTCACTCGTGTAGCGTCATTGTGGGTCGTTTTTGACTGTTCAAAATGCGTGAGCGTCGTGTTCGGTGTTATACCATTCTAATTCCGTAGTTATCTCATTTACGTTTACGAGCGTGTATGCTGCCTTTAAACAGTTTTACTTGGGTATTCGAGAGTTTTGTAGGAACTTTCCCCTTTCACCCTCTACTTCGTGGACTTACTTACTCAGAAACATCGAATTTCCTTTCAAAGGATAGTTCTAGGGATCACTATAAAGCTAATTCTGTATTAATCTTCAATGAGGAGTGCAGTCAGTGATGAATCAGTGGAAAGGAGTTGGTGAGCGATTGAAAGGGGAAGGGTCAGATGTTCAGCTCGTTGGGAGTAGGAAAAACAGCTAAGTGAAGCAATAGGCCTTGGGAGTTAGCCGTAGAAGGGAAACCCTTGGGAAAAGCTGTGAAATTTGCAAAAGGTTGGGCTTCGCGGAAAAAAGTTAAAGATTTGGCTCTGCTAAAAATGTTGTGAAATTCCTCTAGTTGAATTTGCCATTAAACAAAAACTTTTAAATGCTGTGAAGTTGATGTAAATGGATTTGGCAGTCAACAAAGATAATGTTAGACTCCAAAAGGTTGGGCTCCGCGGGAAAGGTTAAAGATTTGGCCTTGCTAAAAATGGGGTGCGATTCCTCTTGTTAGATTTGGCGATTCACGAAGTCTTCAAAATGTTGTGAAATCATTGCAAATGGATTCGGCAGGCACAGCATCAATAATCAAAGTCAAATCACACGCCAGGAGGATTGGCGCGTCCTCTTATCAGGGTCAAACCTACGACAATTACTAAAGCCGTCGGAGCGGACAGGAGCCTCCGACGGTTCCGCTATTAATAATCTATTTTTTCACCAGTCAGCGCGTGAAAAAGCGCAATCTAACACAAAAAATGAGACTCTGGATTGTTTCCAGTCTGCCTTGATGCAACTTATTGCTAGGGAAATAGCAGCGTTTTCTCATGTTTTGTTAGATTTATCACTCTTTTGCTTGTTCAGAATTAAACCCGACGCGGAATCCTTTCGGGCGTGTGATTTGACTTTGATTATTGACACTGTGCCTGCCGAATCCATTTGCAAAAATTTCACAACATTTTAAAGACTTCGTGAATCGCCAAATCTAACAAGAGGAATCGCACCCCATTTTTAGCAAGGCCAAATCTTTAACCTTTCCCGTGGAGCCCAACCTTTTGGAGTCTAACAATATCTTTGTTGACTGCCAAATCCATTTACATCAATTTCACAGCATTTAGAAGTTTTTGTTTAATGGCAAATTCAACTAGAGGAATTTCACAACATTTTTAGCAGAGCCAAATCTTTAACTTTTTCCGCGGAGTTAGTTTTTGCAATCGTTTTTCAAAAACGTCGCGAGCGGCGAAGTGCGGCGAAACTTCGAGCAGTATTTGTACAAGTATTTGAGAGCAATCTGTATGTTTTCTTCACAATTCAGGTGCAGGTGAGAGCATCTCAAGGCGATCCCATTTCGGTGCTGTAACCTAGCAGTCACAGTCTCGTAAAATTCTATGAACTAAAACAGTACTGACTGATAGAAGTAGGAGAACGAGGAGTATTCAAAGATTTCCGTGGCACGAAACACCTTTTACATTTTGATGTGGTCTTCAAAGCAGATCTGGTTTTTCTAGTAGCTATAAAAATCATTAGATAAGGGAATTATTGTGCTTTTCAATGGTGTCTTACACTCCATCAAAAAATCACAGACGAACAAGGGAAAATCCGTTGACACATTTGGTGCCGAACTTTTTTGACAGCCTAACATATATAGTGCCCAACGCATAATTGTAGGTGAAAAACTTGAAAAAAATCATCGTGAATATTGACTTTTAGGAAACGCTTTAAAACAGTGGTAGTGAATGATGGTGAGAGTTTTAAATCGTGAAAACCGCTCTGTATCGTTTTTTTACAGCTTGCTTTTTTCTTTTTGATATCCTACACGCTGGTGCTTCCATTACAAACTTGTCGCTGAAGACTTTTTTCGGCGAGATATTCTCTTGCTCCTCTTGAATGGAGCTTTATTTCGTCAACAACCATTTCACCAGATGTTTTGTGAGCTCAACATTGAACATAATTCAGATGAAAACCCTTTCTAAAAAGTGTCAAAAGTATTTCGAAATGCTTACGACATGACCTGCCAATGCATCCTTATCCAAATATTCATATCCTTCGAATACATCTCCATATTAGGTCCAGAAAAACAATCACAATGGCCGAAATACCACTACTTGCCGTAGAATGTGCTCCTGATTCCCTATCAACTTTCACGAAGCGTTCTATTTCTTGGTGGAGTTTACGGTGCATGACTTCGTTTAGCAACGAGATCGCATTCCTGTGCAGGTGAATGCAACACAGAAAACCTCATGGTTACCAGGATTTAATAATCGGACTCATGGAAGGCCTCGTGCGGACACTTTCAGAAAAGGAGCGAAAAAAAAAACAATTGACGCTGGGCTGACCAACACGACACCTAGCCCTTAGAAACGACGTAGAAGTACACAATCTAATGTTATAGAGTTAAGAAGTGCCACCATCCGCGCTAGAGTGCAGGCTTGCTTCCATATAAAGTCACGGCCTGCAAATCTGACGCGACAGCCGGTAGCGAAACTTCTAGTATAACGGGGCTCGTATTGATGCGTTCAGCTTTACTTCATCTTTACAAACAGCTATCGGCAACGCATAGGAACAGCTTTTCACAGCTAAAGCAACATCTCACCGAAGACTTGCGTAACATGTTGGATAAGGCGTTCGTAAGATGTTTGGAAAGCTCTGAGCGGTAGCGCGTAATTCCTGTTTCGGGGCCAAATTTACTGTGTTCCTTTGCGCGCTTGTGAGAGAAAGGGCCTAGTTATGCCATGGCGTTTCGCTGCTGCTGGCTTTCGCGGCTCGTCTGCAGTTGATGAGATTTCCAAATTGACCAATAGTGGACGTGCCGCTCAAGCCAGAGGCAGCGAAGCGTCACAGTATAACCAGGGCCAAAGACAGCGAGAAAGTGGATGTCTTGTAGCACACTTGCACCGAGATTGCGCCAACGCAAAGTACATCGTCAAGAGGTTGTCAAAACGGTTGTCAAAACTGTCGGCTGTTCCTATGCGTTGCCGATAGTCTAAACTGTCAAAACTGTCCGTGTACATACCACGCGCGGAAATAAGACTTTATGGCAGTCGATTGAAAGATATCTCGGTACGTTGCTGTGTCGCTGCTTACTGCGAAAATGACGCGGTTCATCCATGTTTGCACTCGGTACAAGCAAAATATGGTTTTCGCTTTATGGGTCTCTTCCGTTCGTGGTATACCGTTTGCGCTTTTGGACGAAAAAAGTTCCGCTACTTAACCAAAGCATTAAGATTCGGCTTCTTCAGTCTTTAGTGACTTTGGGAGTGCACCCCACGTTGTACTCATGTGGACTAGGATATACAATGACTTGCGTGGGTGTACTGCTGTTCTCCCGCCGCACAGCGGCGAGTCCGTCGCGCGCGGTGGATGGGGGCGGAAATCCTTGTTCTACAGTGCTCGGGGCGTTACAGTTGGAGCTTGTGAGTATGCACCTGGAAATTTCATCACTTACGAGTCTCTTACACTACTTCTGAAGCTTCTTCTAATCCCTGAAGAAATTTCATCATTAAATTATTATATCTGTTCTACAACAAGTAAAACTGCTACTGATTCGACGGACGAGAATTGAATAAAGAGAGCAATGCTTGAAGACGTGTCCAAATTGTAATCATCCCAATAAGGGAAACTCGTCCAAATCTCACAGCGGTGCGACGAGCTTGGTCCTTATCGGGAGAACTGCTTCCTCCCGACTTGCGTTACCAGCTGACTCTCACACTGTTTCTATTGTCATACGAAAATCAAAGACCAAAAATAATTTTTAAACCGCTACTACATCACTTTGTTTATGCTTAACATTTGTGACGGCTGAAACATTTGGTGCAAGTTCCCGTGCAAACAGTATAGAGTCGAAGCTGAACTCCGCATCGGCTCCATGTACGCTCGAGCAGTGTGCGTTGTTATGTATGCAGCGCTCAGTCTTCATATTTCTAGAAAACATCGATTTTACGAACATGTCTGCGTCGACTATAGTTGTGCCCTGGACGAAAAGACCGAATGTCGAATAGATTCGAATACCCCCTTTTTTGACGTTCGATTTTTGAATATATTTGAATAGCATCTTTTTTCAGGTTCGATTTTTGAATATATGCGAATGACCCTCTTTTCTAAGGTCCGAATTTTGAATAGATTTGAAAAAAATCGATGCGAATGTATTCGAATAATTTCAAGGCGACAAACTGAAAAACAGGCCAGGTGAGCTGTCAGTGGATCTTGTACTTGGAAGTAAGCTGCGTGCGCACGCGTTACGGTCCAGTGAGTGTCGCGCGCGCGGCGAACGCGGAAAAGCCGCCATCGTTTAGAAGAGTTATCAGCACCACATGCGGCGAAAAGGCCATCGTTAGGGACATACAATGAACGCAGCAAAGTAAATAATGCTTCAGGACATGCCAGTTTACATGAAAGCTGGGATGTCGCGTCGCCGCCCTATCCGTCGTGCGCGACGCTCACCGACCGCGACGCAGAACGCACGGGTGAGCAATGTCCGCTTCTCCCGTACCATACGCTCCGATTGAGCGTGAAACCTTGAAACTAAAATTCTGCGCGGACCCCCTCATCCAATTTCACTCAGGAAAACATTATGAGGAACAAAATCGGTATCCATTGTTTGGTCTGCAAATGCGACTATGCAGAAATGCAGGTACGCAAAAGCGCGTCGAACGCGGTCATCGACCGTACACCATAAATAGCGGCAACGGGGCGAATCTATTCGAAACCTTTCCAAATTATAACTATTCAAATGAATATTCGAGTAGTAGGCTCCGATAATTGAATAAATTCGAATACCCTTTTTTCAGGGGTACGATTATTGAATAGATTCGAATACCCCTCTTTTTTGAGTTCCGATATTTTACTAGTATTCGAATAGTGCGATTTTAGAAATTCCGATAATGAATACGTATTCGAATAGCAGCTATTCGAATGCATCGATTCGAATCTATTCGAATGGTACAACTATAGCGTCGACCATATGTTTAGAATTATACTCTACGACAAGGGTTTTCTTCATGCGAAGATTTTCCATTTAATACATAATATCTGTTTTCAGGGCCCCCAGCAGTTGTGTGTGGACTCAGTGCGTGCAGCATTGCTTGATAGTCTGCCCTCGAATGTTGCCTACATCCTTCAACCGAAAATTGCTGAGTGGAACGAGGAAGGAGAGGTCGGCTTTTTTTTCTTGGGATTCCAAGGGTGAGCCATAACTATTGCGGGTTTTCTCAAACGTTATTTTTTGAGCTCCGGGCGAAGATTGAAAAGTGCCGTGGCCGTGGGCAGCGAAGGATTCACCGCGAATCGCATCGGAAGGGCAAATTTCACACCGAAAAAATGTCATCCTTTTCGTTTTTTTTTGGATATTGATTTTTTTCGCGAAAAAGGGACAAAAAGACAAAAACTCACACACCTGGAGGGGAACTGTGGGTTATGGGGCCAAAAGAAGCCGACTCTATGCGATTCCTTGTCTCTGTTAATAGTCTGTTACAGGTCCTTCAAATTGTCGTGGAAATACATTGCGAAAAGGAACGAATCGGTCGGCTCGTCATAGGAAAGGTATGTAGAAAAATGTCAGGGTTTTTATAGTCGGGGTTTTCGAGCGTTCGTCAACATCGTTTCAGGGAAGACAGCGAATCGTCAATATTGGAAAGCGCGTCAACGATCATATGAGTAACTTGTTCAGAAGGCAACTCTTTGTGCGTTTAATTGTGAAACACAATAACAAGGTTGTTGATGTTTTAAATAGAGCGTAGTTCTTCCCTCTTCTGTATACATATATAGTCAGGCCTGCCTTTAAGGCGTTCCATGTTCTTTAATGTTGTGTTATTTGTCGTTTGTGATCATTCAGAATCGACAGAAGGTATCATTACGTCGGGTAGCTGTTGACTAATATGGTGTATTGTCGCGCTTCAGCACGTGTTCATTGCGAATTATTCCCGAAAACACTCCCAGCGTTCCTCAAAAAATCGCAAGAAAGCAGAAAATTCACTTATCCCAGCCTGCATTGGTTCAGAAGACCCACGAAGGCGCCGCAATCACAACTTTGCGCGATGGTTAAGATGTCGAAAACGACATTGATAGCAGCAAATACAGCCTTACATGGATTCTTCGCACTGCGCTTCCGGGACATCGTACCGGTGTAACGTCCTTAGAGTACCTGGATTAGTAATCATAAAATTTGGGAGACATTGATTTTCTAGTTGTTTTTGCGTGTGTATGTGTTGGAGTTGCATTCAATCGTTTAGATTGTTACCTATATTGATAGGTAAATGTTATTTGTTGTTATTATAAACTGTTGAGAGTTGATTTGCCGAGGTGAGCAAAAGAAAAGCTTATGAGTAATGCTATACAAGGAAGTAAGCCTATGCAAAAAAAAGCTAATGGCTATACGGTGTCAAAATTCCTATTCACAATAGGGGCAAATGTATCCGAAAACCCCATTCCGTAACAACTAATCGTTTGTGTGTGCCCGCTGATAACAAGTGTGCCTCTAGGATCGCACAAAATCCCCTGCGAATGGGGACACCCCATCAAATTGCTGCTTCTGAAAGAAGAAGGCCAGCTGTCCAGGCTTTTTCTCTCGTCATTCGCAACCAATGCACAGGGGCGAATCAGGATCAGGGATAAGTGGAATTTTTTTTTCTGGAAACAGAAAACAAAGTTTAGTTCGACAGAAAAGAAAAAAACTCCAAAAACGGGCAGAAAACAGAAAAATTTCAAAAATCAGTAAATAGTAGTCAGCGCACACTATACGACATTTTTCACAACTGAAGTTGTTTTTCATATATTTTTGAGTGATCTATGCTTCTTTCGCTGATTTTTCAAAAACCAACAGTTAGCCATAACAAGAAGGTGTATAGACGCCCAAGAGGTGCTGTTTATAAGTGCGAAGAGATGGCAAATGTTACCCTAACCTTCCTTTTCTCAGACAATAAAGGCTCGTTTACTCGGTCAAAAGCTCAATATGTACTCACACACTCGCGGGGGTCGGTGGACGGTTGAGAGGTGTTGAACAGGTAGCGTGCTGTCGCTCGAAACGAAAAAAGGGGCGGGCAAGGCCCAAAAACTCCCATTCATGCCGAAAGCTGCGCGTCTCAACCTCCCACCGACCCTACAAGGCCACGTCACACTTGACCCGTTAACACCGAGAGCTCTGCCTAATCACCTCCCACCGATCACTCAGTGTGACGTCACACCCGCGTGTTTACACCGAAAGTTTCGCCTGATCACCTCCCACCAACCATCACTTACCACTCCTGCAGTCGCGGGCGTCGGTGGTAGGTCGAGGAGCAGCATTGGCGATTCAACCTGCCACCGACGCCCGCCGGGGCGTCGATATCGCGAACAGTGCCAACCATGACAAGCACAAACACCTCACATTTAAGCGCAGCGTATACATTGTGGGCTGCCATTTCCGCGCTCTACACGAGAGAAAACAGTGCAGCCACTGCAACATGTTGACCCGAAAACTCCGCCACATATGAGACATTACCACGAAAATTCGGCAGTTATGAGTCATGCCGAAATCTCCGCCGATCAGTCAGATCCGATCAATTTGATTGGGAAAGGGGCGTTTCAACCGGCCACCGACCCCCGCGATCGCCTGAGTATCAGGGATGTGCGTAATTAAGACTAACGACTAACGGGCTTTTTGGGTGTTACGACTAACGACTAACGAAATTGAAAATATTTTCGTAAGCAATCCCGAAATTCGTTAGAAAGCCAAAAGTCACTCAGATTGTGGTACAACCCAAGGCTTACACCAGGATTGATACATATTGTCCTGTTGGTTGTTCCAGGTGAATGGTACAAAATAACCATAGCCGTCAGCATTTACTATTTCAACCGAAACTGCTTCGCAGTCCTGGAACCCACATTAAAACACCAAACCGAACGTTACGCAAGGTTAGGCGCAGCATTTATGAGACTTCGTGTCGGTCGCGCGACTTTATGGTAGGCTTACTAAACCGGTTCCAGGACAGCGGAGATTTTTGCAGTGGGCACTATCAGAGGTGATACTATAGAGCGGTGCCTGCAGGGCACAACTGCCCAACGACGGGAACTGTATCCGATGGTAGGATTGTAAAGAGTGCCGTCCTTCGGTTTTCAGTCATAAATTCAAGATATTGGGTTTCTATAAAGTGATGCTGGGACCTATCAGGGGTAAAGTTTTCACTGTTAATTTCTTCCGGCCTTTCCTCATTATGAGAACAAGCTCTAAACCACGCAAGCGCTCTGCTCGCAACGCTGAGCAAAGAACAATTGGTGCAAAGTCGGTGCAATTCTCCGTGTTGTCACGATCAGTTAGATCCCAAATAATATCATATAGCGCGGAATGTCAAGTTTTGCACTGGAAAAAAAGCAAAAAGTTCTAGATTTCGTCGGTCTCCCATATAGTTTCTATTCTTACCGAAAAATGACAAAAATCGACAGACACATTCTCGAGTATTAGGCTTTCGTGCTGCGATGTCTGAGATATTTTCCATTATATATATGTCGGTTCGCAGTTTGAAACCGGTTCTCTAACAAGGAATGATTTGGGTCTTCAATGACCATGAATGTTTCGGAAAACAAAAACATCTCTTCATGCCTTCCTTTTTGTCCATTCATAAGGGCTTTTTCTCTGCCTCAACTGTGCTTGCTTTCAAAGCGTAGATTTTTAACATCTAACGATTAACGGCTAACGACTAACGAGGGTTTTCGTCGGTTGAACGACTAACGAATTACAAAATTCCTATTACGCTTGTCACTGCTGAGTATGTATGATGCAGTCGGAACGAATTTCCACTTCCATAGCGTACATTTTTGACACTGATTGTGGGATAACTGGTGTTTTGAACACTGTACTACCCCTCGGAGCTGAAAAACGCGCGTACCGCGCGGCTATGCCGCTCAAGTGTAAATGATTTGACGCGTCGTTCGCTCCACCGTTGAGAGCCTTTCGTACCTCTGTGGCGGAATTATCATCTGCCTCATAGCCTCGCCTACAATTTCTTGTCGCTCCATTTTGACGTAATTCTGTTCCACCTGCGTTGCAGTGAATTGAAACACGTATTTAGAGTTTGCGTGTATGGCATAGCTGGGACCAACATTGCCTCGCTTCTCCAAAGCGGGTGCGCTGGAGAATTCCTAGTCTGCGCACTTGTCGAAAGTTTTAACACTAAAGCGACGCGCCGGTGCGGGTATGAATAGCTGGCGTTAAGTAGTACTAATGGCTTATTAGGGTGGTCGTCTCTAGGATAAAATCATTATAGGATGCCTCGTTAACGATGGTTTGCACCTATCCATAGTTTGCCAATGGGGAGCCTCGGCTCCCCTATTGAATTCTCTTTCAGACGCCGCGCTGCGACCAGCTCTTCGCGGTGCGACGAGGGAAGGAGTCTTCGCATCAGATATAGAGGTAGAGTCGTCACACTGAGCTGACCCATATTAATTGCTTTGCCATAGGGAAAGAGAGAGGCCTGTGTATCGTTTCGATTTAGAGTTAGAAAAGCAACCAAGAGTGGCTGGGTATTTATCAAAGGAAAGAGAGCAGAAAGAGAATGCAATATGATTGTTGAAAGTATTTAAGCAAGGCTCGAAATTCACATAAGAAATTGAAATACAATAAAAAGATAAAGTTGATTTATTCGTAAGTAGCTGAACTGATCAAACGAAATACTCAGGAAGTCGGAGCTCGCCACCCGCGCGCATTTCGGGCCTCGCTCGCCAGCCGCTCACCTCTCATTTCGAAGAGCTCGTCACCCGCTACCCCCTCGTCTTCGCTCGCCACCCGCTATGGGTATAGCGGGTCGCGAGCGCGAGGAGAGGTGGTATAGCGGGTCGCGAGCTGTTTGCTAGCGAATCGCCCGCTGAATTGCTATCGTCCTTTAAAGTGTTTCGCAACATTTCCCGAACATTCGCCTACATCTCACCATTCTCATTCTTCTTCTGTTGCTGTTTGTTGTTTGATTTGTTTTTGCAAAACTCTGGAGCTAAAACTTGACATAGTCATTTTCAATTCGATGGGAAGCGTCACAGTGGCTGCGGTGCGCTCAATTAATAGTTCGTCACTCGCGTACACATTGCCAAATCGAGACTTGATGCCTCAGCAAAAGAGACTTGATGCTCATGTACAAGTCGGCATGAAGTCTTAATTTGCCGCGTTAAGTTCACTGTATGGGTGAATTTGCCGCTAGGATAGGTGAGAATGAGGTGAATATCCCCTGAAAATGGTGCGAACTGGCAGCGAGAGAGGGTACAATTTACCCCGAAAATGAGGTGAAATTACCTCGAAAAATGGGTGAGTTTACCTCGTAAAATTCACAAATTTGAAGGTCCACAGCGCAAGAAGCCCCGCCTTGTCCGCAACATGGGTGTAATCTGCACCGAGGTCTGCGGTGAGGAGCCACCCTCTGCGGACCGCGGCGTAACTCGCCCCCCCCCCCCCCGCCGTGAGGATACCCACTGTATCCTCCCAGCAGCCAAAATTATACTGGCCTCCGGAGGGTGACCCGAAGTCACCTTTCAGGGCCGGCATCAGAATGCCGAATGAGGACTCTAATGAGACGAGGCGGCTTTTATACCGGCTGTGCTCATGGTAAGCACATCGAGACGTGATCAATCGTTTTATCATGTTTTCGCTGATATGTTTTCATTTGTTCAGAAATTTCTGACATGCCAGCAACGGCGGTAATTTCACCCTTTGCGCTGAGTGATATCCAGCCGCTCAACAACTGATATGCATTAACATGTTAGCGCTGGTGGTATTTTCACTCTTTGCGCTGACTGATATCCGACCGCTCAGCAAATTCACCCTTTGCGCGGATAAGCTTTGATGACGGCGCTAAAGGTGAATTTGATGCCTAATGTTAATAGAGCGTGATAAAGGCCGCTTTCCCCGAAGCATCAAGTTTCGAATTGGCAGAGTATATATAGACTCTGTTTCTGTTCGAGTGAACCCCTATTTTCGATTATCACAGCGCGGAGCGGTGGCTTTTTAGTCATACTTTCTTCATAACTAATATTTCTCCAAGGTCCACCGCTCCGCTGCTGGTTATGATCGAAATTGACAGGTCACTAGGGACTTACCAGAGTTTATCACCATCTAGGCAACCTAATATGGAATTCGCTTTTTTTGGGACAGTGTAGTCTTGGTTAGACGCATAAATGTTTCGCGGTCCCAGAAGTTTTAACCCCTCTCCGATACCCACGAGTAGCCCACGCACTGGACGAGTTACACTCCGCAGCCGCCGTGAAGGTTGCCAGCGAGTATATATTCATAACCGGTGAACCTGCCTACCCACCTCATAGTGTGCCACTGACCCCCGGTTAAGAGTGGCTTGTGGATAAAATCTCACCGCTCCTCGATTTCATGGCCATACCACTATAAATAGATTATCGTGAACTAAAAAACGAGAAAAGCGAATCGGGTGCGGAGGAGGCCCACGCTGAAATGAAGGGGGTGGATGCAGGGTCAGGCCCCGCTGCGACGAAAGGAAGGTTACGAAAGGTTCAAAGCGAGATGTTTCCGAGGAAGCTAACTGATTATTCAAACAGTTTAATAACTGAACTCTCCAGAACAGTTTAATAATTGCGCTCCCAAAATGATTAGAATATTCGAAATAAGAAATCAGTGAATAACCCGAATGAACTCCTTATACAAGAAAAAAAGCTCTTTGGCGATGTTTTCGTTCCGTTTTTCTCCTTTGCAGCTGGCCCTAAAGATGTTTTCAGAAAAAAATCCGTTTCATCACTGGCTGGATAATTTGAATATTTGATCGATATGGGCACCCTGGTTTCAGTTGAGGTTTAGACAATTGTGATCTCGTCAATTAGAAATATGTCTCTATCTGTTGTAATTAAATAAGAAGAAACACCTGGAATTCTAAGGTTTTTTTATTAATTCGAAACTGATTGCAATAAATCATTCTTGATAATCCTGGACTCTCTGAGATTTTCGAAAACATGTAGTGTTACTGTGAAGGAATGACCGGTGCCATTGCAGCAGAGGAGGGGTGGGGAGGAGGCTCTATGATATCGCACTTGGCCACGCCCATTTTTTCATGCCGCAACAAATCTTCTGATTTCGAACCCTGGGTTAGTGTTAAAATTGCGTGGAGACACGGAATAATGGGTGTGGCCAAGTGCTCAACCATACCCCCCCCCCCTGCAGACGAAAACACCGGATAACCGAAGCGAAAGTTCAAGCATGGCATGAATTTCAAGCGGAAGCCACATTCAATTGCTCGCCACCCGCTATCTTTCCGTTGGCGACCAGCGCTAGGCGAGCGCGCCGACGTGGTGTTGCGAGCGCGCCGCCGCAATGTGGTGAGCGGGTGGCGAGCGCCAGCATTCCAGTGCTCGGCACCCGCTACCATTCCGCTCGCGGGCCGCGCGAGGTGCTGCGCGCCGCCCGACTTTTAGTTAGCGGGTGGCGAGCTCCAACTTCTTGAGTAGGTGATATTTTAATAAAGAAATGAAATTAAAGGAAGGCGATGAAATTAGAAAAAAATTACAACTAATAAAAACATTTAATTATTACCACTAAATACTTTCTTTCCCGAGAAGAAAAAGATTGTAGGCGTTGCGCAAGTTTCGATTACGATTGAAATACCGTGTTTTCCCTATTAGAATAACACCTCTATTTGAAGTATACCTCCATTAGAAGAACACCAAAATGAGAGGGCTGAAAAATTAGAAGTACACCCCACTTCTCTATTTAAGTACCTTTCAAATTGAGACAAAGAATAAAAATTCAGATTCTAAGGCAGTGTTTTTGCTCAGAAAAAGGACTATAATGATAACGAGCGTGCAAGTGAGGAGTTTTTCGAAAATATACAATACCTTTCCTTTCATGATTGTTGGTAACGAAAATCATAGTTCTGTTACTAAAATTTCTAAGCCTCTATTCAAACACCGGATCTAATTCAGACCTCTTGCTGTGACGGGCCTTGTGCGCCGGCCTTCTCGCCGTTTGCCAATCATGGCAGCCTCGGCGTACGGTGTGCCACGCTCGCCGCGGCGACGACGACGGAACATCGATAACAAACAGGCCGACTGGGTGATCGGCGGAGATCATGCAGAGCAAATCACTAATGGCACACACATCTAGACCCCATTTTGAGCAAAAACACTGGGGTATCTTCGTACTGACCTAAAACATGTAAGGATCATGCAAAGTCTGAAACCTTGGAGTGGGTAATATTCCGCCCTTTGTAGGCAATGTTTAAAAACAACAAAAGTTTGAATGAAAGACCATAATAGTATGTGATCTAAAAGGTTATCAACATTTTCAATTGCTCAATTCAAGTCAGAAATGCTCCCACCCAGGGGTTTCAACCCCTTGAAAAAAATTGGAGAATTTCTCACACCCGTGCCAGAAATGCTCTTTAAAATCATGGAGCTACCCTTGTTGAAAATGGGCGGAGGCGCTTCAGACCTAATCCAATGGAGAAATTCAAAAGATTGTTAGAATCGATAACATCGTGAATAAGCTCCGAACAACGATAAATATCCATGTCAAGATCATTTCTAACTTCGGTATGGATCAACCAAAAGCTTTGGGTCTGGACTGCCCTACACAAATAACAAAGCGCCTTAATTTCGATATGTTTGAAGGCATTACAGGGATTCCCTAGTGTTTTTGCTCAAAACGGAGTTTAGATGTATGTGTCGGTAGTCATTTGCTCTGTATGATCTCCGCCGATCACCCAATTAGCGTGCTCGTTATCGATGTCGCCGCCGCGGCGAGCGCGGCACACCGTATGCCTAGTCTGCCATGATTGGCGAACGGCGAGAAGGCGGGCGCACAAGACCCGTCCCAGCAAGAGGTCTGAATTAGAACCCAAACACCCTCTATCTGAAGCCTCCCTGTAATGGAAACACCAAAAAATGAGGCCTGAAAAATGAAAGTTCATGCACTTCTGACTGATTAGAGCTGTTTCCGTGATCGCTGCATTTTTTGCGCTCTTCTTTTCACTCGACTAAAGCAGCACAGTGTTATCAGCAGCGATCGCCGAGATGAAACGCAGTGGATTACAAAACAGCGAGGATGGAGCGGTATCATAGGTTGGCTTACATGCCTGCCTACCCTCCATCTAAAACTACTAAACGTACTTCAATCGAAAACTTTCTTGATTCTCTGGGCATAATATCCCATGTGGGTGTGCTCACGGTTAAAAAACTCGAACAAAAAATTTTCCAGATTTTTTCCGGCATGGTGTTTTTCGAAGGAAGGCCGTTAGCTGCGAATAACCACCAATTTTCGCTCGTAGAAAATGATAAATGTAGCCATGGCGGCCACTTGGAGAGAAGCTGCACCCTATTTTTTGTCGTTTTTCGTCCTTTTAGACCTACCGAATGGTCCGTTTGGAAAACGCAGCATACGTGTTTGCTACTCTATTCATCCTTCACAACTTTAAGTAGGACGTTTCCTGAAACGTGGCGGGTCTTTCAAGACTTGCCCTAGTGAGAAGAAAATACGGTACGTAATTTTCATTTCGCTTTTTTCGTGTTTCGTGAAGAGTTTTAGTCGGAAACATATTCTGAACAGCTAAATCGAGCGCATGAGTACTGTATCTGATGTTAATATCAAAAAGGTGATCATACGGCCATGAGGGGATAATGTACTTCGCAACGAGAAACCCTAACGGTATCTGTTTGTGAGGTACATTATCCCATCATGGCCGCATGATCACCTTTTGTTGTAATAATGTTGTATGTTGTAATAATAGTGTAATAATCTTGTAATGATTCATGATTTACTGTAACAAACCACATCTACCACTTCTGTAATCAATAGTGATGGGGAATTGGGGTCTATTTGTGGTTCAGTCGTGAACGGAGAGGTCTAGCCTTCATCGTCGAGGGCGCCTGCACAACTCGTCCGGGCCCCAGCCCTACTTAGAAAAATGAAAGCATGTTAGATGTAATATGAAGTGTAAGATACTTGAGACATTCAGGTATATTACCTTTATATCGCATGTAACATATACTTATGACTTACATGACTTAACTTTGTTGGCTTTCGCCTGACGCGGTCATTCCGCATCTTCACCGAGGTGTGCCGTCCTAGTAGTCAGCCGTGTCCATTTGTCACGGTCCTCAGCCACGATTTGTACACAATCCATCCATTGATCGCTATTCCACTTCCTGCGAAGTAAAACATCGCGCCTGAATTGCCTTTCAATGCCGAGTGATTTCAAATCCTCCTTCACCACATCCGTCCAAAACTTTCGCCTACGTCCAGGCGGCCGTTTCCAGACAGGACTTGAAAGCATCCTAGGAGCGTGTTGCCCAAGACGATCTGGCGGTTTCCTTAAAATATGCCCTAACGGACGAAGACAACCTTCCGTTGCCGCTTGAGATGGCATTGGGAGATGTTGGCACCTCCCTCGTGTCAAACGTTAATGTAAGGCGTCAATGTCGTTGTAGAGATCTTCGTTGTGGCACATCCGCGGCCAGAAATATCCAAGCAAACGCCTAAAAAGCTTACTCTTCGTGCAATCCAACTTCTCCATCTGCGTCTTTGGTGCTGCCCACGTCTCCGATCCGTACATCATGATAGGGCGAATAGCGGATAAGTAGACGCGCAACTTGACTTCCTTCGCGATGGGGGTAGACCACAAACACTTGGTTAGAGAATTGAATGCAGACGTAGCTTTCGCACATCGTTGTTGAATATCCGCTGCATGAATACCATCGTTCTTCAGCAAACAGCCCAAATAACAGAAATCGTCCGTCAGTTCGATACGTTGTCCGTCCACACAAACTCCCGTTGAAGGCCTCTGAGAGACCCACATCTGCTTGCATTTGTCCGGAGGAAGTCGATAGGCTGCGGCATACTTCGAAACGAGGTTCAGAATCCTTTGCAGTTTTGCGTTGTTTCCAGCGAATAACACAATGTCATCGGCGTACTCCAGGTTGACAAGGGAGCGTCCTGATGGTGTTAGGATCACGTCCGCAGGAAACTGTTCTGCAACTCTACGCATGATTTCATCAACGGCGAAGTTGAATAGAAAAGGTCCTGCTGCAGCTTCTTGCCTTACTCCTGTTCTGACCTCGAAAGCTGACGTAAACCCGACAGGCGTACGAACTGCTGCTGTTGTTCCTTTGTTCATGTCCTCGATTAGTCGAACATACATTTCCGGGACTCCATCGGCTCGCAGAGCGTTGAGCAATCGATCACGATGAGGAGAGTCGAATGCGGCTTCAAAGTTCAAAAAAGCAAGCTGTAATGGCTTCGAATACCGCTGCCACGATTCGATTACTCTTCTCACAACGAACACTTGGTCGATGGTCGATCTTCCAGGTCCTTTACCGGCTTGCTTCTCTCTGGTCGTTTCCTCACGATGTTTGATGAGTCGCTCGAGAATGATATGTTCCAAAACCTTGTACATGACACGCAGTAGAGGGATTCCTCTGTAGTTCTTAGAATCCGTGACGGATAGCTTCTTGTGAAGAGGTACGATGATCGCATGTCTCCACGAATCGGGTATCCTTTCGCTCACCCATATGGTACGGATGGTGCTGGTCATTTCACGAATCCGAGACGGAGGGAGAGCTTTTAGCATTTCAGCAGTGATGTTGTCATCTCCGCCTGCCTTTCCATTCTTCATTTTCCGGACACAATTTGAAACTTCAGCCTCAGTCGGCGGTTCCTCACTGACATTGTAATGTGCTCTCTGAACATGCGGCAGCTGTGGTACTGACGGCGCTGGACGATTCAGTAGTGAACTGAAGTAATCCTTCCATAATGGCAGCGTCGCATCACCAACTGCAACTCAATCGGTAGTGTTGAGGACGGCAAAACATCTCTTCATCTTGTATTGATACTGTCGCAACAACTTGTAGGCTTTCCTCGGATTCTTCTCCTCCCAAGACTTCTCAAACTCCCTAGATCTACACGTCCATTCTCGTTCGCGGTCACTTTAAAGCTGCCGACGCGATTTCCTCCTCAGACGCTTCTTCTCCACGAAGTTTCCTGCAGTTCGGAGAGCACATACTCCGTTGTGGGTAGATGTTGTTTCCTCTGAGACGTAGGCGAGCTTCTTTTTGGGCTGTACAACTGGGGGCTAGATTCATCAATGCGGCAGCGCTGGGTAGGGGTAAAGGCGTCGGCACGTTTGATGGTTACCCTGCAAAAGCGTAATATCGCTAACCGACAGCGCCCTTGACCTACCCAGCTAATAGGCTGGGGCAGCTGAGACACTGCTTTGGTAGAATACCATAGGCTCTCACGGGATAAGCATTAAAAGAGCCGACGCCTTTATCCTTACCGAACGGCACGCATTGATGAATCCGGTCCCGGGAGTGCCTTTTTCGAAGCGTACTGGATACACTTGACGAAAGAGTCCGCGTCGCAGAAATTCTTCTTAGTCCGTACTCCAATATGAACAGAAACGCGTTATCGGAACTTCCTTCTGCATTCTTCATCCCTGAGACTTGTCATATCAATCCTCTGGAGAGGCTTAGCCCCTCGCTTTCTCTTATGAATCCTCACAGTTCAGTTTAACAGAACTGGACGGTGATCCGAATCGAATGCGACATCCCACACAGCTCTAGATCTTCGAATGTCCGATACTGGAATATTCCTCGTCAGAACATAGTCGAGCTGTAGTTTCGAAGTTTTCATACACTTAGATTACATGTAACATACACTTATATTTCATGTAACCTAATAAGAGCTGTAAGTTGAAGCTTGATGCTTTGAAGGCAGTGTCCACGATAAATTTCGTTTTCAGTTTTCTACCGGAAATCGAAAGGCTGGTGTCTGATTGGAGCAGTGGGGGTGAAAGAACGGACAAAAACGAGCCCAAAAGAGCTTTTATTGGCTCCGAGATCCGCTCGCGCTAGCCCATTCCGCTCGCGGTCGAGTTTTCCCAGGAACAGTTTGGTCCGCTTTTCATTAGCATTGGAGCGCGAGCGGGGCTGAATTTTAGTATTGGGGCGCATCTGCACACACTGTCTACTTCACGCCCATGCCCGCGCAACTGATCCACCGTTCAAATGAGGCTTTCAAAAAGAAGAGCTAATTTTTGGATGTTTCACAGCGTTTTCCTTGATTCTTTCTTCACTATTGAATCAGTCAGACTCTAAACCTTCGTTCTCTGGTGAAAATTCGGAAACGATTTTTTATCGTGGACACTGCCTTTAAGGGCTGGAGCTGCAAGTTTCAGGATATTGCTTCAGGTACGAATCAGCGAGCTTTAAGCTCTCTTGGGCATCCCAGGAGCTGATAGCTGGCTGCTTCATAACTGAAGCAGCAAGCTTCGATCCCACAACTTCATACACGAAGCATTGGGCTCAAGCTTACTTCAAAACTATTGCATGTCGCTCTCTCTAATCCTCCCCACGATTAAAACGAATCAAGAGGAGCGAGAGACCAACGAGTTGGCCAGAGCGAGTGACCACCCTGTCGAATGTCAATACAATGGGCCTGCGCTCATCGCTAAGGTATGAGGCGGCCCGTATGATGTGCAGGTTCGCAGAAGGTGTTCAGCATGAGCCCTCAGTTGCTGGAGATATTTGAATTACTCAGAAAAATGAAAACATATTACATGCAATATAAAAGGCCTGAATTAAGATACGTGTAACATAAATTGGCCAATGTATATTACTTGCAAATTATCTCGACCGATGTATAGTTCAGTTCCGCAATCGCGTTCAGTCCTCATTATCAAAATCGTAGAAGCGAAGCGGTTCTTTTTGAAAAAAATCAACTAGGATCATTCTCAAAACAACCGCTTCGCTTCTACGATTGTGATAATGAGACTTTGCGGACTGAACGCGGATGCGGAACTAGATCATATGTTACATTTAATATATCGGTCCCTCGCTCGCAGGCCAAATGTCGCACGTAATATGTTTTTGATGGTGAAACATAATACTTGTAACATAAGAGACGATTACAATATACTTAGAATACATCTCCGTCAATGTAAGTTACATGTGAATCATCTCTACTCAAGTGAATTACATGTAGTATAAGTGTAACATAGTTCAAATATCTCTAGCAACTGAAGGCCCATGCTGAACACCTTCTGCAAACCCGCACAGCATACGGGCCGCCTCATACCTTAGCTATGACGGCAGGTCCATTGCATTGACTTTCGACAGGGTGATCACTCGCCCTGGCCGAGTCGTTGATCTCTCGCTCCTCATGGTTCGTTTTATTCGTGGGGAGGATTAAAGGGAGCGACATACAATATTTTTGATGCAAGCTTAAGCTCGATGCTTCTTGTATGAAGCTGTGGGATCCAAGCTTGCTGCTTCAGTTATGAAGCAGCGAGCTTTGAGCTCGCGGGATGTCCAAGAGAGCTTGAAGCTTGCTCATTCGTACCTGACCTGAAGCAGTAGCCTTGAACTTGCAGCTCCAACCCTCAAAGCATCGAACTTCAACTTGCAGCTCTAATTAAGTTACATGAAATATAAGTGTATGTTACATGTAATATAAGTGTAGGTTACATGCGATATAAAGGTAATATACTTGAATGTCTCAAGTATCTTATACTTTATTTTAAATGTGACATGTTTTCATTTTTCTGAGTATGTGACACTTGTGCTACATGCAATCCACTCGAGTTCAGATAATGCACATGTAATTTACATTGACGGAGATGTATCACAAGTAAATTGTAATCGTCTCTAATGTTACAAGTATTATGTTTTCACCATCGAAAGCATATTACGTGCGACATTTGGCCTGCGAGCGAGTAACATACATCTGTCGAGATAATTCGAAGTAATATACATTGGCCAATTTATATGTATTACCAGCCGTCCTGCGGGCTCCGCCCACCTGACGGCTGGCTGGGGACTTCGCCTCCAGACCCCCGAATTTCCGCCTCCGGCGGAAATTTTCAAGTTGTCTTTGCATATATAGAATCAGCTCAGAAATTATTTAACCCCAATATATTTTTTTGTAGACATGAAATTGCCTGCCGCACATGTGGAATCATGGGAAGGCAGACAGCGGCAAATTATACCGAGAAAAGCAATAAATCCGCTTCAGTTGTGCACGTACACAAAATCAATCCGAAGTGCGGCAAATCCTGTAGATTAGCGTTCTAGAACCCGTTTTAAAGACATTCTTCATTCTGCGGCGTCCTGCGCATTGCTATGTAGTACCGCACACTTACTAAGGCGTTGGGAGCACTCCCCCTGAGGTCGAAACTTTCCACGACGTCCGGCGCTTTCCTACATGGTTCCCGTACACTTTCTATGGCGTCCGGCGCACTCTCACATGGGTCCCGTACGCTTTCTACGGCGTTCGGCGCATTCTTACATGGGTCCCGCACACTTCATATGGCGTCCGGCGTACTCTTACTTGACTTGCAAAGCAGACAAAAACTCTGGGAGACACACTGTAAACAGAACTGATGATACCTGGTTGATAAGGGGTAGGGTATAGAAGGATGGCAGAGCGGTGTGTCTTCATTCACACACCGTTCTTCTCCAGAGATCAGCGGCTGAAGCTGGGAAGTAGGTTCAGATTTTCAGCCGCTGATCTCTGGAGAAGAACGGTGTGAATGAAGACACACCGCTCTGCGGTGGCTAAGATACAACAAAATCGGGGTAAAACTTAGAAAACTTTTATAATCGACTTGAGTCCCCAAGATTTTTTGTCTGTTCCGCAATAGCCTTCTTACATGGGTCCCGCACACTTTATTTGGCGTCCGGCGCACTCTTACATGGGTCTCTCACACTCCGGCGCACTCTTACATGGATCCCGCACACTTCATATGGTGTCCGGCGCAGTTTTACATGGGTCCCGCACACTTCATATGGCGTTCGGCGCGCTCTTACATGGGTCCCGCACACTTTATATGGCGTCCAGCGCACGCTTACATGGGTCTCTCACACTTTCTATGGCGTCCGACGCACTCCTACCTGGGTCCCGCACACTTTGTATGGCGTCCGGCGCACTCTTACATGGATCCCGCACACTTCATATGGCGTCCGGCGCAGTTTCACATGGGTCCCGCACACTTTATATGGCGTTCGGCGCGCTCTTACATGGGTCCCGCACACTTTATATGGCGTCCGGCGCGCACTTACATGGGTCTCTCACACTTTCTATGGCGTCCTACGCACTCCTACATGGGTCCCGCACGCTTTATATGACGTCCGGCGCGCTCTTACATGGGTTCCGTGAACTTTCCATGGCGTCCGGCGCATTATTACATGGGTCCCGCACACTTCATATGGCGTCCGGCGCACTCTTACATGGATCCCGCACACTTCATATGGCGTCCGGCGCACTCTTACATGGATCCCGCACACTTTATATGGCGTCCGGCGCACTCTTACATGGGTCCCGTACACTTTATATGACGTCCGGCGCACTCTTACATTGGTCCCGCACACTTCATATGGCGTCCGGCGCACTCTTACATGACTATTGCAAAGCAGACAAAAACTCTGGGAGACACACCGTAAACAAAACTGATGATACCTGGTTGATAAGGGGTAGGGTATAGAAGGATGGCAGAGCGGTGTGTCTTCATTCACACACCGTTTTTCTCCAGAGATCAGCGGCTGAAGCTGGGAAGTAGGTTCAGATTTTCAGCCGCTGATCTCTGGAGAAGAACGGTGTGAATGAAGACACACCGCTCTGTGGTGGCTAAGATACAACAAAATCGGGGTTAAAACTTAAAAAAACTTTTATAATCGACTTGAGTCCCCAAGATTTTTTGTCTGTTCCGCAATAGCCTTCTTACATGGGTCGCGCACACTTTATATGGCGTCCGGCGCACTCTTACATGGGTCTCTCACACTTTCTATGGCGTCCGACGCACTCCTACCTGGGTCCCGCACACTTTATATGGCGTTCGGCGCACTCTTACATGGATCCCGCACACTTCATATGGCGTCCGGCGCACTTTTACATGGGTCCCGCACACTTTATATGGCGTTCGGCGCGCTCTTACATGGGTCCCGCACACTTTATATGGCGTCCGGCGCACTCTTACATGGGTCTCTCACACTTTCTATGGCGTCCGACGCACTCCTACATGGGTCCCGCACACTTTATATGACGTCCGGCGCGCTCTTACATGGGTCCCGTGCACTTTCCATGGCATCCGGCGCACTCTTACATGGGTCCCGCACACTTTATATGGCGTCCGGCGCACTCTTACATGGGTACCGTACACTTTATATGACGTCCGGCGCACTTTTACATGGGTTCCGTGGACTTTCCATGGCGTCCGGCGCACTCTCACATGGGTCCCGCACACTTCATATGGCGTCCGGCGCTTTCCTACATGGTACCCGTACACTTTATATGGCGTCCGGCGCACTCTTACATGGATCCCGTACACTTTATCTGGCGTCCGGCGCGCTTTTACATGGGTTCCGTGGACTTTCCATGGCGTCCGGCGCACTCTTACATGGGTCCCGCACAGTTCATATGGCGTCCAGCGCACTCTTACATGGGTCCCGCACACTTTATATGGCGTCCGGCGCACTCTTACATGGATCCCGTACACTTTATCTGGCGTCGGACTTACTATTACATGGGTCGCGCACATTTAATATGGCGTCCGGCGCTCTTACATGGGTTCCGTACATTTTATATGGCGTCCGGCGCTCTTACATGGGTTCCGTACATTTTCTATGGCATCCGGCGCACTCCTAATTGGGTCCCACATACGTCAAGTGGACTGCCACTGGGGCCCCATACACCTTTTCGTCGTGCCGCGCTCTTGAATGGGTCACATACACTTTCCACGGCGCTCGGCGCACTGCCATTGGGGTCCCGCACATTTTTTCGGCTTTCGGCGCCCTTTTATGAGTCCCGCACATTTTCTTCGGCGTCCGGCGCACTCCCGCTGATGTCCCGCTGACTTTCTACGACGTCCTGTTCGGTTGTTTCGGGCGTAACCCTTCTAATACAGAAAAGTCTGCAATTACAGAATGTACACCGTAGACTGACAGACTGACTGACTGACTGACTGACGGACGGACGGACGGACGGACGGACGGACGGACGGACGGACGGACGGACGGACGGACGGACGGACGGACGGACGGACGGACGGACGGACGGACGGACGGACGGACGGACGGACGGACGGACGGACGGACGGACGGACGGACGGACGGACACCACTCTCCTTTATTACTATGGAATGATATGTATATTAATTTAGGCCTTTTATATTACATGGGGGTGTGTATACAGGTCTGTTGGTACCTGCTCGTTGGTGCCCCTGCTTCTACTGAACCCAGCAGACGTTTGAGTGTACACAGGGAACGTTCGAGCGATATAGCGTGCACAACTATATCGCGAAAGTATCCCGCACATTGCATAAAGGTGTTGCCGTCCGGCACACTAAGGCCTCTGGTCCATAACACCTTAGGATCCGTACCTAAGGAGTTCATGGAGTCTTTGGCCACAAGCCACAATTTCGCCACCCTGAATTGCCGGTCATTGTCGAGTGATATCCAACAATCTGCGTTGCCCAATCTTCTGAGCTACTTCTATGCACCTTTTGCTGCTTTGCAGGAAACTCGCCTCAAGGATAGACCAGTCATCAACGTCGGAGAGTACGTCATCTACTGTGGTGACGCTGATGATAGGAGAGTGGGAGGCTGTGCGATAGCTGTAAGGAAGGACTACAATGGTATGATCGAGGAATTCGGCTCAACGTCGTGTAGGAATGCATTTGTGCGACTGCGGGATCACAGAGGATTCAATCTGTGGATAGTGAGTGCTCATGCGCCCACCGAAACCGCCGAAGACAATTCCAAGGATGCCTTCTACGAGGAACTCAATACGTTGCTAGCCAGGATACCTTGTCAACATGCTGTTGTGGTGGGAATCGACGCAAACGCGAAGATGGGACTTGATCAGGAATCCGAAGTACTCGGAAAATGGTTCTTCCCAGTGGAGCAAACATCGGACAATGGCTACCGCCTTGTCGACTTGTGTGAACGCAGTGGTCTGATTATTGCATTGACATTCAAGAGGAATCATCGCCGCCATCAGCTTACGTGGCAGGGACCAACCCAGCTATCTCTGGAAGAGCAGCGGAAGCGGAAGATGACAACTTTGAAACTACAGCTTGACTATGTTCTGACGAGGAATATTCCAGTATCGGACATTCGAAGATCTAGAGCTGTGTGGGATGTCGCATTCGATTCGGATCACCGTTCAGTTCTGTTGAACTTCACTGCGAGGATTCATAAGAGGAAGCGAGGGGCTAAGCCTCTCCAGAGGATTGATACGACAAGTCTCAGGGATGAAGAATGCAGAAGGAAATTCCGACAACGCGTTTCTGTTCATATTGGAGTACGGACTAAGAAGAAACTTTGCGACGCGGACTCTTTCGTCAAGTGCATCCAGGACGCTTTGAAAGAGGCACTCCCGGTTGTACAGCCTAAGAAGAAGTTCGCCTACGTCTCAGAGGAAACAACATCTACTTACAACAGAGTATGTGCTCTCCGAACTGCAGGAAACTTCGTGGAGGAGAAGCGTCTCAGGAGGAAGTTTTGCGTCGGCAGCTTCAAAATGACCGCGAACGAGAATGGACGTGTAGAGCTAAGGAGTTTGAGAAGGCTTGGGAGGAGAAGAATCCGAGGAAAGCCTACACGTTGTTACGACAGTATAGCGGCAAGATGAAGAGATGTTCTGCTGTCCTCAACACTACCAATGGAGTTGCAGTTGGTGATGCGACGCTGCCAATATGGAAGGATTACTTCAGTTCACTACTGAATCGTCCAGCGCCGTCAGTACCAGAGCTGCCGCATGTTCAGAGAGCACATTACGATGTAAGTTAGGAACCGCCGACTGAGGCTGAAGCTTCGAATTGTGTCCGGAAAATGAAGAATGGAAAGGCAGGTGGAGATGACAACATCACTGCTGAAATGCTGAAAGCTCTTCCTCCGTCTGGGATTCGTGAAATGACCAACACCATCCGTGCCATATGGATGAGCGAAAGGATACCCGATTCGTGGAGACATGCGATCATCGTACCTCTTCACAAAAAGCTATCCGTCACGGATCCTAAGAACCACAGAGGAATCTCTCTACTTCGTGTCATGTACAAGGTTTTAGAACGTATCATTCTCGAGCGACTCATCAAACATCGTGAGGAAACGACCAGAGAGGAGCAAGCCGGTTTTCGACCTGGAAGATCGACCATCGACCAAGTGTTCGTTGTGAGAAGAGTAATCGAATCGTGGCAGCGGTATTCTAAGCCATTACAGCTTGCTTTTTTGGACTTTGAAGCCGCATTCGACTCTCCTCATCGTGATCGATTGCTCAACGCTTTGCGAGCCGATGGAGTCCCGGAAAAGTATGTTCGACTAATCAAGGACATGAACAAAGGAACAGCAGCAGCAGTTCGTACGCCTGTCGGATTTACGTCAGCTTTCGAGGTGAGAACAGGAGTAAGGCAGGGAGCTGTAGCAGGACCTTTTCTCTTCAATTTTGCCGTTGATGACATCATGCGTAGAGTTGCAGAACAGTTTCCTGCGGACGTGATCCTAACGCCATCAGGACGCTCCCTTGTCAACCTGGAGTACGCCGATGACATTGTGTTATTCGCTGGAAACAACGCAAAACTGCAAAGGATTCTGAACCTCGTTTCGAAGTATGCCGCAGCCTATCGACTTCCTCCGGACAAATGCAAGCAGATGTGGGTCTCCCAGAGGCCTTCAACGGGAGTTTGTGTGGACGGACAACGTATCGAACTGGTGGACGATTTCTGTTATTTGGGCTGTTTGCTGAAGAACGATGGTAGTTATGCAGCGGATATTCAACAACGATGTGCGAATGCTACGTCTGCATTCAATTCTCTAACCAAGTGTTTGTGGTCTACCCCCATCGCGAAGGAAGTCAAGTTGCGCGTCTGCTTATCCGCTATTCGCCCTATCATGATTTACGGATCGGAGACGTGGGCAGCACCGAAGACGCAGATGGAAAGGTTGGATTGCACGGAGAGGAAGCTTTTTAGACGTTTGCTCGGATATTTCTGGCCGCGGATGTGCCACAACGAAGATCTCTACAACGAGATTGACGCCTTACATCTACGTTTGACACGAGGGATGTGCCAACATCCTCCAATGCCATCTCAAGCGGCAACGGAAGGTTGTCTTCGTCTGTTGGGGCATATATTAAGAAGACCGCCAGATCGTCTTGTTCAACACGTTCCAAGGATGCTTCCAAGTCCTGTCTGGAAACGGCCGCCTGGACGTAGGCGAAAGTTTTGGACGGATGTGGTGAAGGAGGATTTGAAATCACTCGGCATTGAAAGGCAATTCAGGCGCGATGTTTTGCTTCGCAGGAAGTGGAATAGTGATCAATGGATGGATTGTGTTCAAATTGTGGCTGAGGACCGTGACAAATGGACACGGCTGACTACTAGGACGGCACACCTCGGTGAAGATGCGGAATGACCGCGTCAGGCGAAAGCCAACCGATTAAGTCAAGTAAGTCATATTACATGTATTTTTTTTTCATTTTTCCGAGGATCTCGTCTCTCACAGAGGCTCGGGAAAAAGATTACTGCTTTCAACAGTGGCGAAGCACGAGAATGCCTGTAATTACTCCATTCTATAATGATTTTATCTTAAAGACCCCTCCCGCTTATTTTTGCTAGTAATTATTATTGTTAGTATGCAGGTATATTGCAGTTTTCCAGTGATTTGACTGCATCGCGTACTATCTGAGGGAATTGTCAACGGTAAACCTCTGGGTAAGGGTAACCACTGTGAAATAAAGATAAGGAATCGGCTCGAATCTCTATTGGGATGCGCAGCGCATTCGACTTCGTATTCGTAGAGACTTGAAGGTTTTCGTGTCTATTTATTGGCTTGCGGAGGACCAGCCAACTTCCCAATGAGTGCCTTTATCTCCCTTCATGAATCTTTTACCAATTAAAGGACCCCGGAGGGATAGTTGGTTTGGTTTACATCGGCGAGTATCGAAGCCGACCGTGTGCAGCTATCAACAGCGCTTCGTGCCACCTCGCCACACGCGCCCTAATGGATAACCACTACAGCGAGATACAAGTGTCTAGCGTGGTGGAACTGCAGAGAGCCTGTGTGAAATTCACGTTCAACCTGTTGGCTTAACTTTGATAAATCCGACCTTTTTTTCTAGGGCAATCCTGCTACAAATCGCGGTTAACGTTTTTTCTGTTTTCTGTCCAATTTTAGCCTATTTTTACAGAAAACAGAAAAAAATTGGCAGGAAGCAGAAAATTCCGCACACCCCTGATCAGATGCCGTATTCATGAAACTACGGCAGCCTTCCTGGGAGGTTTTTAGAACCAGCCAATGTTTGCGGTGAGCGGACTTTGGACCCTCCCGGGAGGCTCCCGTAGTTTTATGAATACGGCAACAGAATGCAGAGGTTGGGGAGGAGGGGAAATCGAGACTAGTGATTGGAATTCAACGCCCACCAAGCCGCTGGAGATTGAGAGGTCGTTTAAGGGGCGTTTTGAAGTGGCTTCCTGCAGGGGGAGTGTCAGAATGGCACTTCATCTTGCTCATTTCGTGTAATTAAGATCTGTGCCCGTATTTATGAAACACTGGGGGCATCCCGGTGAGGTCTAAGGTCCACCGGCTGTTGGACGAGTTTTCGTTGTTGCACCTTCCTGAGTATCCGGCAGGTAGGCTCCCAGCTACCTGGCGGGTAGACAGAAGGGTTTAAAAACACTCAGCGGGTGGACGGATAGAGTTGCGGCTGCCTGTTGCTTCGATCTCACATTTCACAAAATGATCAATATCTCCATGGCAGGCAGCGAGCGCTCGGCCTGCCCACCCTCACAATTGAGGTCGTGTGTAGGGCTGAGCAGAGTGGCATCGCTGTTCGGCGCGACCTTATTACGGGCTGCCGTATTGATAGATCGCCGCCATGCATCAATATGGCAGCCCATCATAAGGTCGCGCCGCGCCGCGATGCCACTCTGCTCAGCTCCTATGCTATGCCCGCCGGAATTCATTGATAACGGAGGTGAGATACAGCAGCCTCCTACCCGGCGGTCTCCTCTCCGTCTCGGCAGGCGGCTACTCAGGCCTGTCTCTGCTCTGACAGGTGCCAAAGGGGGGGGGCGCCACTATTGAGATCTCGACAGGGGAGACACAAAAGTGGTTGCCATACGCCGTGCACGAGAGGGTAACGCCCCCTGTCTGCGCCCGTGGTTTCATGAATACGGCTATTGGCTGTTGACAGGTGGTATATGGGTGTACTATGGATCCGAGAGGTTCGACCTACGCGTGGTGGATCTGTGAAGTCGACGTTATGGAGGCTCACCATGTGAACTTCAATCACTCCATGTGGTTTTTCCGTATTGGGAGTGTAACTAGCTGGCGGTTGCACTCCTTTGTATTCTACTTCTACGAGCTGGCATTGAGAGGAATCCAGGACCGCGAAGCAAGAAGCCACGATATCCCTGCTGTCATTGCGGGCTATGAGGCGATGCCTTAGCTGGGTGCATCTCAGATGTTCGGGTCCATATAATCCATCTAACCTCATCGATATTCCCCATGATGATGTTGTTGAATGTCTAGAAGCTCATATTGTACTGCAAAGTGGGCCCCTAGATATTGTCATTGCCTACGTACCCCCCCCCATCCTCATCCCAACGCATTTGATCCCACGCCATATTTACATGGTGTTCATTCTGCGGCAGGGCTGTGTGTGAGTTTTTCAATATCGTAAATCGTAATTTTTTTATTCCTCGTAATTCGTAATTGATAATGAGTGGTAAGTTCAAACTTAGTCCAAAGCTTATTCGATGTGGAAACACCTCAGCGGTTCAGTGATGAGGTGCTTCCATATCGAAGGTTGGGGGATTGGGTTTCTAAATAACACTGTTTTGAGCAGTGCTTGATGAAATTTGTAGTATACTTATGTGGACAAATAGGTGGACAAAACTGAAACTTTCAGCTTAATCGAGTACCAAACATGTGCCACGATTTGCCCACTCTTTGGATACGAAAACATGCAAAATCACCGCTTTACCGAACAGTTCAGTCAAAGCCAAGGAAAGTGACGCTGCGGTAAAAAAACTCGCGTTTCAATGCTTTAAGGCTCAATCTTCCAAAGGAAAAACTGTGGACACGGTGGCCATTTCGAAGGTAATATACATACTACACTTTGGTCCGAATCGAATGATATTCGAATAAGTATTCGAATTTTCGAATATTGGTTTATTCGGAAAACTAGAATATTCGTTTTCTCGATTTTTCGGTTTATTCGAAAAACCAGAATATTCGTTTCTCGAATATTCGGTCTACTCGGAAAATCAGAATATTTGTTTTTCGAATATTCGGTTTATTCGAGAAATCAAAATAATCGTCTTTCCAATATTCGGCCAAGTTTTCATGGTAATATTCGAATATTCTCAAGGGCGACCCTCACGACTTGCGCACTATACTGCCATTATGCCATGAATCATGGCTGCCGGTTGCATACCCTACAAATCGTTGAGGACATTTCATCCTCATCCAATTTTTGTTGAACCCCAAGGTAAGTTGTAATGAGCTGAAGATGACTTAATTAACAAGATTTGCTCCAATCTTACTAAGAATGATCTAAATAAAAAGATTCGATCTCGCAAAGGGAAACTGAACAAACTTATGAACACAGATCTTTTTTTTGCACGGCCGGTCGAATGTTGCGATCAATGCCCCGTCCTCATAAAGCTGCCCACACAATAATGGCTGCGAGCCAACGTAGCGTGAGTCCTGGCACGAAACCGGAAGGTTGCCCGCATTGTACGCCCCGGCTAGGGACTGCTGCACGAGGAGTGGGCAGGCCAGTTTGGCTAAGACCCGCTCCACTCAGACACCTGGCCGGTTGTACGGCGGCGGAAAAGGCCTTGCCGGTGCAACGGCGGGAGCAAAAACGGGGAGGAGTCGAGTTGTCCGTTGCACCGCAGATAAAGTAGGCACGCGACGCAGCCGCTCGCACAGAAGCGGTTGAACGGCGCACGATTTCTCGAAGTTTCCTGCAATGCTTTTCGTTCTCTCCCCACTTTCATTCAATCGCTGGCTGTTCGTTTTTCTCCAAATGTTCATTATTTGTGCCCAGATTATCACGCACATCGTCATTTCATTATACCACACTGGATTCCATGAAACACCCACTCCACTTCAGATATTGCGATGAAATGTTGGCGTACCTTTTTTTTTCTTGTTAGTCTGAATTTTTTTTGCGGAGCCTGTGTCCCTTAAAGGCAGTGGTCACGATGAAAAACGTTATCGAAAAAACTACAAAAATCAGCTTAGATCAAAAACAGCTGAAAAACTATGAAGGTAGCGCGGTGAAAAACGGTCTACAAATAGAGTTTCTAGGACCCAAAGAAGCTAGTTCGTGCACACGTGCACAGCGATGACGAAACAGATCGCAGTCTCATGCCGAGCAGTCAAAAATCATCGACATTCTGAGGACGAAATAAATGCAAATTTAACGAATAAAAACAGTTGAATAATGAAAGCATCACTTCAGTCAATGTTTTTGACTAGATGTGTACATAAATTCGAAGGTTCATTGATTGACATTCAATTTCAAGCTAGCTGATGTTCTTGATATAAGAGGTCATTGATGCCGATGATGTGGAGAGGGCTCGTCCACCATCAAAAGGCAAGAAAGTTCAGGTTTCAAATTCGGCCCAAAACAGTGGTTTTTCGCGATTTTTTCTTATAGGTCCTACTACTCGAGACCCAGGAAAGGATATGGAGAGAAAAAGACGACAAGCATATTTGATCGCGACCACTGCCTTTAACGGTTCTAAATGAGTCCCGTACTCATGAAAGCCAATTCTAGGATTACAACAGACTCGAGAAAAATGGAAACTCGACGAAAACCCGATATTCAAGCTGCAAACAGGTTTCTCTGGGATGCTAGAAAGAGAAGAAAGACCCATTAGTCCGATAAGATACCACTTGATTCGCTTTAAAATCACGTTTTTATTGAGCGTATGGGAAGCACTTATTCTTTTTTACTTATTCTTCACCGCTCTGAGTAGGAAACCCTCCCTCTAAAGAATACCGTATATCCTGTGATTTAAGGAGTCAGAAACGGAGCATTCGTTCAGTCAAGAATGGGGAAGGTATAATGCGTTCCTACTGAGATCTTCGAATACCGGAACAATTCTAATTGTGAAAAAGCAGCGCCGACACTCAAGATTCGACACGGTACGGTGGAATTTAATCGGACCCCCCCCCCGGGTTACCGAATCTCTCGTTCTCACGAAGTCCCAGGCCTAGGACCAAACTTGCCATTGTAAAGGATACAGGTAGTTTTGTGACAAAATTCTTATGGAAATGACATGTGAAAAGTTGCTTTACACATTGTTCACATGTCGTTTGAGGTTTTTACACTTTAGTAAGAAATCTAGCGTTCTCCCGAAAAAAAATGAGCCTCTCGCCTTACTTGGAAAATAAGCAAAAACGTTCATCATTTGCAGTTTCGCTACGCCGAGAGCTGCAGACCAAGCAGTTAGAATGGGAGCATATGGCGAGGTTGAGGGCTGGAGTCGCCGATGTCGCGGACGAGAATATAGGTGCTCCGGAGATGGGTCTCACGGACTCGGCAGGTATGTTCAAAGTACGAAGTGATTGAATTTTTGCTTTCATCTGATGTCTACATAATTAACAGTATCCTTCTGGAGCGAGGGGGGGGGGTGTCACTCACTCGAATCGACAAAAAATTTCCTAAATTTCTACCCAAAGATTGAAATTTTGGGTTGGGTGAGATCTTGGCCTAGGGTTATGACTGCTCACGTCATCCCCTACTAGAATAGAAGAGAGTCAAGCGGAGTTGCGAAATTTCGGAACGGAGGTGGGGGGTCGCGAAAATTTTGTCCGAAAATGAAGGCTAGGAGGGAATGCAAAAATTTTGATTCGAAAACCAAAGGTTTGTGAAAATATTTCAGAAATTCTCGATGTTTTCGGCCACCAGAGGGAAGGATCGTAGCATTGCTCAGGTTACACATATAATGAGTTCCATAAATGGCTTCCCAATAAGGTAGGTTACACATTTTTACCCTCTTGTATGCGTGTTAAATTTGAAAATTTCCAGCGTCTCGGAAAGCGAGCAGCTACCCGTACTGACGCGGGTTATTGAAGAATGGTAGAAACGGCCGAAATCGACACCTGACAGTTTCCACATCTCCTGCTGTCGGTAATCCTTGTCGTTGCCTCTGTTGCACTTAGTTTTCTTAAATTATATATCATCTTCCGTCCAAAGCTATGACAAGCCTCTCTAACGCACCGGTCAACGCTTCGTGGTTACGGTAGCGTGGCGTGTTGCATCGGAGTGTACAGAGGTGTATGGGCGGCGCACGTGACGGCTGTTATTCGAGCACGTTTCTGTATCGATTATTTCATGCGTATTTCAGGAGAAACGCGTACGATTTCGTGAAAAGAAGCGACATTTCCTACATTAGCAATGTATTCGTAGCAGTTGTGGTTCAGATAGGATAAAGCAAGGCTGTTTTTGTGAGCACGTGAGCCTATTTTTGATAGCCTGCGCAGTGGCAGTGCTTGCTGCTCTAGTCACAATTTTGTGGCTTAAGACAGGATTCTTTGCTGGGGGTAACGCAGCATCGTGATGAATATTGCACGTTTAAGTTTACAACAATACTTGCTCTTGGGAAAACCCTAATCTACGCCAACCTAACTTTGAATTTTCATGCATACGGCACTACTCTCAAGGCAGGAACAATACATCACGATTGAAAAAGTCGTCAAACGTTCATTGTTGAGACCAATTTTTCCATGTTAACCCAAAAGCATCATCAGAACTTGTTTCCCAGCCAATCTTGGAAAAATGTTTGAAAACCCCCATCTCCCCCCACCGTTCCACTCTTCACCGACTGATAGCGAACTAAGCAGGTCTATTCTCCACGGAAACTTCCCCACCAATGTGTGAGGGAGTTAAAAAGGACCGGAACACTAGTGATTCCAATGATAGCCGCGCGCGACTAGCCGCGACTTCGCGCGCGGCGTCCATGCACCTCTGTACACTCCGCTGCAACACGCCACGTTACCGTAACCACGTAGCGTTGACCGGTGTGTTAGAGACGCTTGTAAAGCTATGGCGTAGATATTCAAGATATTGAGTCTGTTTTGCGAAAAAAAACATGGCAACTGAAATAAAACGGGCGGCATAAAACAAAAAAAAAACGAAATTCAGCGGGAAGGTGAGATGTAATTCAGATGTTTTGGATTTATGAATTTTTCATGTTAAAGGCACTGTTCGCGATAAGCTTCATCCTCGAGGTTTCATCATGACAAACGCTTCTCGTGGCTCTCAGAAGCAGAACAGCGTCGAAAAACGGGACGAAAAGCTACCCAAGAGTCGCAAAACGACTTAGAAAAGTGGGAAAACCCCGCCATTGTGGGCAAGTCCCGCCTCTTCCCGCCCCTCGACTTGAACAAAGGAACACTCGAAATCGTGAGTTGAGCTATGGTTTCCGATCAAAAGCCCTGTTCTTCCCTTCATTCTCAACTTCTCTCCCTACTCAGGTCAGCTCGCATACATTGGCTGCAAAAGACGGAAGTTACAAGCCTCGGACAACTCGTCCACCATTTTCCCTAGCTCAATTGTTCAGGTACCATAACTCCATTCCCAGACGGTCTTGTACGATTCCATAAGCATCATTGTAATCAGAATGGAACCGGTTTCAAGATAGGTAAAAAAAAACAGAAAAGCGATTTTTATCGCGAACATTGCCTTTGAAGAGGAAAAATCCAGTACCCGTGACTTCAGTTAGGTCGTAAATGATTTGTAATTTAATTTTGTTACCGGTTTATCCCTTGTTGCTGATAGTAGATATTTTACTTAGATTTTATATAGTTTTGTAGACGTTAAAATCTTATGTTTTCGTGATTGAAAGAAAGAACGGTTTTTTTTCGATGGGTTTTCATCAAAGGGGTTCTCGAAAACGTGTCTTTTGAATTGTTACCGATCTCCATTCTCTGTTGTTAGTTGAATATATCGCTAACCCAATTATATCTATATATTGGTTTCTCTTTATGAAAAATTTTGTTCCACATTGTGATCTATGAAAAATCTCCTGTTTCCTGAACTGACATGTATTTTTTTTTCTTTCCTGAATGCTTATGAGAAGATGATTGTTGATTTTCTTTGTTTTTCTGGTTGTGAATACGATTATCACATATTGTTTCGTAGCAATTCATCATATTAGATCCCACTAAGTAGGCTAAAATTTTTGTTGTTGAAGTTATCTAATATAGTTGAGACGTTCGCCTTATTTGTTGTAAAAGTGGTCGTGGCAGTTCCTCCTAATAAAATGTATTCGATGTTATTTTCTAGAAATTCACAACGACGTGAAGCAATATAGCATGTGGTCAATAAATTATTCCACTCACAGTGCATTGTGAGTGAACCAGTACGATAACGTCATAATAAGGAGCAAAATCCTGCTCCATATTCATGTAGAATCGGTTGCACCGCGTTTCGAAAACGTTTGAATAGCGGTGGAGAATCGGATGTTTGGCGGTGGGGTGTCGGTTGCACGCCGGTGCAATGTCAGTGGTCCCTCGGAGTGTCTTCGCGGCGCCACCGACATTCCCGCGCCGCACAACCGCCCAGGTGTCTGAGCAGGGCCAATTTTTCTCACAAAAGAAATATACAAAGCGTAGGTGGTATCTCGGCAAACTGTCGTGTTAGGCCCCCGTCATAGTCGGTGAATCTACTGAGTCCCACCGGGTCGATATGCACCGAATTCGTGGGAAACGGGTGCAAAAAAATCAACCCACTGAGTCCGATTGCGACCGTCGGATGCCCACCGCAATCCCCCCCCCCGCGGTCGATACTGATGGTCCTCATGATGCGTATAAGGGCGGGGCTAATGCACCGACTGAGTTCCACTGAGTCCCACCGAAATCATCCTCACCCACCCGGTTGATATAAGCGTTTCTCACGTGATTTGGGTGCCTTTTTTTCGGCCGACTGAGACCTGCCGAGTCCCGCCGCATCTCCACTCTCGTCGTGTGCGCTCTGCCCCACCTTCTGCTGCCGCTGACTATCGATTGCGTGTTTCGCAGAGGAACTGGTTGGCGCTGGATGCAACCGGACTTAGTCGGACTGAGCAGGTTTTTCCACCCCGGACTCATTCGGACTCAGTCGGACTGAGCAGGTTTTTCGACGAAGTCTGACGGGGGCCTCAGGGCATCCGTAGTGTAAATGCTCATTATCCCGCCCCGAGGTGTTGGTTCCAAGACGTTATAAGCTCAAAACGATCAATTTTTAATCTTTTTGTACCTTCTAAAACGCGCTACAATGTTTCGGAAATCTGTAAATGGACCTCATAATCGTGTTCGACGTCAGAATTAACCCTACCTCTAGCACGGATTGTTTGTTGAGCGTTTGATTCTACCAACTGGGGGTTAATAATAATAATAATAATAATAATAATAATAATTTCTGAAAGGTTCTCGAAGCTTTGAAGAAAAATGTTTCAGATTTGATTTGAAACTTCCCCATGAGAGTTATTTGGTAAGCTGATCACAAATCTGATTTGCCAGAGTTTCTCAGTATTCGTTTAAAGGCACAGGACACCCAAAAAAATTAGCTTTGAGATTTCATGCTTATCTTGGACAGAGTCACACGCCGATCACAGGGGTATCTCTAGAATCGTTCAAGACCCGCTTCGAACGAAGTTATGGCTCTTCAAAAAAGCCAAGATTTTGAGGGTGAAAAATTGATGGACGAGTTGTCTCAGGCCTGTATTTCTCTTCATTCGCAATCGTTGCGTGAGAGAAGGCCAGGGTAAGGAGACAGTCCGGTAATGGACTGAATACGATTTGTTGGAATTCATCCATCCATCGAGCCGCTATCGAGTACGAAAGTCTGTTAGGGGGTCGGGCCTGTGGTGGTGAGCGAAGGGGGTCGGGTCTGTGGTGGTCGCTTATATCTCGCTTATTTTGAGGAATTGGGATCTTGCATTTGGCACGTGTTATATAGGACGGGTCTTCCACACAATTACATGAAAATCTCAAAATTAGTATCTTAGGGTGTACTGTGCCTTTAAAGGCAGTGTCCACGATGAAAATCGTTTTTCTGTTTTTCAGCCTATCTTGAAAACGGTCCCACGCTGATTCCAACTGTCTTTGGAATCGTACACGACCTTCTGGGAACGGAGTTATGGTCCCTCAAAAATTGAGCTAGAGAAGACTGGTGGACGAGTTGTCTGAGGTTTGTATGGTTAGATCCACGGCCTGTGTCTTCAAGAAAAAACGTGTAAAATCAAACCGAGGCTGGCGTGGCGGTTTAAATTTCAATCTCTGAGAATTAAACCGCCGCGCCAGCCGCGGTTTGAATTTAAACGTTTTTTCTTGAGGACACAGGCCACGGACCTAACTATAACTTCCGTCTTTTGCAGCCGATGTGTGCGAGCTGACCTGAAAAAAGAAAAGTTGAGAATGAAGGGAAGAATAGGGTTATTGATCGCAAACCATCGCTCATCTCACGATTTCAAGCTTTCATTCGTTCACGTCGGTGGGCGGGCAATGCGCTTTTGTGGTTTGCCTTGCGCTCAAAGTGGCAACTTCAGGCCCTTTTGGGGCTCTCTGGCCCGCTTTCATGCGTTCTTTCGACGTTAACTTTACAGATTGTTCCTCCACTACCCATTCCTAGTTGAATTTGAAACACCTTTTTCATCGTGAACACCGCCTTTAAAGCTCTCCATTGGGAGAAATTTTGAGGGCAAAACATTACTTTCCACGATTTCCGGAATTATGTGATTAATGAGGCTATAAATATTTCTCTTGGGATTATTCAAAGTGCTCAACATGACTCTGAAGTTATTGAGTTCTGACAGATTACGATAGATAGCGGTGGGTGTACGGTATTTCGGCCAAGTCTCAGATTCGACTCAAAATTTCTACGTGCGAATTATTCGGGGTGCTGAATACAAATTTTCACGATTTCCGAAATAGTATAGTAGGGCTTGCCCCTAACAAGGGAATGTTGCGCACATACGATGGAGTTTCGAGATGCCTTTTTAATGTGTTCTAGGGGGAGGACAGAGCTACAACATTCCACACTCCGAATCGGCTAAATGTCTCAGAGATTCACAAGAGATTTCCAAAAGTGAACATTTCCACAGCTTTGCCAACTCAGGCACCGGTTCGATTCGAGCGCCGTCAGAACGAGGTTAGACCGTTGAACCGCTGTGGCTCAAAACAAAAAAGGGGCGTGGTTACGTGGCTCGTTTGTTTCGTGAATGACATCAGTTCACCTCTCAAAGCCGGGATTGCAGTCTCGCTGATGACATCACCACTCCGTGGATCGTGCGTCGGTCCACCTTTCATAGCCGGGGTTCTAATAAGATGATGACGTCATCATCTGGTTAGCATCGATTCTATGAGGTATACCCTTCGTAGCGGTCCCTGCGATAACGTCATCCTTGATTTTCGGAGCATGGTGGCTACACCGCTACAACATGCTCCAAAATTCAAGGACGACATCTATGAAGGGTATAGGGTAAAAAATCGATCCTAACCAGATGATGACGTCGCCATCCTGGTTTCGGTCATGGTATTCCTCACCAAACTCTAAAACTCGTTAACATTTAACAGTAACACCAACATTTATAACATTTACTTCTACCAGATGGCAGGACAACTTCAGTGCACCGAATTCGCAACATGATTATATGGTACAAATCAAAAACTCTGCAGTGACCTGACGAGGTGGCATTGGCGTAGATCCTAATGAGATTTTGCGTTCCCCATTGGAGGTTAGCGCACGCTCGGTGCACCTATGTTATAGTATAAGGCGCCGAGTTTGCGCCAACCTTCACTAGTGAACGCAAAGTCTCATTAGGATCCATGCCGACGATAATCAATAGGCACGTACTTTAGCCACCAGTAGTTCATTTAAGGTTATTTCGTGCTTCAGTTAAATGCACGAGAAATTCACACCTTGTGCTTTCCTACGAAACTCTGGGAATTTTTGGTATTTTCCAATTATTTTGTAAGCTGTAGAACACATTTGAATTTGCTCGTGCTATTTAACCGACGCATGGGTAAAATCAACAACAAAAAAGAATTTCATTTTGACGAAAGAAGTGGCTCAGTCAGGTGGAAGACGTCGCATTGATTCCACCCAGCACTTTGCGCTTCTGAAATTTTTTGGATTTAATTGGACGTACTGCACACTCCCACTGGGTCCCTGCACATTTCCAATGATGTCTTGCTTAATCCGAAAACCTTAGGCCTCTTTCAGAGTTCGATCGCTGTGCGACGCGACCGAAAGAAAACCGTGCATATCAATCTGGTCGCGTCGCGCGATCAAGTCGCAGGCCTTTCAGACAAGATCGCGGAGAAAGTCGCCCAATCGCGCGATTGGGCGACTGGCATTGCCAGATCGCGTCGCCATGCACTGCATGGCGACGCGACCGGTCGCGGCGACCGCTTTATGTGCCCTCGTTCGAATTTCTCTACTTTTCCCCGTTAATTCTACTTTTTTATTAGTTCTATTATTTCAGGTAGCTTACCCACGTTCCCGACTGCCGAGGTAGTGATTCGCATCGCGGAACATCTTCTATTTTTTGGGTAAGTTCGTTTTTAAAATTCTTTAGTTGTTTCACTTTAAAACAATCAAAGGAATTCACTCGTTTTATTAATCTATATTATTTTTCTCCTGCAATGTTGAGGTCAGTGCTTCTCATGAAAAACTTTCCAATATTTATTTGTAATGGTTAATCGTCCATGGGCGGTGTTGAACTCGTTTTGATGGTTAATTTTTGTGCTGTGTTCTGTTTTTCTAATCCTCTCAGTTTGTGAACTGCCGAACCAATTATGAATCTCAGAATGCACGACAAATGTCACGAAGCTTTTGATTACAAAAAGAGAAAAAACCAAAAAAAAATCCTCATCGAAGACGTTGAGCACCACCCACGGCCAGTAAACCCTCACAAATAATTTTTTACAATATTTTTCATACACTGATGATTTCAGCAAATAAACACAGCTGCAGTTAGCGGTGTTTTTTGCTTTACTCATTCATCCTGACTAGGCGTAGATTAGAATGTGTACGTAAAAAAGCGTGATCGCTAACTTTCGCGATTGGGCATTCACACTTCCAAAGCCTGCGATTTCCACGGCGACGCGACGTTCGCGCCGACGTGCTCACGATCGCGTCGCACAGCGATCGAACTCTGAAAGAGGCCTTAGCGATTGATTACAGTGTCCCGCGTATTAATACAGTGCGTTTCACAATCATAGGATCACCTCCCCCCGCCCCTTCAAAAACACAGATATGGAGTTTTAATTTTTTGGTGGGAATCTCCGTGCAAACATGTATTTTCCAGGTCACTTTAAGACAAGGAAGAAAATTAAAAAGCAGCCAGGCAGCAGGAAAGAAACCATCACATAAAATACATACTGCTATTAGGAAAATATCCGGTGACACTTTCAACAGAAACTCAAAATTAGCCGTCATTTAGACACCGTCCTGAGGGTATCGCAAAGACTTTGCTGCAGCAACAGAGAAGGACAGGCCTCGGATGATTCCACCCCTCACAACCTGAAATGCATAAATTATTACACACCGGGGTTGTGCTACTCTGTAATTCCACGAGAGATCACCGCTTAAAAACTGTCGAGCATTTCAGAGGTCCATGCTTCTTTTCCCTACAACAGTATGTAGAATTTTAATGTACCGTTTATTTCCCTACTTGGGAAAACCGCGATGCTGATATACCTTTATCGTGAAAGCCGAGCGCTTGTTGGGTACAAAACACAATGGTAGAGGTGCAGAAACTACCGCTCTGGTTCCAAGATGGCGAGATGAATGCAGCGAAGCAGCTTCCTAGGGATAATATCCCAACCATAGCATGAAAAAGGGGAAAACAAGCTAATCGTGAAAAGTAGACCCAGAAAAAAAAACAGATTTAGAAAATGATCACAGACGGTCCTTGCAATTCGGCAACCCTTCCCAAGTTTCGCAACGTTTCTTTTCGCTGTCGGTTCAGTCGAGTTCATTGATTACCACGGCGCCAACCCCCGACGTCTCCCGTTTCCCTCGTGGAAAACGGGAAGGCGGAGCTTTGCCGAAACGTCTCTCCTTTGCCCCGACGCGGCAGAAAAAAGCGGTTCGACCATCGGTCGAATCGAACTGGTGCCTGAGAATTGAAAAGGGGTACATGAATGACGATTTTTGTGGCGTTCAAAAAATTGTCTCAGATTGAGCTTAAAACTTGTTTCTGGGGATTGTTTAGGGTGCTAGTTACGAATCTGAGGTCCACTTAACAATATTTGAAAAATTCCATCTGATTTGGTTTCTGAACTTTGAAACGGGGGAAAATTTGCTGCCCAAGCGCGACTCTGGCGATTTCGAGAATGCTGCGATAAAATCGGCTCAAAACTTGTGCATAGGGGCTATTCGGGCTGCCTAACATGAATCTGCAGCCCGTTTATCGATTTTGAATAAATTAGGGTAGGTTACGGTGGGTTCACGGTACCTCTGTCTAAGTCTCAGATTTCACTCAAAATTTCACCGTGGGTGTTATGTAGGACGCTGAACACGAACTTGAGGTCCATTTTTCGGTTTTCAAAACTTTAAGGTAGGCATTGCCAATTAAAAGGCATTATGCCTACCGTAACCTACAGTCCCTAAGTCTTGCGAAAAATAGACCCCGCAATCGGGTTCAGAGCCCTAAATAACCCCAGTTTGAAGTTTTGAGCCAAATCCGAAAGTTTTTTTCTGAACACTTCATAAATTGTGGTGAGCGCGAAGCGCTCACCAGGATTTGGCTTTGATCTCTTCCCGCGCGGATGCCCTACAATGAGATCACCTATTCATACCGTCAACAGAGGTATGAGCTGTACACTTTTCGACGCGCTGCAAGAAATTACATATGTGTGTAACTTTTCATCCCAACTGGTCCCCGCTTTCTGAAGTTATGACCTCTCAAAGTACGCAAAAACGTTCTCCACCACCGCCTCCGCCTCCGCCACCGCCTCCGCCTCCGCCTCCGCCTCCGCCTCCACCTCCGTCCGTCGAAAACCATTTTTTTGGAAGGCGTGGACCAAATCGCTCGAAAATTTGTGACTAGATGTAATAGACCACGGGAATGACGAAAATAATTGTCAGAACTCACCATAATGACTTCTGCGCCCCTAACGGGCGTTTGAAACTCGGAAACCGGCCTCTCAAGATTAGTTTATAAAAATGACGGGTTTTTCGTTATCAGTCATTGTTTTCTTAGAGACTCCATATAAATACCTTACTCTCTAGGGTGGTGTACTCTAAACGTCCGGCTTGGAACAGGACGCTATGCGGAAGGGTTGTTTTTGAGCGTGGCGCGTGTTTGTACCATGCGCACCAAAGATAAGAAGTCGTCGCAGGGTGTGCTGAAGTGTCGGTTGACTATGCGAGACCGCAGTAGGAGTATGCAGGACGTCGTGGAACTACAGCAACCCCTCAGTAGGGGTGTGCAGGACGCCGTAGAATGTGTGCAGGACCTCAGTAGGGAGTGTGCAGGACCTTAGTAGGAGTGTGCAGGACATCATGGGACCTGTGCAGGACCCCAGTAGGGGTGTGCAGGACGTCGTAGAATGTGTGCAGGACCTCAGTAGGAGTGTGCAGGACCTTAGTAGGAGTGTGCAGGACATCATGGGACCTGTGCAGGACCCCAGTAGGGGTGTGCAGGACCTCAGTAGGAGTGTGCAGGACATTTTGGGACCTGTGCAGGACCCCAGTAAGGGTGTGCAGGACGTCGTAGAATGTGTGCAGGACCTCAGTGGGAGTGTGCAGGACCTTAGTAGGAGTGTGCAGGACATCATGGGACCTGTGCAGGACCCCAGTAGGGGTGTGCAGGACCTCAGTAGGAGTGTGCATGACATTATGGGACCTGTACAGGACCTCAGTAGGAGTGCGCAGGATATCATGGAACGTGTGCAGGACCCCAGTAGGGGTGTGCAGGACGTCGTAGAATGTGTGCAGGACGGACCTCAGTAGGAGTGTGCAGGACCTTAGTAGGAGTGTGCAGGACATCATGGGACCTGTGCAGGACCCCAGTAGGAGTGTGCAGGACATCATGGAACCTGTGTAGGACCCCAGTAGGGGTGTGCAGGACATCGTAGAATGTGTGCAGAACATCAGTAGGAGTGTGCAGGACATCATGGGACCTGTGCAGGACCCCAGTAGGGGTGTGCAGGACCTCAGTAGGAGTGTGCATGACATTATGGGACCTGTACAGGACCTCAGTAGGAGTGCGCAGGATATCATGGAACGTGTGCAGGACCCCAGTAGGGGTGTGCAGGACGTCGTAGAATGTGTGCAGGACCTCAGTAGGAGTGTGCAGGACCTTAGTAGGAGTGTGCAGGACATCATGGGACCTGTGCAGGACCCCAGTAGGAGTGTGCAGGACATCATGGAACCTGTGTAGGACCCCAGTAAGGGTGTGCAGGACGTCGTAGAATGTGTGCAGGACCTCAGTAGGAGTGTGCAGGACCTCAGTAGGAGTGTGCAGGACATTTTGGGACCTGTGTAGGACCCCAGTAAGGGTGTGCAGGACGTCGTAGAATGTGTGCAGGACCTCAGTAGGAGTGTGCAGGACCTTAGTAGGAGTGTGCAGGACCCCAGTAGGGGTGTGCAGGACCTCAGTAGGAGTGTGCAGGACATCATGGGACCTGTGCAGGACCCCAGTAGGGGTGTGCAGGACCTCAGTAGGAGTGTGCATGACATTATGGGACCTGTACAGGACCTCAGTAGGGAGTGCGCAGGATATCATGGAACGTGTGCAGGACCCCAGTAGGGGTGTGCAGGACGTCGTAGAATGTGTGCAGGACCTCAGTAGGAGTGTGCAGGACCTTAGTAGGAGTGTGCAGGACATCATGGGACCTGTGCAGGACCCCACTAGGAGTGTGCAGGACATCATGGAACCTGTGTAGGACCCCAGTAGGGGTGTGCAGGACATCGTAGAATGTGTGCAGAACATCAGTAGGAGTGTGCAGGACATCATGGGACCTGTGCAGGACCCCAGTAGGGGTGTGCAGGACGTCGTAGAATGTGTGCAGGACCTTAGTAGGAGTGTGCAGGACATCATGAAACATGTGCAAGACCCCTGTAAGGATGAGCAGGACTTCATGGAATGTGTGCAGGACATCAGTAGGAGTGTGCAGGACATCATGAAGCGTGTGCAGGACCCCAGTAGGGTTGAGCAGGACGTCATGGAATGTGTGTAGGACCTTAGTAAAATTACACAGGACATCATAGAACGTGTGCAGGACCCCAATAGGGGTGTGCAGGACATCATGGAATGTGTGCAGGACCTTGGTAGGAGTGTGCAGGACATCATGAAACGTGTGCAAGACCCCTGTAAGGATGATCAGAACTTCGTGGAATGTGTGCAGGACATCAGTAGGAGCGTGCAGGACATCATAAAGCGTGTGCAGGACCCCAATAGGGGTGTGCAGGACATCATGGAATGTGTGCAGGACCTTAGTAGGAGTGTGCAGGACATCATGAAACGTGTGCAAGACCCCTGTAAGGATGATCAGAACTTCGTGGAATGTGTGCAGGACATCAGTAGGAGTGTGCAGGACATCATCAAACGTGTGCAAGACCCCTGTAAGGATGAGCAGGACTTCATGGAATGTCTGCTGGATCTCAGTAGGGGTGCGCAGGACGCCGTAGAATGTGTGCAGGACCTCAGTAGGAGTGTGCAGGACCTTGGTAGGAGTGTGCAGGACATCATGGGACCTGTGCAGGACCCCAGTAGGGGTGTGCAGGACGTCGTAGAATGTGTGCAGGACCTCAGTAGGAGTATGCAGGACCTTAGTAGGAGTGTGCAGGACATCATGGGACCTGTGCAGGACCTCAGTAGGAGTGTGCAGGACCTTAGTAGGAGTGTGCAGGACATCATGGGACCTGTGCAGGACCCCAGTAGGGGTGTGCAGGACCTCGTAGAATGTGTGCAGGACCTCAGTAGGAGTGTGCTGGATCTCAGTAGGGGTGTGCAGGACGCCGTAGAATGTGTGCAGGACCTCAGTAGGAGTGTGCAGGACCTCAGTAGGAGTGTGCAGGACATTTTGGGACCTGTGCAGGACCCCAGTAAGGGTGTGCAGGACGTCGTAGAATGTGTGCAGGACCTCAGTGGGAGTGTGCAGGACCTTAGTAGGAGTGTGCAGGACATCATGGGACCTGTGCAGGACCCCAATAGGGGTGTTCAGGACCTCAGTAGGAGTGTGCATGACATTATGGGACCTGTACAGGACCTCAGTAGGAGTGTGCAGGACATCATGGGACCTGTGCAGGACCCCAGTAGGGGTGTGCAGGACCTCAGTAGGAGTGTGCATGACATTATGGGACCTGTACAGGACCTCAGTAGGAGTGCGCAGGATATCATGGAACGTGTGCAGGACCCCAGTAGGGGTGTGCAGGACGTCGTAGAATGTGTGCAGGACCTCAGTAGGAGTGTGCAGGACCTTAGTAGGAGTGTGCAGGACATCATGGGACCTGTGCAGGACCCCAGTAGGAGTGTGCAGGACATCATGGAACCTGTGTAGGACCCCAGTAGGGGTGTGCAGGACGTCGTAGAATGTGTGCAGGACCTCAGTAGGAGTGTGCAGGACCTTAGTAGGAGTGTGCAGGACATCATGGGACCTGTGCAGGACCCCAGTAGGGTTGTGCAGGACCTCAGTAGGAGTGTGCAGGACATTTTGGGACCTGTGCAGGACCCCAGTAAGGGTGTGCAGGACGTCGTAGAATGTGTGCAGGACCTCAGTGGGAGTGTGCAGGACCTTAGTAGGAGTGTGCAGGACATCATGGGACCTGTGCAGGACCCCAGTAGGGGTGAGCAGGACCTCAGTAGGAGTGTGCATGACATTATGGGACCTGTACAGGACCTCAGTAGGAGTGCGCAGGATATCATGGAACGTGTGCAGGACCCCAGTAGGGGTGTGCAGGACGTCGTAGAATGTGTGCAGGACCTCAGTAGGAGTGTGCAGGACCTTAGTAGGAGTGTGCAGGACATCATGGGACCTGTGCAGGACCCCAGTAGGAGTGTGCAGGACATCATGGAACCTGTGTAGGACCCCAGTAGGTGTGCAGGACATCGTAGAATGTGTGCAGAACATCAGTAGGAGTGTGCAGGACATCATGGGACCTGTGCAGGACCCCAGTAGGGGTGTGCAGGACGTCGTAGAATGTGTGCAGGACCTTAGTAGGAGTGTGCAGGACATCATGAAACATGTGCCAAGACCCCTGTAAGGATGAGCAGGACTTCATGGAATGTGTGCAGGACATCCAGTAGGAGTGTGCAGGACATCATGAAGCGTGTGCAGGATCCCAGTAGGGTTGGAGCAGGACGTCATGGAATGTGTGTAGGGCCCTAGTAAAATTACACAGGACATCATGGAACGTGTGCAGGACCCCAATAGGGGTGTGCAGGACATCATGGAATGTGTGCAGGACCTTAGTAGGAGTGTGCGGGACATCATGAAACGTGTGCAAGACCCCTGTAAGGATGATCAGAACTTCGTGGAATGTGTGCAGGACATCAGTAGGAGTGTGCAGGACATCATGAAGCGTGTGCAGGACCCCAATAGGGATGTGCAGGACATCATGGAATGTGTGCAGGACCTTAGTAGGAGTGTGCAGGACATCATGAAACGTGTGCAAGACCCCTGTAAGGATGATCAGAACTTTGTGGAATGTGTGCAGGACATCAGTAGGAGTGTGCAGGACATCATGAAGAGTATGCAAGACCCTTGTAAGGATGAGCAGGACTTCATGTAATGTGTGCTGGAACTCAGTAGGTGTGTGCAGGACCTCAGTTCAATGTTCAGGACACCGTATGCAAGCCAGGCCTCCGAATCTACAAGAACGATAGTTAAGTCCGCCAGAACAGGGCTACCGTAATCTCACTCGAGTTGGCTCTAAAATTTTCTAAGTTCTGTCTCCCATTTCGCTTCATCTTCCCTACAGGGGGTTATGTTTCCCTGCTTTTAGTCCAGGCAGATCCTCAACTGCTGACCCCTAGAGAAGGACGGTGTGTGAATCAAGACACACCGCTCTTCACTTCTTTTTATACTTTATCATTGATCAATTGGGTATCATCAAATTTGTTTACGAGAGCCGAATAACATCATTCCTGAGATTACGGTAGTCCTCTTCTGGCGCACTTAACTATCGTTCGCGCTGGAAATCAATTTCCATTTTTCAGGCTCAATTTCATGATTGAGCCCGGTAGACCACACTGGTAAACTTTGGCGAGTCAAAAACGTTGGACGATGAGGTTCATATCCGCCACCAATTCTCACCAGTCATCTAGCCCTTTTTCCTAGAATGTTGGTGCGACAGTAAGATAACAGGAAAAATTGGTTACGGCACGAACTCCACATGCAGAAAAACTCCGAAAATGATTTTGGCGCGAAATTCAAATTCGTATTTACAATGTGTTCCGATTGACTTTTCTTTACAAATGAAGGTTTTTCATGGGCCCTTTCAACATTTTCTTTCACTAGAGGGGCCAAGCTACGCAAAAACTCATAGAAATGATGGAAAACTCTGATAAAAGAGGCCTGATACTGCGCTATCAATCATTGTTTTTATTAGAGCTCTACTGAAATACTTCGACTGGTAGCCTCACCAATGGGCCGTTCATTTCATTTCTGTCTTGAGTGGTGCGTGCCCCCCCCCCGTCTAGAAGAGTGCCTAGAACCTGTACAATTGGGTCATTTTGAAACTCATTTCTTCATTTTTCGACTTTTAAATTCAAAAAGTATATGCCTTGCATCTATTTGTAGGAAGCCGCGTTGCAACAATTATCTTGCAGTCTTAGCAGCGGAGCGGTTGTTTCTTCAATTCTACCACTATGTTTTCGAAAAAAAAACAACTCGACAGAAGGGTAACCCTTGTAAAAAGTTGTGAAATTTCTGAAAGTTGGGCTCCGCAGAAAAGGTCAAGGATTTGGCATTGCTCCTAAATGTTGTGAAATTGTTTTATTGGATTTGGCTCTCAACTTGATTTTTCAAATGTAGTGAAATTGTCGAATTGATTTGGCTGTGATGATACTATATGCAGATAACATAATCATTAAATCTAGTGAAATTGTTGCAAACGGATTTGGCAGGAGCTCTATCAATTATCACAGTCAAATCACGCGTCAGAAGGTCCTCTGGCGAGCGAATGAAGACAAAAAGAAAAAATAATAATCCTCAGTCAACAATGCTGAACGAAACGTGGCCTTATGGGCTAGAATTAAGGTTTCCGAATGCTATTCTGCCCTTTCAGTGTAGCTCCCACTAACAATAAGGTACCAGACCTTCCCTCACCGATGAGATAAAAATCATGAAAACGAAATCTAACGCAATTTACTCGCTACTGACTCTATGTCTTCGTGTCCTCAACGCTTTCACGGTTCGCATTGTATAGAAACGTTTTTGCTGCTAGGTTTATTCCTGTTCTCATTCGATTCAATATGCGCTTCAAGGAAAACCCCTTCTGACGCGTGATTTGACTGTGATAATTGGTAGAGCTCCTGCCAAATCCGTTTGCAACAATTTCACTAGATTTAATGATTATGTTATCTGCATATAGTATCATCACAGCCAAATCAATTCGACAATTTCACTACATTTGAAAAATCAAGTTGAGAGCCAAATCCAATAAAACAATTTCACAACATTTAGGAGCAATGCCAAATCCTTGACCTTTTCTGCGGAGCCCAACTTTCAGAAATTTCCTGATGGGGCTCTTCCCTTTTCGTAAATCAATGAAAGTGGCATTTTTTGGAATTCCCAGTGCCATTTAGCCAATTTCAAGCACGGGTTTTTTCTATACTCTCACAGACCTAAAGCAACGACAACATGATTTCCAAATCGCCACTGGAAGGTAACAAGCCTCCCTTGTAAGTGGCAATGTACATATCTACTGCAACCTACAGTACACCTCAGAATTTTTGACAAACGGACCCCAGGTTCGTTTTCAGCACCCTAAATAACCGCTACGTACAAGTTTTCAGTCAAATTCGAAACATTTTTCAACCCCTAAAAATTGTCTTATGGGTACCGTCACCCTATCGCAAAGCTCCAAAACGCAAATATCTAGAATCAGCAGGGCTCGGGGCGGGATTTCGCGCATTTTCACTTGGGATGCCAAAAAGATACCGACAATGTTTGTACACTGCCCTTACCAGACCGTCCCCCAGGATCTTGAGTAGGTCAATGTCTGGCCGTTTTCTCCCTTCCCCCACCTAGAGCTGATTTGATCAAACAGTCGCGTAGTCGACTTGAGTTGTGCGTTGTTGATCTACCCTATATACAAACTTTCTCCGTCTAAGATGGACGCTAAGCGGCGCTACAGCGTACGGGCCCACACCCTGCCGCAGATTAAACCCCGCCGGAAGCCCACATTTTCGCAAAGTGCGAGTCACGAGAGTAGGATCTCAGACAACTGTGGAGTCTGAATCGGTCACGATAGGCTTTCTAATCGCATACCTCGTCGACTTGAAAGGCTCTTGAACAGCAGCACGTGCTGCTTCGAAGAGCACGTGGTCTATTCAGAGGGGCTACATTGCGCAAAGAGGCAAAACTTTCGCCGCGCCGCCGTATCCCACGCAGTAGCACGTCGTCCTATCGTCATCTGGAGGCGGTTGGGGATGTTCAGCCTACCCTTGATATGGACGGGGTCCCACCTCTCCATAGGGACGTGGTCCCACCCCTCCGATAGGAGCGGGTCTCCGTCAACAAGGACATGTTGATCGAATCCACACCGCGTGTGGCTATGAAGCAGTTCGGCTAGCACACGCGCCGCGCGCGACGGAAAAGCGCTGCGCGCGTCGTCGTTGAAGCGCATTAACCGAGCGTCAACCAGTTTTTCAGAGAGCCCAGGCTAACGCGCCCCAAGGACGACGACGCGGCCAGCGTTTTTCCGTCGCGCGCAGCGCATGTTTCAGCCAAACTGCTCCTTAGCCACACGCGCGTTGTGGACTCGATCAACATGTCCTCAACAAGGATATGGTCCATGTCACGGTTTGTAGCGAGCGGTGCCCCTCCCCCACGCAGTGCGCGACAAGCGCATCGTCCTCGCCGCGGTAGACAACGAGGGAGCTTCTTTCGCTGAGAGCCGTGAGGGAGACTCAGCGGTCAAAAATCCTCCAGAAAGTGACTCGTAGTCGCCTTCTAAGAGTGGCCCCGAAAGGCCAACTGCGCTCTCTATGAGATGGGTCCCCTTATATACGTGCTGTGCGGCTGATAGGCGCCTGATCAAATGTGGAACAATCGATCAACGTGTTCAATCATGGGCATCGTGGCTCTTTCGTCGTTCTAATTGCATCGTAGTCGGATCGAAAGCGGGCGTGGCCGAATCGGATTCCACGATTGTCTGAGATAGTGTCGTCCTTCACGTCCTTCGCATACTAGTGTGATTCTTCGCAAATAGGTAACTGAATTTTGGATTCATGATCACCGGCTCGAAGAACTCTGAGCGGAATTCGAGAAACGCAACTTCTCTACTTACGCAGGCAAACCATCTCTCGGAACGGGACCAGAGAGTGACTCGAGCCACGTAATTTCCGCTCGACTTCGAGCGAAAATTAGTCATCTGCTCGGACGGCGGCAGTCGCTTTCTGGGCGACCGCAGTCCCGCTCGGAGCGATATTTAGTCGCAATTGGCACTGCGATCGCTGTCGCGGCGAACTTCGAAATTTTCCCAACGGCAAATGATTCTTTAATTTCGTCTCTTCTCGAGAGGTGCGTGAATGTCGCGGTCCACGGCAGAGAAAACCCCGCCTCGGTCCGCTACATGGGCTTAATCTTCGCCGAGGTCTGCGGTGAGGAACCACCCTCCCTGCGCACCGCGGCGAGAACCGCCTCGCCACCAACCTGTGCGAATATCCCCTATTTCTCAGCTGTCAAAAACATGCTGGCCACCGGAGAGGAAGTCGAAGTCACCTTTAAGGGCCGGCAACAGAATACCGAATGAGGACTACAGATGAGGCACCTTTCATATCGACTGTGCATGTGATAAACACATTAGGGCGTGATCATTCACTTTACCATTTTTTAATGTCTGCTAGAAAACGGACTCACTAGGGAACCTCGCAAGGCCATCCCCACCATTCCAAGGACGATTAATGTTTGCTGGTCAATTCTGGCTCGCTGTCTCCAAATCTGACATCGTATTTTGCTACGGACATCGCTGAACGAAAATATAAGCGTTTTTGAAGCTTTGCGAACAGGTAATGGTACCCATCAGCCAATTTTTAGGGTATGAAAAAAAATCGGATTCGGCTCAAAACTTTCACCTAGGGGTTACTCAGACGGCTGAACGCGAATCTGGGGTCTGTTCGTCGCTTGACTTAGGGTTACTGTAGGTTACGGTAGGCATAATGCCCTTTAACTGGCCTCACCTACCTTATTATTTCGAAAATCAAAAAATGGAACCCAAATTCGTGTTCGGCGTCCCAAATAACACCCACAGAAGAGTTTTGAGCCAAATCTGAGACTTTGACCAAGCTACCGTATACCCACCGTAACCTATCGTAGTCCATCAGAAATCGATAAATGGATGGCAGAGTCGTATTTAGAACTTCAATTGACCCTCAGAGCAAGAATTCGAGCCATATCTATCGTAGCATTCCGGAAATCATCAAAAGTCGCGGTTTGCCATCAAATTTTTCCTCGATGAGATGTTTTTAACGAATCAAGTCGAAAACTTCGGAAAATTGACAGATTAACCCCAGATTCGTGATCAGCGCCCAAATAACGCACCTGGAAGAATTTCGAGTGAAATCTGGAACTTTTTTTGAAATGCTCCCAGAGGTACTATAAATAAAGGCCCAACTGAAAAATCGTAAAAGTCCAAAACGCTTTCAGTCTGTGCAAAGTTTGGAAGATGTGCCTTCACCCAAAATTGGCTCAGTGGGGTAGGGGTAAAATGTGTAGAGTTCTGATTTACGATTATACTGTGAATTACTTTCTCGAAGTTGCACCGAAATGTAGTCCCCCCTCATGGTTTCGTTATACCATCCTTCGTAACGACGTTCGAAGTCCAATATATCTTGATGAAAGGGCTCGCATTGCTGGTTGAATTAGTCAAGATGCGAATCAATGGTGTGGACTTTCAGAGACATTCTGCATCCCATTGCGGCGTAATTCCTTATGAGAGTACACCAACTGCACATAGCTTTCAGCTTTGCGATCACTTAGGAAGCCGTGAACAACTGCAACGAAACTGCTCCAAGCCGCTCTCTCCGTCCTGTTCAACAGCTTTGCTTAATTTTTACATTTTATGATTCTCTTGATCTGTGGTCCGACGAGTATACCAGCCCTGGCCTTAGCCTCGGACAGAGTCGTTACCAAGGACAGTATAACGAAACATGACTACACTTGGGTGCAACTTCGAGAGAGTGATTCACATTACAATCGTAAATCTAGAAAATCTACATATTTCTGAACCTTGCTGAGTGCTTTCCCACTGTGTTTGTCTATTCCTTGTGCATTTTTTGTTCTTACCCGTTCATAATGCCGAAAATGAATAAAAATCTTTCTATTTTCACAAAAAAATGGATTTTCCTCCTACTGTTGTAGTGAACGCGAAGTTTGTTCTCAATGAAGTCATTTTTTCACATACTTCAGACATATGTAATTGACATATAACACTCAGAAGCCAGGAACAAAAATCGTGTTACATAGTGTTATCAGAGTTAAGTCACGCGTCAGAAGGGGTTTCGCGTAAAGCGTAATTTGGATCGAATCAGAACAAGAATAAGTCTAGCAACAAAAACGTTCCAATACATTGTGAATCCTGGAAGCATTGAGGACACAAAGACAGCGTCGTTGTGTTAAATTTCTTTTCCGTAATTTTTATCTAATCGGTGAGGGAAGGTCTAGTACCTAGTGGGAGCTACACTGAGAAAGGCAGAATAACATTCGAAAACCTTATTTCTAGTTCATAAGGCCACATTTCGTTCAGCAGTGTTATCGATGGTGCACATACTCTGCCAACGTGTAGCTAGATGCCTCCGAGGGCGCGGTCTGAAACGCCGCCCCATTCCATGTAACGGTAAATTACGGGTTTTGGCTCACTCACTCACTCACTCATCCCGTTAGCTGGCGTCTGGCGGAGCGGGATGCCCTCTCAACCAATACACTGCTGTAGGTGCCATAGGAGCTCGTGCGGCCTGAACGATACGCTTCCATTCAGTACGGTTTGCAGCAATAAGTTTAGCGTTAGGAACACTGCGCCGTTGGGTTTTTGAACCTTCTTCTATATGCTTGAGCCACGTCTTCTTCGGGGCCGTTCTCTGGATCTTCCACGACGGCGGGCGCTTCCGCCACAGCATACTGTACGGGGCCGGCCAGCATCCATTCGACATACATGTCCAAACCACCGTAATCTTCTTGTCTTCAGTTGCTCTTCAACCAGCGGTTGATCCATACAGCTTCTTCTTATGTTATCGTTGCAAATACGGTCACGAATCGTGATCCCAAGAATATGTCGCAGGCACCGCAATTGGAAGACTTCCAGCTTGACAAGGTCTGGCTTCAGTAGAGTCCATGTTTCCGAACCATACAGTAGAATCGGAATTATTAGCGCTCGAAACAATCGCATTTTAGTCTCCAGTGAAACATTGTTTTTCTTCCACAGACACCAACCAAGCGATGCAAACGCACTGGATGCCTGCCCGATCCTGCTGCATACCTCTGCTGTGGCCGCAACTCTCCGTTCTTGCACGACTGATCCAAGGTATTTGAACTCCTTGACCTGCTGGAAGTTCCGCCCCTTCGAAGTGCACAGTTGCAGGCGAGCCATCCGATGTCATCACTTTTGTCTTCTCCTGATTTATTCTTAGGCCGTAAGAGCTTGCAACAAGCGCCACTCTATTTATCAGGTACGTTGCATCCTCATCGGTATCCGCAAACACTGCACTGTCATCCGCAAACATCAGATCCGAGACGTATCCATTAGTGCTATACTGAACACCTCTTCTGTTCTCAAAGACCTCCTCATAATAGCGTCGACGACAGTATTGAAGAGCAACGGCGATATAACATCACCTTGGCGAACTCCAGCTTTAACCTTAAACTCTTCCGACAGCTTATCTCCAACGCGAACCGAGCTGGAAGAACCTTCATACGTTTTCTGGAGCAGGTTAACTATCTTGTCTGGTACATGTTCGCTATCAAGTGCTCTCCACAGCGCAGGCCAATGAACACAGTCGAATGCAGACTTGAAATCAATGAAAGTGATGACAATTCGCTTTGCAGTGCGGATCCTCTCTTCCATAAGTTGTCGAAGAGTGAAAACTTGATCACTGCAGCTTTTCCCTGTCCGAAACCCTGCTTGTTCCTCACGACCGGTCTGTTCTCAATGACGTTGAAGCCTGTTCTGGATATTCTTTATGAAGACTTTGCCTACGATTGACAGCAGACTGATCCCTCGGTAATTTTTGCAGTCCCTGGCGTCGCCCTTTTTGTGGATGGGTACAATTATTGCACGTTTCCAAGTAGCGGGTATGTTCTCTGACTGCCAGATGAGAGTTATTAGACGATGAAGCTGAAGTAGCAACACGTTTCCACCCGCTTTGATGGCCTCAGCAGCAACATTGTCAACGCCTGATGCCCTGCCGTTCTTCAGCGATTTGATAGCAGTTTTCAGTTCCTCCACAGTGGGCTCTGAGCCGAGATCAGAATCTTCTGGCGCATCGATTGATGGTGGGTTGGGAAGCGGTCCCTGTGGCGCTTCATGACTGTAGAGTTCACCGAAGAACTGTTGCCAGCGACGAAGACGCTCTTCCACAGAGCGCACAAACGATCCATCTGCATTCCTAATGCTATCGCTAACGCGTTTCGTCTTCTTTCCAAGCCGTTTGAGTGTCCGATAGAGGGTGCGATAGTCATGCCTGTTAGCGGACTCCTCCAAATCAGCAGCCACCTTATTCCAGTACGACTCCCTTTCCGCTTTCAGCCTGCAACGAAGTTCTCTGCTGAGTTGCCGGTATCGATCAAAATTAGTCAGTTTTGCTCGCTTCCTCTCTTCGATGAGTAGCAAGGATTCGTCTGTTATCCACGGCTGGATCCGCCTGCGAGTAACAGGGCAAAGTGGTTTTGCACATTCCAAGATGGCGTCTGCTACTTGCCGCTCCTGCTCGTCCACCGATGCATTGTCCGACAATGATGCGAAGCGGTTTTGACAGTGCCACTTGGAACAACTCCTTCGTCTCGGGTACCATGAGGTGTGTCCAGTCGAGTTTATGTTTAGGAGGTTCCATTCGCGTAGTCCGTTGTAGGCGGAGCTGCACAACTGCACGAAGAAGGTAGTGATCTGTACCACAATCTGGACCTCTCATAGCACGGACGTCTTTCAGCGATGACCTAAAACGTGAACTCATCAGAACATAGTCCAACGTAGCTACGTCTCGTCCAGAGGGATTTCTCCAAGTCAGTTGGTGCTTCCTGCGGTGCTGGAAGTGACTGTTCCCGACAATGAGTCCATTAAACGCTGCAAATGAGAGCAGACGCAGACCATTTTCATTCATCTCGCCAACGCCGAATCTGCCCAATACTCCTTCCCAGCCAATTCTGTCATTTCCGACGCGTGCATTGAAGTCACCTGCGACAAGGATTAGGCCAGTCTTTGGGATCGCATTCAGTACGTCTTGCAGTTGAGCGTAGAACGCGTCCTACGGGTTTTGGCTACGATAGCTGAAACCCGCATATTCTTGTGTCGAGGCTACAAGGGTGCAAATTCTTCGCGTATTCTACGTAAAAACGAAGGCTAAATTCGAAACATTGATCTCTCTGACGCTAAACCCGTATATTCTCGCTATAATTTTGTAGCGAGAATCTACGGATTTAGCGACGGCCTGTGTTCAAATGCAATCTCAAACCCGCGCTGGCTACTCGGAACGCAGGGATGCCGTTCGAACAGTGTTGGCCCAGTAAACCCACGGTAAACTTGACACTCTGTGGTCGGTCGTGGCGGGCGACCCCGTGTCGCTCTCTGGAAAACCTTGCTAAGGATAATTTTGGCCGCTGGTATGCTGCAGGCAGTGGGGAAGAAACGGCGATGCGCTCAATCGCCTTTCTAGTAAGGATCAGGACTGGGAGGTCGATCGACCGAGTGCTGCAACGAGAATAAGCGTAGAAAATGCGGGTACTGTAGCGAGAATTTACGTAGAATACGCGGTCGCTGTAGCTAAAATTTTACCAACTGAGGCTAAACTTTCCGTAATTTACGTAAATTCTCGTGTGACTAGATGCCTCCGAAACCCTGGGCATCTCTGGTTTCCGTGTGAAGCATCCAGCTACGCGTTGGCGGAGTAGTACGAACACCCGCCTCGCTCAAGAACATCCCTACCGCATAGCCGTTCTGTTCCGAATCGGACGTTTACATTACACCACCATAGAGACCAAGGTATTTAGAAATATAAAGTCTCTAAGAAAACAATGACTGATAACGAAAAAACCCGTCATTTTGATGAACTAATCTTGAGAGGCCGGTTTCTGAGTTTGAACAGCTCTTTAGAGGCCCAGAAGTCATTATGTTGATTTCTGCGATTTATTTTCGGCATTCCCATGTCCGATTACCTCTAGTCATAAATTTTGAGTTGACTCGGACCACGCCTTCCAAAAAAAGGAATTTAACGGGCGGAGGTGGAGGCAGAGGCCGTGGCGGAGGTGGTGGCGGAGAACGTTTTGGCGCACTTTGAGAGGTCATAACTTCAGGAAGCGGGACCACTTGGGATGAAAATTTGCACACATCTAAATTGTTGCACCGCATCGAAAGGAGTACAGCTCATACCTATGCTGACAGACACCTGGGGATTTCCTCCCCTGCACACAGTGCGGCCGCCGCCTGCACCGTCCATTCTCGGTTCCAACCGATTTGCACTTCATAGAATTTGGGTTCACGATAATATCAGCCCACACCTGGGATTTCCTCCCCTGCACACAGTGCGACCGCAGGCTGCACCGTCCATTCTTGGTTCCAACCGATTTGCACTTCATAGAATTTGGGTTCACGATAATATCAGCCCACACCTGGGGATTTCCTCCCCTGCACACAGTGCGGCCGCAGGCTGCACCGTCCATTCTCGGTTCCAACCGATTTGCACTTCATAGAATTTGGGTTCACGAGAATATCAGCCCACACCTGGGGATTTCCTCCCCTGCACACAGTGCGGCCGCAGGCTGCACCGTCCATTCTCGGTTCCAACCGATTTGCACTTCATAGAATTTGGGTTCACGATAATATCAGCCCACACCTGGGGATTTCCTCCCCTGCACACAGTGCGGCCGCAGGCTGCACCGTCCATTCTCGGTTCCAACCGATTTGCACTTCATAGATTTTGGGTTCACGATAATATCAGCCCACACCTGGGGATTTCCTCCCCTGCACACAGTGCGACCGCAGGCTGCACCGTCCATTCTCGGTTCCAACCGATTTGCACTTCATAGAATTTGGGTTCACGATAATATCAGCCCACACCTGGGGATTTCCTCCCCTGCACACAGTGCGGCCGCAGGCTGCACCGTCCATTCTCGGTTCCAACCGATTTGCACTTTATAGAATTTGGGTTCACGAGAATATCAGCCCACAGCTGGGGATTTCGTCCCCTGCACACAGTGCGGCCGCAGGCTGCACCGTCCATTCTGGGTTCCAACCGATTTGCACTTCATAGATTTTGGGTTCACGAGAATATCAGCCCACACCTAGGGATTTCCTCCCCCGCTCACAGTGCGGCCGCAGGCTGCACCGTCCATTCTCGGTTCCAACCGATTTGCACTTCATAGATTTTGGGTTCACGATAATATCAGCCCACACCTGGGGATTTCCTCCCCTGCACACAGTGCGACCGCAGGCTGCACCGTCCATTCTCGGTTCCAACCGATTTGCACTTCATAGAATTTGGGTTCACGATAATATCAGCCCACACCTGGGGATTTCCTCCCCTGCACACAGTGCGGCCGCAGGCTGCACCGTCCATTCTCGGTTCCAACCGATTTGCACTTCATAGAATTTGGGTTCACGATAATATCAGCCCACACCTGGGGATTTCCTCCCCTGCACACAGTGCGGCCGCAGGCTGCACCGTCCATTCTCGGTTCCAACCGATTTGCACTTCATAGAATTTGGGTTTACGAGAATATCAGCCCACACCTGGGGATTTTCTCCCCTGCACACAGTGCGACCGCAGGCTGCACCGTCCATTCTCGGTTCCAACCGATTTGCACTTCATAGAATTTGGGTTCACGATAATATCAGCCCACACCTGGGGATTCCCTTCCCTGCACACAGTGCGGCCGCAGGCTGCACCGTCCATTCTCGGTTCCAACCGATTTGCACTTCATAGAATTTGGGTTCACGAGAATATCAGCCCACACCTGGGGATTTCCTCCCCTGCACACAGTGCGGCCGCAGGCTGCACCGTCCATTCTCGGTTCCAACCGATTTGCACTTCATAGATTTTGGGTTCACGATAATATCAGCCCACACCTGGGGATTTCCTCCCCTGCACACAGTGCGGCCGCAGGCTGCACCGTCCATTCTCGGTTCCAACCGATTTGCACTTCATAGATTTTGGGTTCACGATAATATCAGCCCACACCTGGGGATTTCCTCCCCTGCACACAGTGCGACCGCAGGCTGCACCGTCCATTCTCGGTTCCAACCGATTTGCACTTCATAGAATTTGGGTTCACGATAATATCAGCCCGCACCTGGGGATTTCCTCCCCTGCACACAGTGCGGCCGCAGGCTGCACCGTCCATTCTCGGTTCCAACCGATTTGCACTTTATAGAATTTGGGTTCACGAGAATATCAGCCCACAGCTGGGGATTTCGTCCCCTGCACACAGTGCGGCCGCAGGCTGCACCGTCCATTCTGGGTTCCAACCGATTTGCACTTCATAGATTTTGGGTTCACGAGAATATCAGCTCACACCTAGGGATTTCCTCCCCCGCTCACAGTGCGGCCGCAGGCTGCACCGTCCATTCTCGGTTCCAACCGATTTGCACTTCATAGATTTTGGGTTCACGATAATATCAGCCCACACCTGGGGATTTCCTCCCCTGCACACAGTGCGGCCGCAGGCTGCACCGTCCATTCTCGGTTCCAACCGATTTGCACTTCATAGATTTTGGGTTCACGATAATATCAGCCCACACCTGGGGATTTCCTCCCCTGCACACTGTGCGGCCGCAGGCTGCACCGTCCATTCTCGGTTCCAACCGATTTGCACTTCATAGAATTTGGGTTTACGAGAATATCAGCCCACACCTGGGGATTTTCTCCCCTGCACACAGTGCGACCGCAGGCTGCACCGTCCATTCTCGGTTCCAACCGATTTGCACTTCATAGAATTTGGGTTTACGAGAATATCAGCCCACACCTGAGGATTTCCTACCCTGCACACAGTGCGACCGCAGGCTGCACCGTCCATTCTCGGTTCCAACCGATTTGCACTTCATAGATTTCGGGTTCACGATAATATCAGCCCACACCTGGGGATTTCCTACCTGCACACAGTGCGGCCACAGCCTGCACCGTCCATTTTCGGTTCCAACAGATTTGCACTTCATAGATTTTGGGTTCACGATAATATCAGCCCACACCTGGGGATTTCCTCCCCTGCACACAGTGCGACCGCAGGCTGCACCGTCCATTCTCGGTTCCAACCGATTTGCACTTCATAGATTTTGGGTTCACGATAATATCAGCCCACACCTGGGGATTCCCTTCCCTGCACACAGTGCGGCCGCAGGCTGCACCGTCCATTCTCGGTTCCAACCGATTTGCACTTCATAGAATTTGGGTTCACGATAATATCAGCCCACACCTGGGGATTTCCTCCCCTGCACACAGTGCGGCCGCAGGCTGCACCGTCCATTCTCGGTTCCAACCGATTTGCACTTCATAGATTTTGGGTTCACGATAATATCAGCCCACACCTGGGGATTTCCTCCCCTGCACACAGTGCGACCGCAGGCTGCACCGTCCATTCTCGGTTCCAACCGATTTGCACTTCATAGAATTTGGGTTCACGATAATATCAGCCCACACCTGGGGATTTCCTCCCCTGCACACAGTGCGGCCGCAGGCTGCACCGTCCATTCTCGGTTCCAACCGATTTGCACTTCATAGAATTTGGGTTCACGATAATATCAGCCCACACCTGGGGATTCCCTTCCCTGCACACAGTGCGGCCGCAGGCTGCACCGTCCATTCTCGGTTCCAACCGATTTGCACTTCATAGAATTTGGGTTTACGAGAATATCAGCCCACACCTAGGGATTTCCTCCCCCGCTCACAGTGCAGCCGCAGGCTGCACCGTCCATTCTCGGTTCCAACCGATTTGCACTTCATAGAATTTGGGTTTACGAGAATATCAGCCCACACCTGGGGATTTCCTCCCCTGCACACAGTGCGGCCGCAGGCTGCACCGTCCATTCTCGGTTCCAACCGATTTGCACTTCATAGAATTTGGGTTCACGATAATATCAGCCCACACCTGGGGATTTCCTCCCCTGCACACAGTGCGGCCGCAGGCTGCACCGTCCATTCTGGGTTCCAACCGATTTGCACTTCATAGATTTTGGGTTCACGAGAATATCAGCTCACACCTGGGGATTCCCTTCCCTGCACACAGTGCGGCCGCAGGCTGCACCGTCCATTCTCGGTTCCAACCGATTTGCACTTCATAGAATTTGGGTTTACGAGAATATCAGCCCACACCTGGGGATTTCCTCCCCTGCACACAGTGCGGCCGCAGGCTGCACCGTCCATTCTCGGTTCCAACCGATTTGCACTTCATAGAATTTGGGTTTACGAGAATATCAGCCCACACCTGGGGATTTCCTCCCCTGCACACAGTGCGGCCGCAGGCTGCACCGTCCATTCTCGGTTCCAACCGATTTGCACTTCATAGAATTTGGGTTCACGATAATATCAGCCCACACCTGGGGATTCCCTTCCCTGCACACAGTGCGGCCGCAGGCTGCACCGTCCATTCTCGGTTCCAACCGATTTGCACTTCATAGAATTTGGGTTCACGAGAATATCAGCCCACACCTGGGGATTTCCTCCCCTGCACACAGTGCGACCGCAGGCTGCACCGTCCATTCTCGGTTCCAACCGATTTGCACTTCATAGAATTTGGGTTCACGAGAATATCAGCCCACACCTGGGGATTTCCTCCCCTGCACACAGTGCGGCCGCAGGCTGCACCGTCCATTCTCGGTTCCAACCGATTTGCACTTCATAGAATTTGGGTTCACGATAATATCAACCCACACCTGGGGATTTCCTCCCCTGCACACAGTGCGGCCGCAGGCTGCACCGTCCATTCTCGGTTCCAACCGATTTGCACTTCATAGAATTTGGGTTCACGATAATATCAACCCACACCTGGGGATTTCCTCCCCTGCACACAGTGCGGCCGCAGGCTGCACCGTCCATTCTCGGTTCCAACCGATTTGCACTTCATAGAATTTGAGTTTACGAGAATATCAGCCCACACCTGGGGATTTCCTCCCCTGCACACAGTGCGGCCGCAGGCTGCACCGTCCATTCTCGGTTCCAACCGATTTGCACTTCATAGAATTTGGGTTCACGATAATATCAACCCACACCTGGGGATTTCCTCCCCTGCACACAGTGCGGCCGCAGGCTGCACCGTCCATTCTCGGTTCCAACCGATTTGCACTTCATAGAATTTGGGTTCACGATAATATCAACCCACACCTGGGGATTTCCTCCCCTGCACACAGTGCGGCCGCAGGCTGCACCGTCCATTCTCGGTTCCAACCGATTTGCACTTCATAGAATTCGGGTTCACGATAATATCAGCCCACACCTGGGGATTTCCTCCCCTGCACACAGTGCGGCCGCAGGCTGCACCGTCCATTCTCGGTTCCAACCGATTTGCACTTTATAGAATTTGGGTTCACGAGAATATCAGCCCACAGCTGGGGATTTCGTCCCCTGCACACAGTGCGGCCGCAGGCTGCACCGTCCATTCTGGGTTCCAACCGATTTGCACTTCATAGATTTTGGGTTCACGAGAATATTAGCCCACACCTGAGGATTTCCTCCCCTGCACACAGTGCGGCCGCAGGCTGCACCGTCCATTCTCGGTTCCAACCGATTTGCACTTCATAGAATTTGGCTTCACGATAATATCAGCCCGCACCTGGGGATTTCCTCCCCTGCACACAGTGCGACCGCAGGCTGCACCGTCCATTCTCGGTTCCAACCGATTTGCACTTCATTGAATTTGGGTTCACGAGAATATCAGCCCACACCTGGGGATTTCCTCCCCTGCACACAGTGCGGCCGCAGGCTGCACCGTCCATTCTCGGTTCCAACCGATTTGCACTTCATAGAATTTGGGTTCACGAGAATATCAGCCCACACCTGAGGATTTCCTACCCTGCACACAGTGCGACCGCAGGCTGCACCGTCCATTCTCGGTTCCAACCGATTTGCACTTCATAGAATTTGGGTTCACGATAATATCAGCCCACACCTGGGGATTCCCTTCCCTGCACACAGTGCGGCCGCAGGCTGCACCGTCCATTCTCGGTTCCAACCGATTTGCACTTCATAGAATTTGGGTTCACGAGAATATCAGCTCACACCTAGGGATTTCCTCCCCCGCTCACAGTGCGGCCGCAGGCTGCACCGTCCATTCTCGGTTCCAACCGATTTGCACTTCATAGATTTTGGGTTCACGATAATATCAGCCCACACCTGGGGATTCCCTTCCCTGCACACAGTGCGGCCGCAGGCTGCACCGTCCATTCTCGGTTCCAACCGATTTGCACTTCATAGAATTTGGGTTCACGATAATATCAGCCCACACCTGGGGATTCCCTTCCCTGCACACAGTGCGGCCGCAGGCTGCACCGTCCATTCTCGGTTCCAACCGATTTGCACTTCATAGAATTTGGGTTTACGAGAATATCAGCCCACACCTGGGGATTTCCTCCCCTGCACACAGTGCGGCCGCAGGCTGCACCGTCCATTCTCGGTTCCAACCGATTTGCACTTCATAGAATTTGGGTTTACGATAATATCAGCCCACACCTGGGGATTCCCTTCCCTGCACACAGTGCGGCCGCAGGCTGCACCGTCCATTCTCGGTTCCAACCGATTTGCACTTCATAGATTTTGGGTTCACGATAATATCAGCCCACACCTGGGGATTTCCTCCCCTGCACACAGTGCGGCCGCAGGCTGCACCGTCCATTCTCGGTTCCAACCGATTTGCACTTCATAGAATTTGGGTTCACGAGAATATCAGCCCACAGCTGGGGATTTCGTCCCCTGCACACAGTGCGGCCGCAGGCTGCACCGTCCATTCTGGGTTCCAACCGATTTGCACTTCATAGATTTTGGGTTCACGAGAATATTAGCTCACACCTGAGGATTTCCTCCCCTGCACACAGTGCGGCCGCAGGCTGCACCGTCCATTCTCGGTTCCAACCGATTTGCACTTCATAGAATTTGGCTTCACGATAATATCAGCCCGCACCTGGGGATTTCCTCCCCTGCACACAGTGCGGCCGCAGGCTGCACCGTCCATTCTCGGTTCCAACCGATTTGCACTTCATAGAATTTGGGTTCACGAGAATATCAGCCCACAGCTGGGGATTTCGTCCCCTGCACACAGTGCGCCGGCAGGCTGCACCGTCCATTCTCGGTTCCAACCGATTTGCACTTCATAGAATTTGAGTTTACCAGAATATCAGCCCACACCTGGGAATTCCCTCCCCTGCACACAGTGCGGCCGCAGGCTGCACCGTCCATTCTTGGTTCCAACCGATTTGCACTTCATAGAATTTGGGTTCACGATAATATCAGCCCACACCTGGGGATTCCCTTCCCTGCACACAGTGCGGCCGCAGGCTGCACCGTCCATTCTCGGTTCCAACCGATTTGCACTTCATAGATTTTGGGTTTACGATAATATCAGCCCACACCTGGGGATTCCCTTCCCTGCACACAGTGCGGCCGCAGGCTGCACCGTCCATTCTCGGTTCCAACCGATTTGCACTTCATAGAATTTGGGTTTACGAGAATATCAGCCCACACCTGGGGATTTTCTCCCCTGCACACAGTGCGACCGCAGGCTGCACCGTCCATTCTCGGTTCCAACCGATTTGCACTTCATAGATTTTGGGTTCACGATAATATCAGCCCACACCTGGGGATTCCCTTCCCTGCACACAGTGCGGCCGCAGGCTGCACCGTCCATTCTCGGTTCCAACCGATTTGCACTTCATAGAATTTGGGTTTACGAGAATATCAGCCCACACCTGAGGATTTCCTACCCTGCACACAGTGCGACCGCAGGCTGCACCGTCCATTCTCGGTTCCAACCGATTTGCACTTCATAGAATTTGGGTTCACGATAATATCAGCCCACACCTGGGGATTTCCTCCCCTGCACACAGTGCGGCCGCAGGCTGCACCGTCCATTCTCGGTTCCAACCGATTTGCACTTCATAGAATTTGGGTTCACGAGAATATCAGCCCACACCTGGGGATTTCCTCCCCTGCACACAGTGCGGCCGCAGGCTGCACCGTCCATTCTCGGTTCCAACCGATTTGCACTTCATAGAATTTGGGTTCACGATAATATCAGCCCACACCTGGGGATTTCCTCCCCTGCACACAGTGCGGCCGCAGGCTGCACCGTCCATTCTCGGTTCCAACCGATTTGCACTTCATCGAATTTGGGTTTACGAGAATATCAGCCCACACCTGGGGCTTTCCTCCCCTGCACACAGTGCGGCCGCAGGCTGCACCGTTCATTCTCGGTTCCAACCGATTTGCACTTCATAGATTTTGGGTTCACGATGATATCAGCCCACACCTGGGGATTTCCTCCCCTGCACACAGTGCGGCCGCAGGCTGCACCGTCCATTCTCGGTTCCATCCGATTTGCACTTCATAGAATTTGGGTTCACGATAATATCAACCCACACCTGGGGATTTCCTCCCCTGCACACAGTGCGGCCGCAGGCTGCACCGTCCATTCTCGGTTCCAACCGATTTGCACTTCATAGAATTTGGGTTCACGATAATATCAACCCACACCTGGGGATTTCCTCCCCTGCACACAGTGCGGCCGCAGGCTGCACCGTCCATTCTCGGTTCCAACCGATTTGCACTTTATAGAATTTGGGTTCACGAGAATATCAGCCCACAGCTGGGGATTTCGTCCCCTGCACACAGTGCGGCCGCAGGCTGCACCGTCCATTCTCGGTTCCAACCGATTTGCACTTCATAGAATTTGGGTTCACGAGAATATCAGCCCACACCTGGGGATTTCCTCCCCTGCACACAGTGCGGCCGCAGGCTGCACCGTCCATTCTCGGTTCCAACCGATTTGCACTTCATAGAATTTGGGTTTACGAGAATATCAGCCCACACCTGAGGATTTCCTACCCTGCACACAGTGCGGCCGCAGGCTGCACCGTCCATTCTCGGTTCCAACCGATTTGCAATTCATAGAATTTGGGTTCACGATAATATTAGCCCACACCTGAGGATTTCCTCCCCTGCACACAGTGCGGCCGCAGGCTGCACCGTCCATTCTCGGTTCCAACCGATTTGCACTTCATAGAATTTGGCTTCACGATAATATCAGCCCGCACCTGGGGATTTCCTCCCCTGCACACAGTGCGACCGCAGGCTGCACCGTCCATTCTCGGTTCCAACCGATTTGCACTTCATTGAATTTGGGTTCACGAGAATATCAGCCCACACCTGGGGATTCCCTCCCCCGCACACAGTGCGGCCGCCGGCTGCACCGTCCATTCTCGGTTCCAACCGATTTGCACTTCATAGAATTTGGGTTCACGATAATATCAGCCCACACCTGGGGATTCCCTTCCCTGCACACAGTGCGGCCGCCGGCTGCACCGTCCATTCTCGGTTCCAACCGATTTGCAATTCATAGAATTTGGGTTCACGATAATATTAGCCCACACCTGAGGATTTCCTCCCCTGCACACAGTGCGGCCGCAGGCTGCACCGTCCATTCTCATTTCCAACCGATTTGCACTTCATAGATTTTGGGTTCACGATAATATCAGCCCACACCTGGGGATTTCCTCCCCTGCACACAGTGCGACCGCAGGCTGCACCGTCCATTCTCGGTTCCAACCGATTTGCACTTCATAGAATTTGGGTTCACGAGAATATCAGCCCACACCTGGGGATTTCCTCCCCTGCACACAGTGCGACCGCAGGCTGCACCGTCCATTCTCGGTTCCAACCGATTTGCACTTCATAGAATTTGGGTTCACGATAATATCAGCCCACACCTGGGGATTTCCTCCCCTGCACACAGTGCGACCGCAGGCTGCACCGTCCATTCTCGGTTCCAACCGATTTGCACTTCATAGAATTTGGGTTCACGATAATATCAGCCCGCACCTGGGGATTTCCTACCCTGCACACAGTGCGACCGCAGGCTGCACCGTCCATTCTCGGTTCCAACCGATTTGCACTTCATAGAATTTGGGTTTACGAGAATATCAGCCCACACCTGGGGATTTTCTCCCCTGCACACAGTGCGACCGCAGGCTGCACCGTCCATTCTCGGTTCCAACCGATTTGCACTTCATAGAATTTGAGTTTACGAGAATATCAGCCCACACCTGGGGATTTCCTCCCCTGCACACAGTGCGGCCGCAGGCTGCACCGTCCATTCTCGGTTCCAACCGATTTGCACTTCATAGAATTTGGGTTCACGATAATATCAACCCACACCTGGGGATTTCCTCCCCTGCACACAGTGCGGCCGCAGGCTGCACCGTCCATTCTCGGTTCCAACCGATTTGCACTTCATAGATTTTGGGTTCACGATAATATCAGCCCACACCTGGGGATTTCCTCCCCTGCACACAGTGCGGCCGCAGGCTGCACCGTCCATTCTCGGTTCCAACCGATTTGCACTTCATAGATTTTGGGTTAATTTGGGTTTTCGAGAATATCAGCCCACACCTGGGGATTCCCTCCCCCGCTCACAGAGCAGCCGCAGGCTGCACCGTCCATTCTCGGTTCCAACCGATTTGCACTTCATAGAATTTGGGTTTACGAGAATATCAGCCCACACCTGGGGATTTTCTCCCCTGCACACAGTGCGGCCGCAGGCTGCACCGTCCATTCTCGGTTCCAACCGATTTGCACTTCATAGAATTTGGGTTCACGATAATATCAGCCCACACCTGGGGATTTCCTCCCCTGCACACAGTGCGGCCGCAGGCTGCACCGTCCATTCTCGGTTCCAACCGATTTGCACTTCATAGAATTTGGGTTTACGAGAATATCAGCCCACACCTGGGGATTTTCTCCCCTGCACACAGTGCGACCGCAGGCTGCACCGTCCATTCTCGGTTCCAACCGATTTGCACTTCATAGATTTTGGGTTCACGAGAATATCAGCCCACACTTAGGGATTTCCTCCCCCGCTCACAGTGCGGCCGCAGGCTGCACCGTCCATTCTCGGTTCCAACCGATTTTCACTTTATAGAATTTGGGTTCACGAGAATATCAGCCCACAGCTGGGGATTTCGTCCCCTGCACACAGTGCGGCCGCAGGCTGCACCGTCCATTCTGGGTTCCAACCGATTTGCACTTCATAGATTTTGGGTTCACGAGAATATCAGCCCACACTTAGGGATTTCCTCCCCGCTCACAGTGCGGCCGCAGGCTGCACCGTCCATTCTCGGTTCCAACCGATTTGCACTTCATAGATTTTGGGTTCACGATAATATCAGCCCACACCTGGGGATTTCCTCCCCTGCACACAGTGCGGCCGCAGGCTGCACCGTCCATTCTCGGTTCCAACCGATTTGCACTTCATAGAATTTGGGTTCACGATAATATCAGCCCACACCTGGGGATTTCCTCCCCTGCACACAGTGCGACCGCAGGCTGCACCGTCCATTCTCGGTTCCAACCGATTTGCACTTCATAGAATTTGGGTTCACGAGAATATCAGCCCACAGCTGGGGATTTCGTCCCCTGCACACAGTGCGGCCGCAGGCTGCACCGTCCATTCTCGGTTCCAACCGATTTGCACTTCATAGAATTTGGGTTTACGAGAATATCAGCCCACACCTGAGGATTTCCTACCCTGCACACAGTGCGGCCGCAGGCTGCACCGTCCATTCTCGGTTCCAACCGATTTGCACTTCATAGATTTTGGGTTCACGAGAATATCAGCCCACACCTGAGGATTTCCTACCCTGCACACAGTGCGGCCGCAGGCTGCACCGTCCATTCTCGGTTCCAACCGATTTGCAATTCATAGAATTCGGGTTCACGATAATATCAGCCCACACCTGAGGATTTCCTCCCCTGCACACAGTGCGGCCGCAGGCTGCACCGTCCATTCTCATTTCCAACCGATTTGCACTTCATAGATTTTGGGTTCACGATAATATCAGCCCACACCTGGGGATTTCCTCCCCTGCACACAGTGCGGCCACAGCCTGCACCGTCCATTTTCGGTTCCAACAGATTTGCACTTTATAGAATTTGGGTTAACGATAATATCAGCCCACACCTGGGGACTCCCTCCCCTGCACACTGTGCGGCCGCAGGCTGCACCGTCCATTCTCGGTTCCAACCGATTTGCACTTCATAGAATTTGGGTTTACGAGAATATCAGCCCACACCTGGGGATTCCCTCCCCTGCACACAGTGCGGCCGCAGGCTGCACCGTCCATTCTCGGTTCCAACCGATTTGCACTTCATAGAATTTGGGTTCACGAGAATATCAGCCCACACCTGGGGATTTCCTCCCCTGCACACAGTGCGGCCGCAGGCTGCACCGTCCATTCTCGGTTCCAACCGATTTGCACTTTATAGAATTTGGGTTCACGAGAATATCAGCCCACAGCTGGGGATTTCGTCCCCTGCACACAGTGCGGCCGCAGGCTGCACCGTCCATTCTGGGTTCCAACCGATTTGCACTTCATAGATTTTGGGTTCACGAGAATATCAGCCCACACCTAGGGATTTCCTCCCCCGCTCACAGTGCGGCCGCAGGCTGCACCGTCCATTCTCGGTTCCAACCGATTTGCACTTCATAGATTTTGGGTTCACGATAATATCAGCCCACACCTGGGGATTCCCTTCCCTGCACACAGTGCGGCCGCAGGCTGCACCGTCCATTCTCGGTTCCAACCGATTTGCACTTCATAGAATTTGGGTTTACGATAATATCAGCCCACACCTGGGGATTCCCTTCCCTGCACACAGTGCGGCCGCAGGCTGCACCGTCCATTCTCGGTTCCAACCGATTTGCACTTCATAGAATTTGGGTTTACGAGAATATCAGCCCACACCTGGGGATTTCCTCCCCTGCACACAGTGCGGCCGCAGGCTGCACCGTCCATTCTCGGTTCCAACCGATTTGCACTTCATAGAATTTGGGTTCACGAGAATATCAGCCCACACCTGGGGATTTCCTCCCCTGCACACAGTGCGGCCGCAGGCTGCACCGTCCATTCTCGGTTCCAACCGATTTGCACTTTATAGAATTTGGGTTCACGAGAATATCAGCCCACACCTGGGGATTTCCTCCCCTGCACACAGTGCGGCCGCAGGCTGCACCGTCCATTCTCGGTTCCAACCGATTTGCACTTCATAGAATTCGGGTTCACGAGAATATCAGCCCACACCTGAGGATTTCCTCCCCTGCACACAGTGCGGCCGCAGGCTGCACCGTCCATTCTCGGTTCCATCCGATTTGCACTTCATAGAATTTGGGTTCACGATAATATCAACCCACACCTGGGGATTTCCTCCCCTGCACACAGTGCGGCCGCAGGCTGCACCGTCCATTCTCGGTTCCAACCGATTTGCACTTCATAGAATTTGGGTTCACGATAATATCAACCCACACCTGGGGATTTCCTCCCCTGCACACAGTGCGGCCGCAGGCTGCACCGTCCATTCTCGGTTTCAACCGATTTGCACTTCATAGAATTTGGGTTTACGAGAATATCAGCCCACACCTGGGGATTTCCTGCCCTGCACACAGTGCGGCCGCAGGCTGCACCGTCCATTCTCGGTTCCAACCGATTTGCACTTCATAGATTTTGGGTTCACGATAATATCAGCCCACACCTGGGGATTTCCTCCCCTGCACACAGTGCGGCCGCAGGCTGCACCGTCCATTCTCGGTTCCAACCGATTTGCACTTCATAGAATTTGGGTTCACGAGAATATCAGCCCACACCTGGGGATTTCCTCCCCTGCACACAGTGCGACCGCAGGCTGCACCGTCCATTCTCGGTTCCAACCGATTTGCACTTCATAGAATTTGGGTTTACGAGAATATCAGCCCACACCTGAGGATTTCCTACCCTGCACACAGTGCGACCGCAGGCTGCACCGTCCATTCTCGGTTCCAACCGATTTGCACTTCATAGAATTTGGGTTTACGATAATATCAGCCCACACCTGGGGATTCCCTTCCCTGCACACAGTGCGGCCGCAGGCTGCACCGTCCATTCTCGGTTCCAACCGATTTGCACTTCATAGAATTTGGGTTTACGATAATATCAGCCCACACCTGGGGATTCCCTTCCCTGCACACAGTGCGGCCGCAGGCTGCACCGTCCATTCTCGGTTCCAACCGATTTGCACTTCATAGAATTTGGGTTTACGAGAATATCAGCCCACACCTGGGGATTTCCTCCCCTGCACACAGTGCGGCCGCAGGCTGCACCGTCCATTCTCGGTTCCAACCGATTTGCACTTCATAGAATTTGGGTTTACGAGAATATCAGCCCACACCTAGGGATTTCCTCCCCCGCTCACAGTGCAGCCGCAGGCTGCACCGTCCATTCTCGGTTCCAACCGATTTTCACTTTATAGAATTTGGGTTCACGAGAATATCAGCCCACAGCTGGGGATTTCGTCCCCTGCACACAGTGCGGCCGCAGGCTGCACCGTCCATTCTGGGTTCCAACCGATTTGCACTTCATAGATTTTGGGTTCACGAGAATATCAGCCCACACCTAGGGATTTCCTCCCCCGCTCACAGTGCGGCCGCAGGCTGCACCGTCCATTCTCGGTTCCAACCGATTTGCACTTCATAGATTTTGGGTTCACGATAATATCAGCCCACACCTGGGGATTTCCTCCCCTGCACACTGTGCGGCCGCAGGCTGCACCGTCCATTCTCGGTTCCAACCGATTTGCACTTCATAGAATTTGGGTTCACGAGAATATCAGCCCACACCTGGGGATTTCCTCCCCTGCACACAGTGCGGCCGCAGGCTGCACCGTCCATTCTCGGTTCCAACCGATTTGCACTTCATAGAATTTGGGTTCACGATAATATCAGCCCGCACCTGGGGATTTCCTCCCCTGCACACAGTGCGGCCGCAGGCTGCACCGTCCATTCTCGGTTCCAACCGATTTGCACTTTATAGAATTTGGGTTCACGAGAATATCAGCCCACAGCTGGGGATTTTCTCCCCTGCACACAGTGCGGCCGCAGGCTGCACCGTCCATTCTCGGTTCCAACCGATTTGCACTTTATAGAATTTGGGTTCACGAGAATATCAGCCCACAGCTGGGGATTTCGTCCCCTGCACACAGTGCGGCCGCAGGCTGCACCGTCCATTCTCGGTTCCAACCGATTTGCACTTCATAGATTTTGGGTTTACGAGAATATCAGCCCACACCTGAGGATTTCCTACCCTGCACACAGTGCGGCCGCAGGCTGCACCGTCCATTCTCGGTTCCAACCGATTTGCAATTCATAGAATTCGGGTTCACGATAATATCAGCCCACACCTGGGGATTTCCTCCCCTGCACACAGTGCGGCCACAGCCTGCACCGTCCATTTTCGGTTCCAACAGATTTGCACTTTATAGAATTTGGGTTAACGATAATATCAGCCCACACCTGGGGACTCCCTCTCCTGCACACTGTGCGGCCGCAGGCTGCACCGCCAATTCAGGGTTCCAACCGATTTGCACTTCATAGAATTTGGGTTCACGAGAATATCAGCCCACACCTGGGGATTCCCTCCCCCGCACACAGTGCGGCCGCCGGCTGCACCGTCCATTCTCGGTTCCAACCGATTTGCACTTCATAGAATTTGGGTTCACGATAATATCAGCCCACACCTGGGGATTCCCTTCCCTGCACACAGTGCGGCCGCCGGCTGCACCGTCCATTCTCGGTTCCAACCGATTTGCACTTCATAGAATTTGGGTTTACGAGAATATCAGCCCACACCTGGGGATTTCCTCCCCTGCACACAGTGCGGCCGCAGGCTGCACCGTCCATTCTCGGTTCCAACCGATTTGCACTTCATAGAATTTGGGTTTACGAGAATATCAGCCCACACCTGGGGATTTCCTCCCCTGCACACAGTGCGGCCGCAGGCTGCACCGTCCATTCTCGGTTCCAACCGATTTGCACTTCATAGAATTTGGGTTCACGATAATATCAGCCCACACCTGGGGATTTCCTCCCCTGCACACAGTGCGGCCGCAGGGTGCACCGTCCATTATCGGTTCCAACCGATTTGCACTTTATAGACTTTGGGTTCACGATAATATCAGCCCACACCTGGGGATTTCGTCCCCTGCACAGATGATGTCGGGACTTAAGGTGGCATCTAGAGTGTAGCTTGCGGCCGCACTGTGCGCAGGGGAGGAAGTCCCCGGGTGTGGGCTGATATTATCGTGAACCCAAAATCTATGAAGTGCAAATCGGGTGGAACCGAGAATGGACGGTGCAGCCTGCGGCCGCAATGTGTGCAGGAGAGGAAATCCCCAGATGTGGGCTGATATTCTCGTAAACCCAAATTCTATGAAGTGCAAATCGGTTCGAACCGAAAATGGTAGGGTGCAGCCTGCGGCCGCACTGTGTGCAGTGGACGAAATCCCCAGCTGTGGGCTGATATTATCGTGAACCAAAACTTTATGAATTGCAAATCGGTTGGAACCGAGAATGGACGGTGCAGCCTGCGGCTGCACTGTGAGCAGGAGACGAAATCCCCAGCTGTGGGCTGATATTCTCGTGAACCCAAATTCTATAAAGTGCAAATCGGTTGGAACCCAGAATTGGCAGCAGCCTGCGGCCGCACTGTGTAGGGGAGGAAATCCCCAGGTGTGGGCTGATATTCTCGTGAACCCAAATTCTATGAAGTGCAAATCGGTTGAAACCGAAAATGGATGGTGCAGCCTGCGGCCGCACTGTGTGCAGGGGACGAAATCCCCAGCTGTGGGCTGATATTCTCGTCAACCCAAATTCTATGAAGTGCAAATCGGTTGAAACCGAAAATGGATGGTGCAGCCTGCGGCCGCACTGTGTGCAGGGGAGGGAATCCCCAGGTGTGGGCTGATATTCTCGTGAACCCAAATTCTATAAAGTGCAAATCGGTTGGAACCCAGAATTGGCGGTGCAGCCTGCGGCCGCACTGTGAGCAGGAGAGGAAATCCCCAGGTGTGGGCTGATATTATCGTGAACCCAAATTCTATAAAACGCGAACCTGTTGGAACCGAAAATGGTAGGGTGCAGCCTGCGGCCGCACTGTGTGCAGGAGACGAAATCCACAGGTGTGGGCTGATATTATCGTGAACCAAAATTTTATGAATTGCAAATCGGTTGGAACCGAAAATGGACGGTGCAGCCTGCGGCTGCACTGTGAGCAGGAGAGGAAATCCCCAGGTGTGGGCTGATATTATCGTGAACCCAAATTCTATAAAGTGCAAATCGGATGGAACCCAGAATTGGCGGTGCAGCCTGCGGCCGCACTGTGTGCAGGGGAGGGAATCCCCAGGTGTGGGCTGGTATTCTCGTGAACCCAAATTCTATGAAGTGCAAATCGGTTGGAACCGAAAATGGACGGTGCAGCCTGCGGCCGCACTGTGTGCAGGGGACGAAATCCCCAGCTGTGGGCTGATATTCTCGTGAACCCAAATTCTATAAAGTGCAAATCGGTTGGAACCCAGAATTGGCGGTGCAGCCTGCGGCCGCACTGTGTGCAGGAGACGAAATCCACAGGTGTGGGCTGATATTCTCGTGAACCCAAATTCTATAAAGTGCAAATCGGTTGGAACCGAGAATGGACGGTGCAGTATGCGGCAGGGGAGCAAAACCTCGGCTGTAGGATGATATTCCAGTAAACCCAAATTCTATGAAGTGCAAATCGGTTGGAACCGAGAGTGGACGGTGCAGCCTCCGGCTGCACTGTGAGCAGGAGAGGAAATCCCCAGGAGTGGGCTGATATTATCGTGAACCCAAATTCTATAAAGTGCGAATCTGTTGGAACCGAAAATGGTAGGGTGCAGCCTGCGGCTGCACTGTGAGCAGGAGAGGAAATCCCCAGGTGTGGGCTGATATTCTCGTGAACCCAAATTCTATGAAGTGCAAATCGGTTGGAACCGAAAATGGTAGGGTGCAGCCTGCGGCTGCACTGTGAGCAGGAGAGGAAATCCCCAGCTGTGGGCTGATATTCTCGTGAACCCAAATTCTATAAAGTGCAAATCGGTTGGAACCCAGAATTGGCGGTGCAGCCTGCGGCCGCACTGTGTGTAGGGGAGGAAATCCCCAGGTGTGGGCTGATATTCTCGTGAACCCAAATTCTATGAAGTGCAAATCGGTTGGAACCGAAAATGGATGGTGCAGCCTGCGGCCGCACTGTGTGTAGGGGAGGAAATCCCCAGGTGTGGGCTGATATTCTCGTGAACCCAAATTCTATGAAGTGCAAATCGGTTGGAACCGAGAATGGACGGTGCAGCCTGCGGCCGCACTGTGTGCAGGAGACGAAATCCACAGGTCTGGGCTGATATTCTCGTGAACCCAAATTCTATGAAGTGCAAATCGGTTGAAACCGAAAATGGATGATGCAGCCTGCGGCCGCACTGTGTGCAGGGGAGGGAATCCCCAGGTGTGGGCTGATATTCTCGTGAACCCAAATTCTATAAAGTGCAAATCGGTTGGAACCCAGAATTGGCGGTGCAGCCTGCGGCCGCACTGTGTGCAGGAGACGAAATCCACAGGTGTGGGCTGATATTCTCGTGAACCCAAATTCTATAAAGTGCAAATCGGTTGGAACCGAGAATGGACGGTGCAGTATGCGGCAGGGGAGCAAAACCTCGGCTGTAGGATGATATTCCAGTAAACCCAAATTCTATGAAGTGCAAATCGGTTGGAACCGAGAGTGGACGGTGCAGCCTCCGGCTGCACTGTGAGCAGGAGAGGAAATCCCCAGGTGTGGGCTGATATTATCGTGAACCCAAATTCTATAAAGCGCGAATCTGTTGGAACCGAAAATGGTAGGGTGCAGCCTGCGGCCGCACTGTGTGCAGGAGACGAAATCCACAGGTGTGGGCTGATATTCTCGTGAACTCAAATTCTATAAAGTGCAAATCGGTTGGAACCGAGAATGGACGGTGCAGCCTGCGGCTGCACTGTGAGCAGGAGACGAAATCCCCAGCTGTGGGCTGATATTCTCGTGAACCCAAATTCTATAAAGTGCAAATCGGTTGGAACCCAGAATTGGCGGTGCAGCCTGCGGCCGCACTGTGTGTAGGGGAGGAAATCCCCAGGTGTGGGCTGATATTCTCGTGAACCCAAATTCTATGAAGTGCAAATCGGTTGGAACCGAAAATGGATGGTGCAGCCTGCGGCCGCACTGTGTGCAGGGGACGAAATCCCCAGCTGTGGGCTGATATTCTCGTGAACCCAAATTCTATAAAGTGCAAATCGGTTGGAACCCAGAATTGGCGGTGCAGCCTGCGGCCGCACTGTGTGCAGGAGACGAAATCCACAGGTGTGGGCTGATATTCTCGTGAACCCAAATTCTATAAAGTGCAAATCGGTTGGAACCGAAAATGGACGGTGCAGCCTGCGGCCGCACTGTGTGCAGGGGAGGGAATCCCCAGGTGTGGGCTGATATTCTCGTGAACCCAAATTCTATAAAGTGCAAATCGGTTGGAACCGAGAATGGACGGTGCAGTATGCGGCAGGGGAGCAAAACCTCGGCTGTAGGATGATATTCCAGTAAACCCGAATTCTATGAAGTGCAAATCTTTTGGAACCGAGAGTGGACGGTGCAGCCTCCGGCCGCACTGTGAGCAGGAGAGGAAATCTCCAGGTGTGGGCTGATATTATCGTGAACCCAAATTCTATAAAGCGCGAATCTGTTGGAACCGAAAATGGTAGGGTGCAGCCTGCGGCCGCACTGTGTGTAGGGGAGGAAATCCCCAGGTGTGGGCTGATATTCTCGTGAACCCAAATTCTATGAAGTGCAAATCGGTTGGAACCGAGAATGGACGGTGCAGCCTGCGGCCGCACTGTGTGCAGTGGACGAAATCCCCAGCTGTGGGCTGATATTCTCGTGAACCAAAATTCTATAAAGTGCACATCGGTTGGAACCGAGAGTGGACGGTGCAGCCTGCGGCTGCACTGTGAGCAGGAGAGGAAATCCCCAGGTGTGGGCTGATATTATCGTGAACCCAAATTCTATAAAGTGCAAATCGGATGGAACCCAGAATTGGCGGTGCAGCCTGCGGCCGCACTGTGTGCAGGGGAGGGAATCCCCAGGTGTGGGCTGGTATTCTCGTGATCCCAAATTCTATGAAGTGCAAATCGGTTGGAACCGAAAATGGACGGTGCAGCCTGCGGCCGCACTGTGTGCAGGAGACGAAATCCACAGGTGTGGGCTGATATTCTCGTGAACCCAAATTCTATGAAGTGCAAATCGGTTGAAACCGAAAATGGATGATGCAGCCTGCGGCCGCACTGTGTGCAGGGGAGGGAATCCCCAGGTGTGGGCTGATATTCTCGTGAACCCAAATTCTATAAAGTGCAAATCGGTTGGAACCCAGAATTGGCGGTGCAGCCTGCGGCCGCACTGTGTGCAGGAGACGAAATCCCCAGGTGTGGGCTGATATTCTCGTGAACCAAAATTTTATGAAGTGCAAATCGGTTGGAACCGAGAATGGACGGTGCAGCCTGCGGCTGCACTGTGTGCAGGGGAGGGAATCCCCAGGTGTGGGCTGGTATTCTCGTGAACCCAAATTCTATGAAGTGCAAATCGGTTGGAACCGAAAATGGACGGTGCAGCCTGCGGCCGCACTGTGTCCAGAGGACGAAATCCCCAGCTGTGGGCTGATATTCTCGTGAACCCAAATTCTATAAAGTGCAAATCGGTTGGAACCCAGAATTGGCGGTGCAGCCTGCGGCCGCACTGTGTGTAGGGGAGGAAATCCCCAGGTGTGGGCTGATATTCTCGTGAACCCAAATTCTATGAAGTGCAAATCGGTTGGAACCGAAAATGGACGGTGCAGCCTGCGGCCGCACTGTGTGCAGGGGACGAAATCCCCAGCTGTGGGCTGATATTCTCGTGAACCCAAATTCTATAAAGTGCAAATCGGTTGGAACCCAGAATTGGCGGTGCAGCCTGCGGCCGCACTGTGTGCAGGGGAGGGAATCCCCAGGTGTGGGCTGATATTCTCGTGAACCCAAATTCTATAAAGTGCAAATCGGTTGGAACCCAGAATTGGCGGTGCAGCCTGCGGCCGCACTGTGTGCAGGGGAGGGAATCCCCAGGTGTGGGCTGGTATTCTCGTCAGGGTTGCGCGTGAGTCATTGCGTCATATTGAATCAGGGAACGAGTGGCATTGGAGCGCGGTATTGTATTCATAGGGGCGCTGGTTCACAGAGATCATTTCCACCAAACATTCCAGCAATTCAATAATCAAGTCTTCATCATTCATTACGGCACTTTTCTGAATTAAAAAAAATATGTGTGGTCTAGTTCACTGGGAGTGGCTTGTCGTACAGCGGGACGCGGTCTATAATGTTACTAAAAAGCGTAGCTGTACACGGTACCAGTCAATGTCAAAAAAGAACGATAGCCAACATTCTGACCGGAAACTCTCGCAGGAATGAACGTAGCTGAAGACCGCGAGAAATATTTTTATAATTTATAACATCCATATTTTTTTCTTGAGCATTTCGACCACCAGAAAGATAGACGGGACAAAAACGCTTGACCCTGCTATTTTGACGACAAAAGAAGAAAAAACAACCCTCAAAACAACAATCGCATATGTAGAAAAAACAAACATGATTTTTTGGAAATGCTTTTACTTTCTTTGATACGCATCACTTTTCGTACAAATGTTGTGTGTTGAAACTTCAAAAAAAGGAAACAGGAAACAATCATGAGTAAAAACAAGGAAAAACTAGCACAAAATGTTTTGTTGGCAAAAGAAATGATGATTCAGGAAGTACTCGCAGTGCGAGCTACGACAAAAATAGTCAGGAGTATTCTTCACGCAGCTCGCAATGCGTGCGTGAAAATGGTCGCAGTTTCCTCGCAGTGCGGCAAGAACTATGAAAGCCCCCCTACCATTTTGTCGCAAGACAGCTCGCACGCGAGGACGCTGCGAGCACGCAGCTATATGCTTATACGTGTCGCAACTTGCAGCGGACCCGTTGAGTGCCGGAGCAGTTAACCTTACGATAATTTGAATAGGACTTGCAACGAGAGCCAGAGAACGGAGCAAGCAAGCTATTAAGTGACAGCTCCAATGACATAATTATGGGAACATGATTACTGGCCAGCGCCACATCAGTAGACCAGTTACAGGAAATAGCTAGCGAAGATGATACAAACGTGATATCGGATGAGGAGGGCCTGCCCTTCACTGAAAGACGAGTGGGAGAATCCTCATTGATGAGAACAAGATCACAATCATCAGCGAAAAGCTCAATGAGTTCACCTCTATTGTCAGGCTCTAGAGGAGAAAACCACGAAGGAGAATGAGCATTAAAATCACCAGCTATTACAACCGAGCTCGATGATAAGGCAGCATGGACATCATGTAAGTAATTTGTTGGGTCAAACGCATTGGGACAGGATGTGGTGGGGAGGGGGTATATCGACATTGACAATATCAAGGGAGCCACTTTGTAGTACAATATGAACACCAAGACATTCATCAGCATCATCATTGGGAAGAGCAATAATGTGAGAAGGGATACATGATTTTACAAATGTTGAAACACCACCGCCATGGGAAGTACGTGGAATATGATAGGATTAATAACCGGGGAGACGGGGAGGGAGGAGGAAGATGTGCTAAGTTTGGTCTCCTGCAGGAGAATGACATCAGGTTGAGTGCGATCTACATACACTGTGAGTTCAGCAAGTTTGGCACGCAGGCCATTTATATTGAGTTGATAAATGCTTAGACAATGTTGAGGAACCCTAGGAGGATTTACAGAACGAGACATACAACAGGAAGCATGAGTGTAGTCATCATAGCTGGAAAATCCCGATTATTTGAGGTGCACCCAGCCAAGACAACCACCACATTGAATGCTTGCATGTTGAGCAGATAGTCCGCAGTGACAGCAGGGATATCGTGGTGTCTTACTGCGCGCTCCCGGATTCCTCTCGATGCCAGCTCGTAGAAGTAGAATACAGAGGAAAAACAGCGGCCAGCCAGTTACATTCCCAATACGAAAAAACTCCGCTTTGCAGTGATTGATGTTCGTTTGATGAGCCTCCATACGTCGGCTCCACAGATACACCACGCGTACGTTGAACATCTTGGATCCACCTCTGGTTCTGAGCCAAATTTACACTGTTCCCTCGCGCGCTTGTGCGGAGCGAAGGTAAACACAGCGAGAAAGTGTAAGGAGAAGGAGACGCAGCGACCAAGCGCAGACGCAAGCGATGACCGGAAATAAATCATTTGGAAACAGGATATGTTCGAAGATACGCACACACGGTCTGAGCTGACGCAAACTACACTATCAAGAGGGAAACAAACGGCCAGTGTGGTTCCTGCCGACTCTACCCGGCCTACGGTCAAGCGAAGTTTAGTGAATTCTACACATAGTTGAAGGAGGGAGGCCGGCGAACCCAGCCTTTCGTTCGGAAAAGCCAAACGAATTCTATACATAGTAAATGGAGGGAAGCCGACCTACAGTTGAGCAAAGTCAAGCGAATCTAAGCATTGCCAATGGAGTGAAGCCGGCCGGCAGTTTAGCGAAGCCGAGCGAATTTTGCACTTGGTTAAAGCAGGAAAGCCGGCGAAGCCGTCCTATCGCTTGGCCAAGCCAACACCCAGAGTCCGACGTCGTAGAAACTGTTCTTCTCAGCAGAGATGCTTTGATTAAAGACATACTTATCGTGTTCACTGGCAAACCGTTTAGTTACAGAATCGTCCCATTTTCTGTTACATCTGAACGGGCTATCTGGAACAGGAACCACAGAACAGGCGGTGCCGGTCCGCCAGCTGCACTGGCCGGAGTGAGCAGCTGGTTTATACACATGTAGATATATTTGCAAGTTTTTTTTTTTACTACAATATGCTCACTAGGGAGTGACCAGACCTATTTGCCAGAACTACGCATGTAGCCATGATTTTCTGATCGACCCCCTTCCGGGTACTCGTGAAACCCCAACTTTAGCTGCCCGAGTAATGATTAAATTTTTAAACAAATTTTTATTACAAAAATTCAGAATAAATTTTTGGCCAAACTTCTCTCAAAGGGGACATTTAGGGCGCCGAACACGAATATCAGTCACGTTCTCGATAATTCGAACGATAAAGACACTACGGCAGATAAATTTTATTTTACCTACAAAGCTCGCAACTTCTACGCCCATACCCTATTCTTTTACTACTACTCGGGCAGCTAGGATAAGGTTTTTATGAACACCCGTGAACAAGTCGATCAGAAAAACCAGGTCTCATGGATATGTAAATCTAGCGACCAGGTCTGGTCATTCCACTTGTCAGTTAATTGTCTTACCCTACTTTCAAACGAACTCACAGTTGGTCCACGGGCCACTAGTTATCTCAAAATTATCGCCAAAAAAGGTGCACTAGGGAAGGTCAAATATACTTCGACTGAATCCGTTCTCTTTGAACATGATGATATTCTGATCAAGTAACCGAGCGTTATTGTTTCACTAGGGAACCACAGAAAGTCATCGTGACCATTCCAAATGAAATGTACTTTTCTAGAACCGTTTTCGGACGAAAAGTCCGAATATGCCCATGGCAGTTGCCTAGACCCACTCTGAAAAAAGTTATGAGCGTTTTTCAAAGCTTCGCGGCAAGCTAAGCGTACCCCCCATGGAAATTTGAGGATGTTTTCAAATTTTTCTCCTGATTTTGCTAAAAACATGTATGTATGGGTAATCTGGGATGCTGAGCACGAATCTGAGGTTTGCTTGCCCAAATTTTAAGGTTTACTATAGGTTAAGGTAGGTAACATGCCATTTAGGAGGCAAAACCTACCTCAATATTCCGATAATCGATAAATGGACATCGAATTCGTATTCAGCACCCCAAATAACCCCACATAGAAACTTTGAGACAAATCCGAGACTTTGACCAAACCACCGTATACCCACCATAATCTACCGTAAGCTGCCAAAAATCGACAAACTGACACCAGATTCGTGTTCTGCACTCCAAATAACCCCCAGAGAAATAATTTGAGCTTAATCTATAGAAGCACCTCTGGCATTCGCTCGCGTGTTGCCCCGGAGGGCGTGGCCAATTTCGCGTCCATTTTCGTCGGCGCTAGACGTTCCACATAATCGCGCCGGCGAGAGTCGAGTGCCCACAAAAAAGATTGTGGGCAATGCCCACAAAATCTTTGTGAGCATTGTGTGGATTGTCTCGCCCCAGCTAGCGCCGGCACGGAGGAGGCCTGGGCGGTGGCGTGTGCTGTCGCGTCGCGTGCGCCCGCGTGTTTTCTTTCTCTCCTGATCATCACCTCAATCTTCCTCCATTTTCCACTTTCTTCTATAAGCTCATGTCTAGTGAGGCTCTTAAGGGAGCTACTTTTAGTTAGCCTAACTATTCTGGAAGAAGTGTAACTCTCTAGAACCGTTTTTGGTGTAAAACCGATTATGGTCTTCGCATCTGTCTAAAACCACACCGAAAGGAGTTACAGACGTTTTTCGTCAGATTTCTGTACCTGCTGTACCTTCCAAAACGTGCACTAGTCTTTAGAGAATTTGGAAACTGACCTCATAATTGTGTTCAGCGCCCAAAACAACCCCTCTGGCCCAAGTTTGGGTGAAGGCACATTACCCAAACTTTGTACAGACTGATAGCGTTATGGATTTGTACAGATTTTCGGTTGGGGTTTATTCATATCAATTAGTGGGCCCCGAAAGCGTTTTTAAAAATGTTCCAGATTTAACTTAATACCCTCCCAGTTGTGTTATTTGGGGCGCTGATCACGAATTTGGGGGTTTATGTGTCAATTTTCTGAAATTTTCGACTTGATTCTTTCGAAGCTTTTTTTAGGGAAAATTTGGTGGCAAATCGCGACTTTTGACGATTTCCGAAGTGGTACGCTAGATACAAGTTAAGAATTTGCCACCGGCACAAAATTCTCACGGAAGTGTAATGGTTTTTCTTTCAAGAGTTTTCCATGTTTACTGCCTGATACCGTAACATATTGATATTGCCCCCGATTGCCACTTTTGAGCAGGATCCGATTTTTTTTTCTCAAAAACACCCTAAAATTTCATGGGGGTGGGAACTATACTTCGACCAAATCGAATGATTCGTAAATTAAATATTCGATTAAAGAAGGCGAATTCGAATCATTCAAGTCGAAAATTAAAAAGGCCATTTCCGAATTATTTGGAAAATCGAGTATTCGAAAAGTGAACATTTCCGAATTATTCGCAACACCGAACATTTGAAGAAAAAAACGATTCCCGATTTCTTCTAGAGTATGTCAACGAATATTTGGAAAACGAATATTCGGTCGAATAAACGAATAATCGAATAATTCGAGTATTCGAAAAAGTCAATTTTTCGAAAAGTTTGCTTATTCGAATATTCGAAAGAGTCAATTATCCGAATTATTCGTTTATTCGAATATTCGGAAAAGTCAATTTTTTGAATAATTCGCTTATTCGAATAATCGAAAGAGTCAATTATCCGAATTATTCGTTTATTCGAATATTCGGAAAAGTCAATTTTCTGAATATTTCGTTTATTCGAATATTCGAAAAATTTTATTCGTTTGATATCCCCTAATTTATTCGTGATTTTCTTCTAGTCTGATATGGAGCATTTAGAAATAAATCTGGGGTGGTAGTAAATGGGTAGATAACCGCGAGTTAACTCGCGGTTAACTGCAGCTGACCGTGAGCTTTTCAGTTGACGATTTTCAGGAAATGCGCCAGGCATTTCTTAAACTAAGCACACTCACTGTATGAGCCACTAGATACGCATTGAAAAAAAAATCAAAAAAAATGGTCCGCTCTGCCTTTTTTTTGGAGAAAAATTAGTGATTTAGAATTTTTTTTCAAGTTTTTTTTTGAGCTTTTTTCAGCTCGCGGCAAGTCCGCGCAAAACAGCAACTTAACGTGAGCTGACAGAAAAAATGGAAATAGTGTGTGAATGAAGGAAAAGATGGATAGCTTCCGAAAAAGTCCTCCGGAGGACTTTTTCGGAAGCTATCCATCTTTTTCTTCATTCACACACTATTTCCATTTTCTCTGTCAGCTCCCGTTTGGTTGCAGTTTTGCGCGGACTTGACGCGAGATCACATACGATAACGCGTTTTCCTTACGCTTACGCTTGCTGAAAAGTATGCAAGTCGTCGTGAATGGGGTGCAGGACGTTTATGATTTGGTGCACTACCACAGTGTGAGTGTGCAGGATGTGTGCAGGACCTCACTGGGGGTGTGCAGGACTTCACTGAGAGTAAGCAGGATCCCATTGGGAGTGCGCAGGATGTGCAGGACCCTACTGGGTCCTGCACCTCTACTATATGTACTGCACACATGCACATGACACCCTGCACACTCCCAGTGAAATACTACGCACCACCTTTGGGCCCTAGAAACTCTGATTCTAGCCCGTTTTTTACCGCGCTACCTTCATAGTTTTTCAGCTGTTTTCAATCTAGGCTGATTTCTATAGTTTTGTAGATAACGCTTTTCATCGCGACCACAGCCTTTGAGCCACACTCACAAGCGGCGAGGTAGAAGAGGAAGAAGAGGAAGAAGACGAGGAAGAAGAAGAAGAAGAAGAAGAAGAAGAAGAAGAAGAAGAAGAAGAAGAGGAAGAAGAAGAAGACGAAGAAGACGAAGAAGAGGAAGAAGAAGAAGAAGAGGAAGAAGAAGAGGAAGAAGAAGAAGAAGAGGAAGAAGAAGAAGAAGAAGAAGAAGACGACGACGAAGAAGACGAAGAAGACGAAGAAGGCGAAGAAGACGAAGAAGACGAGGAAGACGAGGAAGAAGAAGAAGAAGAAGAAGAAGAAGAAGATGAGGAAGAAGAGGAGGAAGAGGAAGAAGAAGAAGAAGACGAGGAAGAAGAAGAAGAAGAAGAAGAAGAAGAAGAGGAAGAATAGGAAGAAGACGAGGAAGACGAGGAAGAAGAAGAAGAAGGGTTTGAGAAGTACAAGGTGTCTAGAGGGTAGACGGAATCCGTGAATAAACAACGCAGTGGGGTCTGAACGATCAAATGATGATTCCGAGCAACAATTGGTTTTTTGGGGGCAACAAGTGGTTTTACGGGGCAACAAGTGAACCTGTGGGGCAACAAGTGATCTTGCGGGGCAACAAGCGATTTTAGGGTCAGCAGTTGCTCTTTCGGGGCAACAAGTGATTTCGCGGGGCGACTAGTGATTTAGTGGGGGTACAAGTGGTTTTGTGGGCACAAATGCTCACAATCGCCCCACACTTTCCATGTCGCGCCCCAGAAAAATGACTTGTTGCCCAGGTGTCACTGGGCAACAAGTGAGTTTGTGTAGGGCTACACGCGAGCGAATGCCAGACTCCGAAAATCGTCAAAAGTCGCGATTTGCTATCAAATTCTCTCCCGATGGAAATCTGTGAACGAATACAGTCGAAAACTTTGGAAAAACGACAAATGAACCTCCGATTCGTGATCAGCACCCCCAATTAAACCCCCAGAGCGAATTTTAAGTCAAATCTGAAATATTCTTCTAAAACGCTTCGAGAGCCCTCTACTTGGTATAAATAAACGCCCAACCGAAAATCCGTTCGAATTGCGAATTTCGCTGCTTTGAAACCGCTCTTTCTGCTCTGCCCTGAGCTTTCCAACCACCCCATATATTAATGCGCAGAAGAATAAACTGACAGTAATACAAATTTTATTTCTCTGTATCCTGTTCCTTGGCACAAAGTTCACTTACGAATAGACCTCTGTAGACACAAGCACAAAAATGAGAATAGAAATGCTCAGGCCGTAACTGTAGTTTCACCAAAGGATAACACGTAATTGTAAAACAATGAACGAATGCATGCATCAGTAACACAGAACAGCTGTCGTTATCCACTTGTTAGTCTCCTGTAGACACTAAAAACCCGAACGAGAAAGTCGTTCCAAGCAACATCGTCGACCACCATTGCATAGCACCTGAAAGTGACTAAGGAAATTTCGATCCTGGAATTTTAATTGAATGGCAACCACAGTCTGTTCCGCGATTACGTTCACTTCAACAATGCAACCTTTTCCAGGGAATTGGTTTCCGCTTTATTAATTCATCGTTGATGGGCAGTTGGCGCCTATATTCACCTTATACTCAGACAACCGTAGTTGCGTTCTGCCAGCCGCCAGAAAGGCCGAATTTGTCGACCCGAAACTTCGGTCGTCCATCCTGAGACATCGCTCTCCGGCGCTATCTTTAACGCCTGGTTTTCTTCGGAACTCCTGTTTCATCCGAAAGACATGATGTTTGCCCCGAGACAAGCAGAAACAACAGCGGTCTGTCGGAACACAACAACGAGTTTTTGAGTACAAGTTCTCTCTCGTTTAAAGGCATCGCACGCGCTGAAAACTGCTTAAAGTTTACGGCAATTTTAAAAAGACGGTGCGGTTGCGGTCGACACACTAAAACCACGGTGGAAAACCTGGCACTTTGACAGATTCCGTCATCGATCGATGGCACAGCTGATTTTCCGGGTGAGTTAGGCCATTGTTAAACCCCACAGGCTTGTCGCGGTCGCAGAACACTGCGACGTCGCTGGGGGCCAAAAAACACTCGGCAGAGTACTGTATTTGGCAGGGTTAGAGCAAAATCCGATTTTTTTCCACAACACACTAAAAATTCCCTAATGGGTACCTTTACCTTGCCGCTAGGCTTCGAAAAACGCCTATATCTTTGAAGAGCATGATCGAATTCTACGTTTGGAACGGTTCTAAAAAAAGTGCAGTGTTTCCAAAACGTCGGAAAACTGATTTTCTGCTAAACTAGGATAACATCAGTAAAAGAACGCTCATCTTTGCACCCACGGATTATAAAAACGTTATGAAATTTAAACGCTAAACGAACTGGAGTTTGTCACCGGACAAGATCGATGTTTTGAACTATCTTATTGTTGAGATAACCATTGATCCTTCTTCTTCTTCTTGAATTAGATGCGTACTGTACTTTGATCCCAAGTGCAAGGCCGTCCCACTTCCGGGCACACCCCTTTGATCTCAAGCCTTTATCCACTTCCGGTTGTACCAGGCTGTGCCACTTCCGGGCACGCCCCCTTGTTCTCAAGTCCTTATCCACTTCCGGTTGTACCAGGCTGTGCCACCTCCGGCCACGCCTCTTTATACTGTCGTAGCCCTATACAAGGAAATCTACGGTTCAGTGAATCAATTCGTTATCTCGTCAATAAAGCTTACTGGAAGTTCGGTCTACAACAGTGGCGATCAGGATCAACGACTACGCCGTATTCCGACATGCCTGCGACTAATTCTATGGAGCCGTCAACATCTCACGATTCTACTCCTCCCTGGCTGGCGCAACTGCTTACTTCTCAATAACAGCAGCTGCAGATTCTACAGCAGCAGAACCAGCAGATAGTCGCCCTAATGGCAAAACTGGCGGACAATAAGGAACCCTTCCCGTCCACCGTCACTACTGCTCCCCTGCCTGTTCCTGCATCTGATCCCTATGGCCTCTTTCAGAGTTCGATCGCTCTGCGACGCGACCGAATGAAAACACTGTGTATCGATCTGGTCGCGTCGCGCGATTTGGTCGCCGGCCTTTCAGACAAGATCGCGGGAAAAGTCGCCCAATCGCGCGATTGGGCGACTGAGATGGCCAGATCGCGTCGCCATGCAGTGCACGGCGACGCGACCGCTCGCGGCGACCGCTTCATATGTCCTCGTTCAAATTCCTCTTTTTTCACGTTGATTCAGGCAAAATAAGTATAAGTAGGCTAAACAATCATAATACAAAACAATTATTATCATAAAATGATTAATATCATTAAAAAAATCTACGATACATTTGAGGGTGACAATAAAACTAGGATCCAAACCATAATTGACAATGTAGTTCGATGGTCTAAACGAAACCTTCTGCCTCTTTCCACTCAAAAAAGTCAAGCACTACACCTCGGTAGAACTACTAATCCGGAAGGCGGGTACAATATCGATGGTTCAATACTCCAGCATGTTAACCTACTAAAAGATTTAGGGTTTCTTGTCGATTCGAAATTGAATTTTGATTAGCATTTGGATAGTATTTTTGTGAAAGCTGAACAGAAACTTTTCCTTCTGTTCAAATCGCTGAAAACTAAAGGTCCATTGCTTTTGGCTAGAGCCTATAAAATTTACGTTCGATCTGTTCTTGAATATGGTACCTGTATCTACTTTCCTCATTAAAAAAACCTGCGTTGCCAAACTAGAGAGAGTGCAAAACAACTTCACAAGGAAGGTCTTCATAAGGTCTCTTAACTTCACGTATAGGAGTATTCCCCGTGGCATAGTGAGAAATCCTATGCTTAATTTGGATACTTTACATTACAGACGCAAGAGAAATGATTTAATTTTGGTATATAATATTATAACTGGAAGACCGGGTCTCAAAGCTCATTCATTTTTCAAACTGGTTCAATCAAATACTAGAAACCGGTTCAATCAAATACTAGGGGAGAAAGGTTCAAGCTCAAATTACGTCAGCCGCGCACCTCTTTGTGGCGCAGCCTCTTCACCTTCAGAGCCGGCATGGAATACTTGAAAATGAGTGTTACTGTTCAGATACTTCACTAAATTCAAAACACTTGTCAAAAATTACCTTCATTGTCAAGAAAGGATCTATCAATTGTTTTACGCTTTTTCCTTTCGAAACTTGTCATTTTTTAAGTTCCTCGATGTTTTCGTTGTTTTTCTGCCTTTCCTATGTTTTTACAAGGGCGTGTCATAAAGTTAAAGTTAAATGGCAAAGCACAATGCACCTTTTTATCATAAATGACTAACCAATTGCGCGACACCGCGAACATGAAACAGGCGTCGATTAGAATGTGTACGTAAAAGTGCGTGGTCGCCAACATCCGCGATTGGGCATTCACACTTCTAGAATCTGCGATTTCCACGCCGACGCGACGGTCGCGTCGCCGTGCCCACGATCGCGTCGCAGAGCGATCGAACTCTGAAAGAGGCCTATGGTGACCTCGTCCGAGACCTGCCTGTATTCAGCTACGAGGAAGATGACGACGCCACTTTCGATTCATGGTTCAAGCGATATGGGCCGGTGATCAACGACCGAGGAGCGACTCTATCCGACGAGCGGAAGCGAAATTTGGTGGTGGACAAGCTGGACAGGCAGTCATACAAGACGTACTTTGAACACGTCTTGCATTTTCCACAGTCGTTTCCAGATCGATTTGGCGCGGCTCTCTCCTCTCGAACCGCGCCAAATCGATCTGGAAACGACTGTGGAAAATCTAACCAAACTAATTGGACCAAAACGGACGATGAATAGACGCAGATTCGAGTTCCTGTAGTTCCTGTAAATTGCGAGCCGCTAACACCATCGTACGTGCCATATCGAGATTTCGGAAACAAAATCAAGCGGAAATTTGAGGATGCAGTAATGAAGCAAGTCGACAGTGAATCCCTGAAGTGTCTGGTACTCGTTTCCGGACTGACTGGCTCTTCACACTCAGAGATGCGGCTCCGATTACTCAATAAAATCAACTGCATCAAGGAGAACGATCCATCACCTTCGCTGGATGACTTCATAAATGAGTGCGAAACCTTCATCACTCTCCGCGCCGACAATCGTACAATGGAAGGCAGAGAAGTAAATGCTGTTAATCACAACTAATCGTATCCGCAGTAAAAACGAAATCCCTTCCGCAACGTCAGCTTCCCCAATCCATCAACTTCCCGTGAGCAAGGACGAGAGAGTGGCTCATCAACAAATCGCGGAAAATCTTAATTGCAAGCCAGAAAGCCGAAATCCCGCCGACAGAGCAGGAATTTTCGCTGCAGCAACGCGATTTCTGCAACATCGGACACTCGTACGTACCTGAAAGTGGAAATAAATGGAGTTTCCACACGACTGCAGCTCGACACAGGATCTGATCTGACAATGATTTCGCGCCGAATATGGAACGACATGGGATCCCCTGCACTCGAGCGAGCGGCAGCGCTGGTCAAAACTGCTGATGGGTCACCGATGGACATTATTGGCAAATTCGAAGCCGAATTTACGATAATTGATCGACATCACCGGACTACTGCTGGACGAGGAAGCTGCTACGTCATTGAGTCAAGCAATTTACTGGGATTGGAATGGTGCGTACAGATGCCACAATACCGAGAGCTGAAGGAACAATAACACCGTCGACAAGCCACAGCCGCCTTGGAAAATGTGCGCCGCAGCGCAGTGACAGATTTGAAGCATCTTTTCACCGACGTATTCGCACCTGGTCTCGGATGCAGTACGAAGACAAAGGCGAAGCTCTTCCTCAAACCTGATGTTCGACCTGTCTACAGACAGAAACGACCCGTCCCATTCACATCTCAACCGAATGTCGACAAGGAAATCGATAGATCACTGGCCGAAAACGTGCTATCGCCGGTCGAACATTCCAACTGGGCTACTCCGATTGTCGTTGTGAAGAAAAGTAGCGGAGCGATTCGACTGTGTGCCGACTTTTCAACTGGTCTCAACGACGCCCTGATGCTGCACAAACATTCGCTGCCAACAGCTGAGGAAGTCTTCAACAAACTCAATGGTGGCGAACTCTTCTCGCAGATAGATCTTGCCGATGCTTATCTGCAAATCGAAGTGGACGAAAGTTCAAAGGAATTGCTGACTATCAACAATCTTCGTGGTTTGTTCCGCTACACCCGCCTGCCCTTCGGAGTAAAGTCAGCTCCTGGAATTTTTCAACAAGTCATAGACTCGAGGATAGTTGGTCTCCCTGGAGTTGCGGCATATTTGGACGACGTCGTCGATACCGGTCGCACAAATGAAGAGCATCGCAACAATCTGGAAGCCTTATTGAAAAGGATTCACGACTATGATTTTCGAGTCCGGACAGAGAAGTGCAATTTCATAATGACCGAAATCAATTACCTCGGAGTTGTCATCGACAAATATGGACGCCGCCCTGACCCGAACAAAATCAGAGCTATCACCGAGATGCCGCCGCCGAAAGACGTATCACAACTACGGTCATTTCTTGGTATGATCAATTACTACGGCACTTTTGTCAACGACATGCGGCTTCTACGAGCTTCTCTCGACGCCCTTCTGAAATAGGATGCCGAATTCAAATGGAAATCTGAGCAACAAATGGCATTCGACAGAGCCAAAGAGGTTCTCACGTCACCTCTACTGCTGACTCACTACGATCCAAAACTGGAAATCATCGTCGCATCTGACGCATCAGACTATGGAATTGGAGCAGTGATTTTTCATCGTTTCGCTGATGGATAGGAGAAGGCCATTTGACACGCCAGTCGCAGTCTCAACGATGCGGAGAAGAAATATGGTCAAATTGAGAAAGAAGGACTAGCGTTGGTTTTCGCAGTACGCAAGTTTCATCGATATTCGATGAAACATTTCACTCTTCTTACGGATCACAAACCTCTCCTAGCCATTTTCGGAAGCAAGAATGGAATGCCTACGTACACCGCTAACCGACTTCTGAGATGATCGCCGATTCTACTCGGATATGACTTTAAAATCGAGTACCAACGAACAACAAAGTTTGGTCAAGCCGATGCGCTATCTCGTCTCATCGCTAAACAAACCACTTCCACGGAGGATATCGTCATTGCGAAAGCCGCCCAAGAAGTAGAAGTCGCCTGTCTTTCTGTGAAAAATGTCCTGCCCATCAACATGGAAAGGATTGCTAAAGAAAGTGCAGAAGATGAAACATTGCGGAACGTTATGGATTGCGTTCGAACAGATTCCTGGCCATCAAAACCATCTCCCGGAATCGCCAGGTATGCCACTCTGCGGAGGTCGCTTTCTCTCGAAAACGACTATCCTTTCTTCGGCCCTCGCATCGTCATTCCTTTAGCTCTCCGTCAGCGTGTCTTGGACGTTTAACATGAAGGACACCCCGGTCTCACAAGAATGAAAATGCTGGCAAGAGCATACGTGTACTGGACAAACATCACAAAGGATATTGAAGACTGCGTACGGCGATTTCAGAGCTGCCATGAAGCCGCTAAAGCTCCAACCAAAGTAGAGCTATTTTCGTGGCCGATGGAAACGGAACCATGGAACCGCGTGCACATCGATTTCGCAGGACCTCCCAATGGAAAAATGTACCTCGTCATCGTGGATGCGTTTTCAAAATGGCCTGAAGTGATCGAAATATCCTCATCGACAACAACCGCCACTGTTCGAGAGCTCACCCGACTTTTCGCACAATTCGGGAACTCGAAAACGTTGGTATCGGACAATGGAAGTCAATTCACCTCACGAGACTTCGTCGAGATCTGCAACGCTAATGGTTTCGAACACGTGCGATTTCCACCGTTTCATCCAAAGTCGAATGGACAAGCGGAGCGATTCGTCGACACCGCAAGTTTTCCTGTCCACCTATCGACGAACACCATGTTCATCGTCTCCTAATGGATTGTCGCCAGCAGAGAATTTTCTAGGACGAAAACCTCGAACCAAACTTACAATGCTGACAACTAGAAATACAACCGATTCCACACGCAACGACGCCATGGAAGCGCAATTCAATCGTCACAATGGCGCCCATGCAAAGAAATTCGAGCCTAACGACAGAGTGTGGATTCGAGACTACCGGACAAAGAAAAGGAAATGGATACCTGGAAAAGTCCTCGCCCGGCATGGCAACGCTGTCTAAGATGTGCTGGTTGATGGATCGACACAAAAACGCCATGTGAATCAGATGCGTCTAAATGTACCGGACTATGCGGAGCGGGAAATGCTCGACCTTTGGGATTCGCCCCCAGAACAGTACCACAGGCCGGATCTACCAACGACGCGAACGACAGGAGCTATGCCGCCGACAATCGTGACGGAATCGACCACTGGAACCGAGTCTACACCGCCTACAACGACGCCTAGTACGACTTTGCAGCCAGTTCAACGACCGCAACGCGAGCGACGGCCACCCAGACGACTGGAAATGGATCCATCTGCAAGATCTTATACATAGACTATTAGATGAATGTTAACTATTTATTCGTAACTTTGTCATAAATGTACCATTCATCTTAGGAGGGACGTGTTGAGATATCCATTAATCCTTCTTCTTCTTGAACTAGATGTATACTGTACTTTGATCACAAATGCAAGGCGGTGCCACTTCCGAGCACGCCCCTTGATCTCAAGCCATTATCCACTTCCGGTTGTACCAGGCTGTGCCACTTCCGGGCACGCCTCTTTATACTGTCGTAGCCCTATACAGTGCGTTCGGAAATGATAGGGACACCCCTGAAAACCACAATCTTTATGTTTAAATTGAGTGCGGCGTTCAGAAATGCGCATAAATTATTTCAGCAAGGTGAATAACCTCTGCTCACTTGTTTCTATAACAATAGCATAATATTGTAATATTTTATTTCAAATTGTCACATTATTCGCCGTTCGAAAATGATAGGGACACTATCAAAAAACAAGAATTATCAAGCAAGGAATAAACAAAACATACACATACATGAAATCTAATATAATATCGCACCTCCAGAAATGGGGATTAATTCGAAAATTCTGTTCGGCATAGAAGTGATGAAATTGGATATCACACTTTTATCCAAATTTCTCCAGGCTTCGAGTACAGCGGCCTTTAGCTCGTCTACGGTCCCATACTGCTTGTTACTCGCGTAAATCTGGCGCACAATTGTGCCCCAGATATTCTCTATCGGGTTGCGGTCAGGACTACACCCAGGCCATTCCATCACGCGAACTCGGTTTTGTTGAAGCCACGCCATTGTGGATCTGGAGACATGGACCGCAGCGTTATCTTGCTGGAAAATGTAGCGTTGACGCCTGTTTCCAGTGAAGAACGGCAGAAGATGCGCACGCAATGTTTCTTGATACTCCTCCGAATCCATCCGACACGAAATGAAGGCGATTTCCAAAACACCTTCGCTGCAGAATGCTCCCCAACACATCAGCGAACCACCTACGAAATTTCTTCGACTAAATACCATCGGATTCTTGCGAAGATCTCTCCAGTAGCATCGAGCACCGTCAGGTCCATCAAGGTTGAACTTCTTTTCGTCGGAGAAAATTACCTGGAACATGTCACCTTTATTTTTTTAAATTTTATCGGGTTTTTAAAGAATCCCTTACTTTTGACCCGTCTGTTGCCATGTTGTTCCTTGCAAACCGGAGTCGAGCTACTTTGTGGGCTTCTGAGAGTGATGGAGCCTTCTTCATGATGAGTGATGGAGTCACGTGGTTGAGAGACTGACTACTGTTTGAGCAGAGTCGGCTTATCCTCCGTGCATCCCTGCCGCTGACCTTTCTTGGGCGTCCAGGACTCTTCGCCAAGCCGTAGGAGTCTGGATATCGTAGGAACTGGCTGATGCAGTTGGGGTAACGTCCGAGCTGGGAGCAATTCGACGTTGGCTCAGCCCGGTAGCGTTAAGAGCACGTAATTGGGCTTTTTCGAAAACAGTAAGCGATGTACCACGGCCCATGATTGGAATAAAGGTGTTGGGTGTCCTCTTGTTGCCTTCACGTAGTGAACTTGTAACGGGAAATTTTGTTCGAAGTGAAAAATTCCATTTTTAGCAGGGTGTCCCTATAATTTCCGAATGGTGAAATTTTCTAAATGTCAAGGCAAAATCTTAGGAAATTAGGCACGGTTTCAAGGAAGTTGCGAAAAGAGGTTTTTTATCACGCTGAATTCATTGATGAACAGTTTTCACCACTATTCCCAGAAAATTTTTGAAAATCTCATTTTTTAGAGGTGTCCCTATCATTTCCGAACGCACTATATAGGGAAATCTACTGTTCAGTGAATCAATTCGTTATCTCGTCAATAAAGCTTACTGGAAGTTCGGTCTACAACATTTATATTATTTAATTATAGGAATACTCTGTCAATTCGAGACTTGATGCTTCGGGGAAAGCGGCCGTTATCACCCTCTATTATCATTAGGCGTGAAATTCACCTTTAGCGCCGTCTTCAAAGCTTATTCGCGCAAAGGGTGAATTTGCTGAGCGGTTGGATATCAATAAGCGCAAAGAGTGAATTTGCCGCGAGTTATAGTGAACTATCATTATCAATCTTGACCGAGGAGTGCGGTCTGTTTTTGCTTGTGATAAATGGTTTCAGCAAACCCGCGCTGGATACGCTGCAGGCAAAACTGAAGTTGGCTGCTTGCAATCGCGATCAGGGATGTGCGGAAATTTTGTAAAAAATTTCAGAAAACAGAAAATCGAGTTTGTCAGAAAACAGAAAACAGACAGGCCAAAACAACCAGAAAACAGAAAATTTTAAGAAAAAACAGTCATTGCATTTTAACATTTTTTTCAAGTGAAGAGAGGATGTATTTCTGAATACCTTTGTCATACTTAAAGTATAATATCTACGGAACTGCACAGATGACCTATAAGGCATTAATAGTAGCAATGACGCGTCAATGACGGATACAAGATCATCAAAAACACGCTGAGAGTCTTGGCCGAGAAATAGCCCACCAGGTTCAACAACTGATCCTGTCGAGCAGATTCTCGAGTATTTCCTGGTTATTCCTTGGTTGCTAGGTGGCTGCGACCATGTTGTTCGCGAAATAATCGAGGAAAAAACGAGAAAACATGGGTAGTTGAACCGACGGCGGTGTTGAGACCCGAATCTGCCTCAACAATGCGTCTTACACTCCCCTTTGAGAGCATTCTTTCGCGGCTGTATCTCGGCGACCATTATTTGATTCCTTTTCGCGGCAACCAGCTATTTTCCGAACACGACCTTGTTCTCGGCTATTACGCGAAAATCAGGCATTTTGTGGTAATTTATCAGCTATTGCTCGGCCAAAACTTTCAGAGCACTTACCCGTATGGTAGAGCGTCAGCACAATAAGGGTTGCATTCTAGGACAGACATCGGGTTCAGACCATCGCTGTGTGCAGCAGCTGCTGCGAACAACTAACTGCGGCAGCTGCTGACAAGGGGAGGTTGAATTCGTGCTCTGCCCTGGGATGCTACCCCTATTGTGCCAAAGTACTACCCTACGAATGCGTTAGCAGGGCTTGCGATAAAAAGGTTGCATTCTAGGACAGACATCGGGTTCAGACCCTCGCTGTGTGCAGCAGCAGCTGCGAGCACCTAACTGCAGCAGCTGCTGACAAGGGGAGGTTGAATTCGTGCTCTGCCCTGGGATGCTACCCCTATTGTGCCAAAGTACTACCCTACGAGTGCGTTAGCAGGGCTTGCGATAAAAACTATTGTTGAATTTTCTCTATAAGAATGCAGGTCTTGTCATCACAAAAGTAAAAATCTGTGACAAGTTGCATGGAAAACGCACAAAAACAAGTCAGAACGGCTAAATGGTGGGTGTACGCACACCCCCAACTAACAGGTTTTTTATAAACGCGTATTTTCCGCCTTCTATTTTGCCGCTAAAAAAGTTAGTAGTCTCTCGGTGTCTAGCAACTTCTTTAAATGCAGAATGAAAGACGACAAAGCAAGCACTTGTAGGTAGAAATCTAGTTGATTGGAGGCGGGCTGGGACCCAGCAATAGCTTGTTTTTGAGCGTTTCTTCTCCGAATTTCCACTTATTTTTACTTTTCTGATGACCAGGCCTACCTTCTTAAAAAAAACAACAATTAACTTTTTTTATCGCGAACCCTGCCCTAAACAGCAATTGCATATTGAACACAAATAGTACCTGTGCTGGGATTCATGAACGGCAAACCGTGGGCTACAGTTGAGTTTGCGGCCTGAATGCACGCACTCTTTGGAGGTAAACCCAACAGTAGCCCGTGGTTCGCGTTCATGAATCCCAGTCCTGGTAAAGGACTAAGTAAGCTGCGCTGTTCCACACATCCGGATTTCTTTCATTTTTTCTGATTTTTTCTGTTTTTTGCAGACTTTTCAGGAGACAGAAATCAGAAAACAGAAAGGCCAAAACGGCCAGAAAACAGAAAACAGAAATTTCCGCACACCCCTGATCGCGATCAAATTCAAGAGCTCACAGGGAGGGCTCCTGAAATATCTACCCCGTGAGGGGATTAATTTTGTTTCCACTGCAAGGCTCACCACCTCGCAAAGTGTCGTGGCGGCTCCGGCCCGCTAAATCTTGCAACGCTTTCACCCCATTTTCGCAGTAAATTCACATCGTTTCGCTTAACATTCACCTTATTTTCGCAGCATATTCACCCCATTCTCACCAATCCTAGCGGCGAATTCACCCATACAGTGAATTTAACGCTGCAAATTAGGACTTCATGCCGACTTGTACATGAGCATCAAGTCTTTTTTGCCGAAAAATCAAGTCTCGAATTGGCAGAGTACTCAGCGAGGACGAACCACGCTCACAATTTACTGTGCATATCGAATTAAAATTTCGGCATAGACACAGACCGCTGTCGCAGGAATTCCGGTCCATAGATACAGACCGCTGTCGGTTAGGATTTCAGTGTAAGGCCTAGCGGTGTACCGATGCGTTCCCCCCATATCGAGGTTGTGACTTTAACTCTTTGTGAGAACCAATTTGAGTGGTCTCTTCCAAACGTAGCTTGCCAATGATTTTCAGCAAGGACGTTGTAGGTCAAGTCACACCGGCCGTAATCGGCTCAAAATGGTCGGCTTGACCTGGGACTCGGCCGACAGCCTTTTTTTGAAGGTCCTCTTCAAAATAAACACTACAGCAGCTCGACCCAGAAAAACTATTTTTTCGAACTTTCCAGAAGTCTGTCCAGACAGTAATTTTCCGATTACTCGGCGCCCCTAATGACACACTCATAGTCGACCGCTTGGCTGCTGGAAGGACTAAATAAGTAGTTTTCTTACTTATCTACCTTGTAGAGCTTTAAGAACTGATCTAGAGGCCTTTATCGCAAAAAATCACACGGTGTGATGAGGTATAGTTGTGCTTTTTGACTAAACGGACCGAATGAATGAATGAATAAATATATTCGACTTCAAAATTTTTGAATAAATGAATAAATTCGACTTCAAATTTTTCGATTAAACGAATGAATGAATATATTCGACTTTAAATTTTTCGAATAAACGAATGAATGAATATATTCGACTTCAAAATTTCCGAATGAACGAATGAATGAATATATTCGATTCTCTATTTCGAATGAATGAATATCGAAAATCGAATAATTTCGAATAAATGAATTAAATTAACTACAGGCCAACCGAATTCAGAGTTTTGCGACGCTACTGCTTTGAAGAGGCAGTTTTTAAGAATGGCATTGAAAGCTTTTGAACTGCTCAATATTTTCAATGTTCCGCTCAGGCAAGGTTCATGAGTGGCGGCACGCAAAATCGATACGCATCGTTTCTACACTAGCAGCTACCTGATGCCACCCATAGCGCTTCTATTCATACAACGCCAGCGCGTCACGAGCGGGCGTTTTGTTAGACCCCGTTCAGAGTTCATTCGCGTCGCGACGCGATGTTATAATCAGCCTACATCTCGATCACGCTACGTCGCGTCGCGTCGCGTCTTCGCTGGGTGTCCACAGTGAGGAGGCGCGATACATTCGAAATGACGCGCTCTCTCCTAGAACGATAGCGGTCGTATAACGAGATGGGAGTTTTTCGGCCCGCCACGCACCAGCGATTCCATCAGTGTTCCTGTCTGAGTTGGGGATAGTGTTCGCGGAATTTCTGGATTAGGCGAGATTCCTAGCTTTTTTCGCCTTTCGTGAATTCGTTACTTCGACATTTTCTGCCCTGACGAGTATGAGCCGCGAAACTTGCTGCTATTTGATATTTACTCCACCCTTTGAGTATTACTCATTTTGCCACCTATTCGTTTTTATTTCGTTTCCAAAAATCGATAAAAGAGAACAAAATCCAAATTAGTCATCGTCGACAGCCATAGAAGCACCTTGTTAAAGGTAGGGAAAAAATATACAAATCTCGCTCTATTGAGAATTTCCGTGCTTATTTTGATCTAGCGCTTATGTTGTGGGTTCAATTGCCTTACCAATTTTCGCGGCTTTAGCTTTGGCTACTAAAAAATGCTCACTCGGTACCCTGGATCTCCATCAAATTGCAGTTTCAACTTTGGAAACCGCCAAACTTTGCTGAAAACCAATAAAAAGCGTTGGATAGGAGACGATTCACACTTCCGACCAGTATTGCCGTTACCAGAAGAAAATTCCGGCCCGCAATTGTAGACAAACGCTGTTGCAGCACGTAATGCGATGAAGTCGTGCTGGGACGAAGGTTGATCGTGCCGGGACTACGTGGTCCCACCAGTATTGTCATCGTGTCGCGTGCTCCTATAGCGGGTGTCTGCGATTGCGCACCAGAGATTCGCTCGGATGAAAGCTCTTTTTCAAGTACTCGTCGAAAGCAGATTTATTTTGAAACACATGTCATCACTGGGAAGTTGAGGCGTTTCCATTTTTAATGAGGTTTGAGGCTGTGTTTGAGCTCATTACTCATCAGTTACGAATTACGCTTAACGAGTTACGAGGATTTGAAAATTACGATTTACGCAATTCAAAATTTGAGTTACGCACAGCCCTGACTCACACTAGTGCTGGTGCACTGGCCCTTCGAAAAATTTCTGTGTAGGATCCGGTAATGGCTGTGTTAGATTATTCGAATATATTCGAAGATCGAATATGTCCGAATAATTGTCAGTGTCGATGGTCGATTTCGAATAATAATCGAATACCTGGTATTTTCGATAGTCGATTAAAAATAATAATCGAATATGAGGTTTTTTCGATAGTCGATTTCGAATAATGATCGAATATCCGTTTTTTTCGATAGTCCATTTCGAATAATAATCGAAAATCGGGATTTTTCGATTACTCGATAATCTAATAATTTATTCGAATGTTTATTCGATTGCGAATATTCGAGCACAACTATATGATGAGGCCTCTTTTCGAGGCCCAAATCACACCCTCACATTTACAACCGTCACACCGGCCGTAATCGGCTCAAAACTACAATTTTTGAAAGTCTTACGAACGTAGAAAGCATTTTATTGGGTTTCAAACCCCCATTGCGACGTCTGAGAAAGTAGTACTGCACCGAGTAAATAGCGCCCCATCGCCACAACTCACTTCAAAATTGATGTAATGAAGTTTCAAAATTTTCATGTTCCAGTTAGGCCAATTCAATGGTTAATGAAAAGTCTTTCTGGCTCCGGTGCTTTATCGTACTACTTGTACTTCTTTGTGATTCCCAATGACCACAGGTCGAAACGTGTCAGATTCCTCTTATGGTGACCGTCTGATCAGTTCACAATGACGGTGGAAATTTACAAATTTTGATTGATTTCGGGTATTCACTCAGTTATTTCGTATCACTATTGTATGGTACTCGTTGAAAGCTTTTCATAAATGACATGAAAGTTGAATTCGTAGGACTGTGAAACAAATTATGGCTATGCGGCGCTTTTCGCGCAAAATTCCCGCAAATAGCCGTTTTTGCGAAAAGAAAATCTGCTCGGTAGGGTAGAAGAAAATTTTTGGCATGATGACGGACCGGTTGTTTGCCCCCTGCCCGGCGCCTAAGGCTGCGGCTCGCCTGTGTGATCGTCACACCGTCCGCCTGAGCCTACACGAAGACGTAAGCATATGCTAACGAGTTTTGTTTTCTTCTTTACTCAAATCTGTCCCCTTCAGTTTCTTATTTACTGAATTGATTGCTTTATTGTCGGCTATTTAATTTTGGATGAGTAGATGAATAAACTAGACCCTCGATTCTTTGGCTATCTGCATAGACGCTAAAAAACTTACATGCCAAACAATGTCCCTCCTATATGAGCTGCATGGTCAAACAAGCGAAATCTGGAATTAAGATTAAAACGTGAGGGCCCAGCATACACTGCGTAAGGGAGGAACGCACCTGAACACAAGTCCAGCAACGTCAAACAACAAGATTCCTATAATAGCTGATTGTGCAGAGAAATCAAATCCAGGAACAAAAACAATCTTCAGTCTGGCTTCCGGTATTTTCATGCATGTATACCCAAGCAAAGCGAGAATGGCGCCGCTCTGAAAAAAAGCAGCATATGATGTATAACATAATCAGGTCGAGCCCAATTAAACCCGAAAAAAGTATTCAGATATAAAATCGATGGCTAAATAAAACTTCGACTTTCAATTACCATAACTATAGGTACTTTCAGTTTTGTTTCACCTGATGTAACTGCAGGCAGTAAACACCAATAGGCTTGATTAATGTCTCGGCTGGCAGTTCGGCTCAAAACCATTGATGACCTCAGAAAATGAAGTCAATATGGGACCGAACTAATAGGTGAAACAATGGGTAAAGCCTGAGGCAATAAGGTAGCGTCCACTTCTTGCAGGAGCGCGCGATTACGCACAATCCATAGTCATCGAAGGCACACGAATCGCTGACCTCTCAAGCGCGCTTGGCAGTTATTGAGCTGCTTAAAGCCTTATTTTGACTGCATCGCTGCTGTTTTTCATCGCAGCGATTTTGCGCCCGCTGCTGTAGCGATGTAGCAGCGGCATCAATTTGTTCATAGTGCACAGCCTCACGGACGATCGAAGAAAATCAATCAATCAGTGGAAAGTAATGGTCAGTGGCCATTAATAACATGTTCCGACTCGTAAACACTGATATCGTATTGTTATTGGAGCAATGTTCACAGAAAAAAAAGTTTCATTCACTAGCAATCACTCCATCGCTGCCATTTTGGTCGCGACGGAGCGATGGTCAGCGACCATTAAGAATCGCTCCTACAGCAGCGAAGCAGTAAAACACAGGATTTCGTCGCCGCGACCCAGCGATATAGGACGCTTGCCACGAAGCGATCAAGACTGGAGCGCCTGTCCACTACACGCGATGAAAAAAGGAACAGTTGTCCCTCAAATGGCCGCAGCGATCAGGTGCAGTCAGAACGAGGCTTGAAAAGAGGGATAGGAGTATAGGATGGGGGACAAGATGCAGAAGGAAAAATTTAATATTAAAGGCAGCAGACACGCTCGAAAAAGTTGTTGAGATATCTACGTTTCTGAAGTCGCATGGCTCCTAGTAGACTGCTCACGCCGTTGAAAGCGTCAAAAACGAGTCAAAACTATTAAATTTCAGCAATGCAAATCGAAAAATTTCTGCAAACCCGCCCCTGAGCTTCTGCAAACCCGCCCCAAAAATACAAACTCGTCCAGATTGATTGTACAAATATGGTCCCTTTGGCTGGTTCTTTAAGCTTCCAACGAGGTTAACGTTCCAGTACAGGCTGTAAGAGTATATCGGCTTCTCTGCCTCAACCATTTTGTTGCTAATATTCGCTGTTTCAACCGCGCGCTGTAAAACTCGTCCACTTTCACCTGATAACAAAATAACCGTTATTCCTCTATTTGCACACAGTTTTCGTTCGTTTTTTCGCCAGTTCCAAATAAAACCAGCTCCAAACCTTTGATTTATGTCATAAAATCTATGCAATTTTTGAGCGTGTCTGCTGCCTTTAAAGAGAGACAGAGGAGTTTCGAGTGGGAGATCTATGGGGAGGTACTCGAGAGTATCATCCTTAGGGGCATAAGGGATACGATGAGAAGGAAGAGTAGAGAAGAGAAAAGTGGAGACTCCTCCTCAAAGGGGATTGATATGGACAATAGATGACGGCTGGAAGCTGAAGAATTCGAGTTTTGTGGGGCAGAGCACAGAGCGCAACGATCAGAAGAGTTGTGATTCCTTATAGAAATGACACCCGAACGGAAGAGATGCACCCTCATCTGGCATCCAAAGTATTATACGCTTTTTCCTCTCCAGATGACATCCTTGCTTCACGTGGCACATGTGTACTCCTGCGCGGGTCCAGGATTTCTCTCCGCGCCGGTTTTTTGGGAGAATTCGCAGAAGAGCTGAGGCCGGCCAGCATCTCTCCCATGGGAGAAACCCTCTACGTTGAGGGGTTGATGTCCATCTGCACGGAGGAGGTGTTGCTTCCTCCACACGGCCACGGCACAATATTACCAAATGTCGGCAGCAGGAAAAGCAGCTCTCACGGCCTTCCCAATGGCATCGATCGGGTCTCGTTCTTCCTAGTGTACTTACACCTTCATTGCATGGGTAACCAGCCGCGTGGCGAAGTACAGTTAAAAAGTATGCGGTGTTATGGCCGATGGAACCGCAGTCCGGACAAACATCAGATATGCTGCTGTCAATCTTGCTGACGTAGGACATGAGCATTGTAGAAAGACCGCAGCGCACCGATGCGAGTGTGCATCTAGCCTTTCTTGCGAGTTGAGTCTCGGATGTCGTTCTTGCTGTGAGTAGTGCCATCTTTGCAAGCTGACTTTGCTTGGAGCATCGGCAACTGGTTTTCTTTGGTTTCTCTCTCTAACGGTGTTAAGCACTCTCCAAGATGGGTGGTTTGGTTGTTTAAAAATATTGATACGGAGTTGTTGCGCTTGGAGCTGACAGTGCTCCTTCACCGGTAGTAGACGGGTTTCTGCATGCAGGTGCTTCTTCTTATCAGCCACAGCAGAGCTTCTTCTCATGGGCGCAAAAAGGCGGCGACGTCACACGGCTTCTTCCACATATCACGAGGTTGGTTTTGCTGGGCATGAAAATAAATAAAGTGAATCACGCCCTGTACATTGACAGTCAGGACATATATCAGGGACCGAATCATCGATCATATGTACGTAGGCCTTCAAATACGAAGGGAATGACCGCATCGTAGGCCCGCCAAAGTCGCGCGAGAGCTTCTGGGCAGGTTCTTCTCACTGTCATCGACCTTGGGCGGCACGTCACTAAGGATGGGGTTAGGAGGAGTACAGGACAAGTATTCGGATACAAATCTGGTGTGCTCCATTTGCTGCAGCCTCTTTCGTGTGAGTTTAGAGGTAGCCCACTTTTGACGATCAGCGGTAGAGATAGCAGTAGGCAGTGGTGTGCGAATATTACGGTGTTGAGGTTCCGATGATGGAAGTGAATAATTGGGATGGGCGGCATTCTTGACTATGCCAATATGGAACTGTTGTGACTGCAACTGGCAGTGCTGCTTCACTGGAAGTACTGCGCATTCTTGATGAAGGTGCAATACAGGTGTAGATCTTGGACAGCCTGTGATGACACGGAGAGCTGTATTTTGAACTTTTTGTAGTTTGCTCCATGAGGCGTCCGACAAGTGTCTAGACCATATTGGGGCTTCATATTCCAGAGTTGGCTGTATCATGGCTTTGTACGTAGTGCGTAGACCCTCCTTTGTGCTGCCCCATGTGGTGCCAGCCAGAGCACGGAGGATGTTGTTGCGCGTGTTGGCTGCTGCAGCTCGGATACGGGTGTTTTCATGGAAACGCAATAAGGGATCCAGAAAGACTCCAATTAGACGAGGATGCATGGACAAGGGCAGCTGATTACCTTCCCAAAGTATTTTAGGATGAAATTGGTGCTCAGCAGTTGCAGTAGTGCATAACGCTGGACTTGGCTGCAGAGACCTTCAGTTGCTTCGATTCAAGATATTTGGCCAGGCTGCAATGGTATTTGTTCATCTCCACAGTAGCTCGGTCGATGACTGGGTCGGTGCAAATAATAGTGATGTCATCTGCATATAGGCAAAAGTGGATGCTCGGTGAAGGCACGGGAATATCAGAAAGGTACAACGAAAATAGGCCAGGTGATAGCACTTCACCCTGAGGGACGCCTGGCTTGAGGGCAATCGAAGTAGACATGTGCTCGTCAAATTTCACGCGAATGGAGCGATTTTTGATACTGTTGGCCCAAAGTTTGCACCAGTCAGGCATGTCAGAGTCCATTATCGATTTTGAAAGCTGAGTAGTGCTGACGTTGTCGAATGTTGAGGTCAGGTCAACTGCTACGACGAGACTTCTTCCAGCAGAGGCCTTCATGTTAAAACCGGCAATGATGTGTTCAGTTATGGACGTCAGCGCCGTGATGGTGGAGTGTGCCTTTTTGAAGCCGTGCTGATGTACGTTATGCTGCAGTGCTTCTTGCAGATGCGGACTGATGACTTTTCCGCTAACTTAGCGATTGGGAAGACTAGGGAAATTGGCCGGGGTTAGGTTGCTTTCTCTTGCGGTTTTTCTGGCTTGAGAATGGGAAGAACAATAGCTTGTTTCCAGCGAGCAGGAATGATACCAGAGCTGAAAGGTGAGTAGAGGAGGTCAATGAGTAGTTCCATGTACTGGTCCGGCAGGTGCTTAAGATGAACGGCTAAGATGCCGTCTGGTCCTTCAGCCCTCAAATTCTTCAGCGATTTGATGATCTCCGAGATAGCAGAAGTAGTAATAGCAGGAACGTTAAGACGATTGAATTTCCTGATGGCGCGCAAAGTGCATCTGTGACTACGGTGCCGACGCGAAATTGCTGAAGGAAAGAGCTTTCCCATTTGACAGGCTGCTTTGAAGCCATAATGAAATTCACCCGAGGGGAATTCAAGTGCACTTCTTTCTGCAGCTATCTTTTTGCTAGACAGCCGCCTCAGGGTGTTCCACGCTTTCTTTGCGTCAGTGGAGAAGTTGATTGACTCAGTTGATTCTCTCCATCGTTTCTGCTCAGCGCTTCCTTTGGTACATTAGGGTTGAATGTTCTAACACGACCGCTTGGGATGACAGCTCTTGAGGCACTGCGTATGGTTTTGACGATGAACTTCTCCTTATCGTGCACAGTGCCGGTTAGCGGGTAGTTGGTAGCCCGGCTGAGTAACACCTCCTTATAACGGATCCAGTTAGCCTTACGATAATTGGTGTAGGTTTTGCTACGGGGACCTGTGAAAGGAGCAAGTTGACAATTAAGAGAAGGATCCAGTAATGTGCATAAAGGAACATGATCACTTGACATAGCCACAGCATTGGACCAGGTACACGACATGGCAAGACAGGAGGATACAAATGTGATGTCCGGTGAAGAGGCCCTACCCGTCGATGGAAGACGAGTTGGAGCATCCTCATTAATAGGAACCAGATCACAATCATCAGCAAAGAGTTCAAGAAGATCACCTCTTTCATCAGGATCCAATGAGGAGAACCAGGAAGGCGAAAGAGCATTAAAAACACTAGCTATTACAACCGGTTGAGACGAAAGCACAGAGTGAACATTGTGTAAGTAGGGAGTGGGATCAAACGAATAGGGACACGAAGTGGAAGGAGGGATGTAAACATTAACAATATCTAGTGGACAGTTTTGCATTATAATATAAACTCCAAGACATTCAACAACATTATCATTATCATTTGGAGGTACAATAAGGTGAGAAGGAATAGATGTTTTTACAAATGTTACGACGCCACCACCATGAGATGTGCGAGGAATGTGGTAAGACGTATAACCGGGTAAGCGGGGTAGGGATGGGGATAATGCGCTAAGTTTTGTCTCCTACAGAAGGATAACATCAGATTGAAAGCGTTCTATATACAATGTAAGTTCGTCAGGTTTGGCACGCAGGCCATTAATGTTGAGTTGGAAAATGTTTACACTATGTAGAGGAACACTGGGAGGAGAACTTGAGCAAGAATTACAACCGTAAGCATCAGTGTAGTCATTAGAGCTGGTTAACCCCAAACATTTGAGGTGTACCCAACCGAGGCAACCACCGCACTGGACGCTAGCATGTTGAGCCGATAATCCACAATGACAACAGGGATATTGCGGATTCTTGTTGCGCGGTCCCGGGTTCCTCTCAACGCCAGCTCGTAACAATAGAATATGAAGGAGTGCATCAGCCAGCCATTTACACTCCCATTTCGAAAAAAACTCCTTGTGGAGTAGTTGATGCTTGTTGATTGATGAGCCGTCTTGGTAGTCGACTCCACAGATCCACCACGCGTAGGTTGAGCATCTCGGATCCATACAGGTGCTCGACTGGGGAGCTCCTTGCACATCCGGTGGCAATGCGAAGAGCGGCATTCTGTACGCGTTGCATCTTACAAGGGAGGCTTGTTACCTTCCGGTGGCGATTTGGAAAATCATGTTGTCGTTGCTGTAGGTCTGTGAGAGTATATAAATGATAAGTGCTCGAAATTGGCTAAATGGCTGAAGGGATTCCAAAAACGGCATTTTTATTGCTACAAAAAAGGTAAGGATACTCAGAACCTGGTACCGGGTGACCAATCGCTGATCGTCTGGGTCGCCCGAAATGGTGAATCGGGTCTCGTGAGAATTTGTACATTGTGGATTAGTCGTCGTACATTCACACGCGAATTCGCTGCACCGGGAAGGCAATTTTCGTCATCCGGGTGGCTGATAACAATCGAGGGGTTAGCGGGTCGCCCGGAACGGAATCTGGCCTCGATTTTGAGTGTCAAGGTGGCCCGAAATGCAGTTTTTTTTGCACCGGGGAGGCCGGAACAAAGTTCGGAGTGACCAGGGAATTTTTGGGGCGTTCAGAAAAATGATCTCAGATTCGGCCCAAAACTTTGAACTGGGGATTATTTAGGGCGCTGAACCCGAATTTGGGGTCTATTCCGTGTCAGACTTAGGGTGACTGTAGATTACGGTAGGCGTAACGCCTTTTAACAAGCGATCCCTACCTTAAAATTTCGAGAATCGAAAAATGGACCTCAAAATCGTGTTCAGAGTCCCATATAACACCCACAGTGAAACTTTGAGTTAAATCTGAGATTTTGACCGAGCTACCGTATACCCACCGTAAACTACCGTAATTTTTCGACAATCGATAAGCTGGGCTACATAATCGTGCCAGGCAGCACGAATAGCCCCTATGTACAAGTTTTGAGGCGAATTGGTCGTAGGATTCTCGAAATAGTCAAAAGTCGCGTTTGGGCAGCAAATTTCTCCCATTCTGAAGATTCGGATCGAGTCAGGCGTATTTGTTGAGGTATTGACAAATGAGCCTCAGATTCGTAATCAGCACCCAAAACAACCCCCAAAAACGAGTTTTATGCTTAATCCGAGACAATTTTTCGAGCGCCCCAAAAATTGTCATTCGTGTACACCTTTTCTACTGGCAAAGCTATGGAAATGTCCACTTTTGAAAATCTCCTGTGAATCTCTGAGGCATTTAGCCGATTCTGAGTACAGAATATTAGAGCACTGTGCTCCCCCTAGAACATATTAAAGTTGCATCTCGAAACTCCATCTTGTGTGTGCAACCTTCCCTTGTTAGTCCAAGAGGACTCTGAGACTAGATGCTGCCGAACCGGTGCGGCGTATTCCATGGCAGGCTGATGGATCGCCTTATACGTCGTGAGTATCGTTTCCTTGCTTCTACCCCATGAGGTACCGCCTCGGGCCCTGAAAACATTGAGTTTGCTCTAACGACAGCCTGCTTCTGCTCGGTATTCTTACGAAACTTGAGCGACGGATCGAGCACAAGACCGAGCAGTTTTGGAAATCGAGCAGCAAGCAAACGGTCTCCATCCCATTCCACAACCGGATGAGCGCTGTGCTCGAATGGGTCTGTTGTGAGGACGGATACTGATGACTTGGATACGGAGATCTTCAGCATCTTGTCGTAGGGAAACCTCTTCAGCGTCTTCAGGCACTCGTTCATCTTGGTGGCGGCAACCTGAATGTTCCGGTCTCGACACACGATTGTTATGTCATCGGAGTACGCGACAATCTTGATATCCTAAGATGGTTCAAGCATATCTTCGAGGTACAGACTGAAGAGAGCTAGCGGTAAAACACCGCCATGGGGAACATAAGCTGCGATAGGAATACCGTTGGAGACATGATTCTGGAACATGACTCTTGCTCGCCGAACTTTGATAGAGGCCGATATCCAGCGCTTCTGCCACGGTGGTCTTGAGGACTCCTGTAAGTTTCTTGACGGGATTCCTAGGTTAACCGTGTCGAAAGCCTTGGTGAGATCCAAAGCGACAGCTACAGTTCTCAATAGCTTCTTAGCGTTGAACCCGTCGATTGCATAGCTAGTGATTTCTAAAAATGCTGTCGTTGTGTAATGCAGCCTTCGTAACCCGTGTTGAAGCAATTGTTTCTCGTTGCGCTCTGCTAAATTCTCCACAATGAGCTTTTCGACTACCTTAGCGAAAGTTGACTTCAGACTGATGGAACGATATCCCTTCAAAGACGACTGAGGTTTGCCCGGCTTGGGCATCGGTATGACGTTGGCTGTCTTCCAGTTTTGCAGAATAATTAACGAGCTAAACGAGGTGTTAATTAAATCAACAACGAGCGGGAGGATCTCAGTCGGAAGTTTCCTCAGTACAGCAGGACAAATGCCGTCGGGACGGACAGCTTTGGAGTTCCGCATGTCTTTTATAATCTTCTCTGCTTGCGCCACATTGTACGCATCGGCCGCGCTCATAGCGGGAGGCGGCACAGCTCTCTTACTGTGACTCTATTCTGCGGACCTTGCCTTGTACTCGTGATGAAGAAACTCTTCCCAAAAGAGTAGGCGGCTTCTTTTTCCGTCTTAAAAACGGTATTATCAAATTCAATAGTGGAGACGGTGGCTGGCGAGCTCTTTCCAGACAACTTCCGTAGTACCATCCAGGTAGCTGAACTGTCCGTCTTGAAATTCAACTGTCCCGTGAACTTTTCCCATTCATCATTCTTGAGACTGTATAGATCTTTTCTGATCTCGTCATCGAGCTGAGCGACGACAGGGTCTAGATGCTCGACTGCTCTCCTGGCATCTCTAGTCCTGATTTTCTGAAGAATTTCTCTGATGAAGTTTGGATAGAACGTTCTAACGCGGCCAACAGGAATAGCCGCCTTCATGGCCCTGCGGATTGCGTCAGACAGGTGGTGCTCCTTTTGGTGCACATTGCCGATAATCAGCCGCTAAGCGTAACACAACCTCGCTGAACAGACACCAGTCTGCTTGGCCTAAATTAAGATGAGCAGGTTGTCGAACACCAGAATAAATAGCGAGAATTTGAGAGATCGATGTGCACAAGGACGGGAGCATGATCACTAGACGGTGTTGTTAAGATAGACCATGAGCAAGCGTTGGAAAGATTGGAAGATACAAGAGTGATGTCTGGGCTAGAAGATCGTCCGTTGGTAAACCGAGTGGGCTGATCATCGTTTAGTATGACCAGGTCACACTCCTCCGCCCATTCTTCGACGTCATTTCTCGGAGCCAAGAGACGAATAGAGCGTATCAGCATTAAAATCGCCCGCAAAGACAGACGAGGATGAAAGAGAGCAGTCGCGAAGCTGCTCAAGGAGTGGAATAGGGTTATAGGATGAGGGGCAAGAGGTGGTAGGGGGAATATAGATGTTGAAAAGCCGCCGAGATGTCGTACGTTCGTGCCGTGGCAGTGTGGAGGAAAGAAGACCGCCTCCGTGCAAACCGACGTCAACCCCTCCGAGAAGAGGGTTTTTGTCATTGGAGAGGTGCTGGTCGGCCACAGCTCTCCTGAGGATTTTACTACAAAGGGCCGACGTCGAGAGGAATCCAGGTCCAGCGCAGAAGTATTCATGTGCCAACTGCAGCAAGGATGTTATCTGGCATAAAACAAGTGTCCAGTGCTTCGGATGCCAAAGGTGGGTGCAACTCTCCTGTTCGGGCCTCAGTTCTGTGAGGCATCATGACTCATCCTTTCGTTGTGTTCTATGCTCTGCCCCCAGCAACTCTGATTCCTCAATTACCAACCGCCCCCTCTCCATTGTTCAAATTAATCTCAATGGCCTTCGCACCAAATTATCTGCACTCTCTCTATTCGCACGTTCTTATCACCCGGATGTTATCATGGTTCAAGATACCAAGCTCTCTCTTTCTACCGCTTACCCCCAGCCTAACATTCCGGGCTACACCGCCTATCACATGCCAAGGTCTGCTCTTGGGGGCGGAGTGTCTACCTTTGTGCAATCTGCCTTACCTTCTCATATTATTCCTAATACTCCCAAGGACGGTACTCTCGAGTACATTCCTGTCCACCTCCCCCTCCAAACCCCTTCATCTCTATTTAACATTTATATTCCTCCTATATCATCTTTTCCCCCCTTTTATAATCCTACTCCCCTCCTTAAAGAGTTGCGCGACTGCTCACTCTCCCCTTCAGCTGTCTTTGCAGGCGATTTTAATGCTTATACATTCTGCTCATCGCTTGACAATGAAGCTAGAGGAAAAGACGTCGAAGAATGGGCTGAGGAGTGTGACCTGATTATCTTCAACGATGACCAGCCCACTTGTCTCCCTGTCAACGGCCGACCTTCTAGCCCAGATATCTCTCTTGTGACATCCAATCTTTCTAATGCTTGCACATGGTCCACATCCACAACTCTCCAGTGACCACATTCCCGTCTTTGTCTATATTGATCTCTGTGACTCTCTTGCCCCTTACTCTGGTTTTCGTCATCGCACTTATCTTAATTTAGGTCTAGCAGACTGGACCCTGTTCAGAGATGTAGCACTCCGCCATGCGGTCGACTACCCATGGAATGATGATGTGCATCAGAAAGAGCGCCATCTAACAAGTGCCATCCGCAAGGCCATAAAAGCAGCAATTTCTGAGGGTCGTGTCAAGACCTTCTTTCCAAATGTCAGCAGGGAAATACTACAGAAGATAAGAATCAGAAATGAGAAGAGAGCCGCAGACCATCTAGACCCGGAGATCGCTGTGCTGGATAATGAGATCAAGAAGGATCTGGATAAGAACAATGAGTGCTGGGAGAAGTTCACTGAAAAGCTTAATTTCAAGGCGGACGGAACTACGACGAGGAAAGTGTTGAGGAAAATTTCCAGCAAGCCGCTCCCTCGATGAGCTTCGCTATAAAGTTCGAGGAGAACGTCTTCAAATCAGGGAAAGCGGCTGCTTACGCACTTGGCAAGAAATTTTTCACCACACGTACAAAGCAAGGCGTTCAAAACAGAGTCACGGTTAGAGAGCTGAACCGGTTGCCACTCATGAGCGCTTCTAAGGGCCCTTACTCTCACTCAAGTAGAGAAGGCTATCAAAGAAATGCGGAATTCGAAGGCTATCGGACTTAACGGTATCTCCCCAGCCATCCTGAAAAAGCTTCCCACGGAGCTTCTACCGATGCTCTCAGATATCATTAGCACTTCTTTTAGGACCTGCATTCTACCCCAAGCTTGGAAGACAGCCAATGTGATACCGTTGCCAAAGCCAGGCAAGTCCTAAAGCACGGAAAAAGGCTTTCGGCCAATTAGCCTGTTATCGCCCGTCGCCAAATTAGTTGGAAAGTTGATCGTGAGGGGCCTGGCTGATCAAAATGAGCCACAGCAGCATCAGCATGGGTTCAGGAAATTTCACTCTACTACTACTGCTCTATTGGAGATCGTGAGCTTCGCGGTCGATCGGTTCAACATGAAAAAGCCCCTGAGAACGGTGGCCGTCGCCCTTGACCTGAGCAAAGCGTTTGACTCTGTTGACTGGGGACTGCTGTCCGAGAAACTGCTCAAGTCGTCGCTACCATCATGGCAGAAGCGATGGATTGCACCGTTCCAAAAAGGTCGCGGGGCTAAGGTTCTGTTCCAGAATCACGTATCCGATAGCATTCCAATAGCAGCCGGTGTTCCGCAAGGCGGAGTGTTGTCCCCTGCCCTAATCAGCCTGTATCTTGAGGACATTCCCGAACCTCCCAATGATGTAAAGATTGCTATGTGTGCCGACGACATCACCATCATGTGCCAGGACCGTGAGCTGCAGGTCCGCTAACAAGATCAGCGCCTATCTCGTCGAGTTGAAGCTCTTCCTCGATAATATGATGCTCACGGTCTCTGCTGCAAAATCTTGTTTCAGTGTTCACAACAAACACCAAAGAACACAGTGCCCACCCAGATGTCAAATGGGATGGTGACCGGTTGCCAGCAGCAAAATTCCCCAAGCTGCTTGGCCTTGTTTTTGATCCGTCACTGAAGTTAAACAGAAACGCGGAACAGAAACAAACAGTTGTCAAGGCTCGGCTTAATAACTTGAGAGCTCTCGGAGGAACATCATGGGGAAGCAGCCGAGAGACTATATTGAGAACCTACAGAGCAATACTTCAGCCGGCTCTGGAATATGCGGCACCAGTGTGGCAGCACCTGGTGTCTGACAGCTCCTGGAATAAGCTGCAGCGTGTGCAGAATGCTGTGCTTAGAATTGCTACCGGCTGTGCAAGGAGCTCCCCAATAGAACATCTTCACACGGAGGCCTGCATAATGCCGGTCAAGGAGCATTGTGAACTCCAGGCACAGCAGATGTATATTAATGTTCTGAGACAGCCGAATCATTCGGCAAAGAGAATTATGAAGCCCATCAGAGAGAGGTTGATTAGGAGGCCGTTCGCAGATGCTCTTCGTAAAGTTGATGTACAGAGATGGGCCTACTCCAACATGGAAAGGCTTCGTCCTCTGCGTGAGGAGCACACCCAGTTTTTCGAGGTCATTTGGAGAAGGCGGCTGCGAACCCTACCTTAGGAGCAGTGCCGCCTCGGGTTTGCGAGTCCGAGTCTCAACTCGGCAGGCGAGCCAGATGTGCTCTTGCCTCGCTGCGCTGTAGTCACTCTATTCTGCTCATGTCTTACGTCAGCAAGATCGACAGCAGCCGACCAGACGCATGCCCAAACTGTGGTGCTCCCGGACATGACACGGCGTACTTGTTCATGCGCCCGAAGAGACCTACCTCCTCAACCACAATAGACCTTTGAACGAATCCTGTGAAGGCCGCCGCGTTCCTCAGCCTATGACAAGAGAACCACTTTGAGGCTGCAGAAGAAGGAGAAGATCTTGAAAAGCGAAAGGAATATTTTAAGGGGGAGATGAACCGGAGGGTACTCGATAGTACCGTCAGTGGGAGTGTTAGGTAGTAGATGTGAAGGAAGAGTAGATAACACAAAAGTGGAAATTCCTCCGACAGATTTGACCTTGGAGCATGGTAAGATGTGTAGCCTAGGATATTGGGATGAGGATAGGTAGGGTATGGAGAGAGCTTGGTTTCTTTATTCATAATCACGTCTGGATGGTAAGGGCGTGCAAAAAGAGAGAGCGAGAGAGAGAGAGAGAGAGAGAGAGAGGGGGAGAGAGTTAGAGAGAGAGACAGCTCAGAAAGCTTGGCACGAGAGCCGTTGAGATTTATATGTACAATGGAAAGAGGAAATTGAAGTTAGGAAAAAAAGAGGAAAATCAGAGGTGGGAGGTGAGTAGCACAAAACACCACGAAAAGAAGAGTTATGACGCCTCCTCACCACATTCCACAGGAGGTTCCACAAGAATACTGAGCAGAAACAGGCTACATTGAAAGCAAAGCTCAACGTCCTACGAGCTCTGGGAGGAATATCGTGGGGAAGTAGCAAGGAGACAATTTCGACCACCTACAAGGCAATATTGCAGACGACGTTGGGGTACGCTGCACCGATATGGCAGCATATAATATCGGATTCATCGTGGACAAAGATGCAGCGATCCCAAAATGCTGCTCCTATGATTGCCACTAGGTAGGCTAAAAGCACCCCAGTGGAACATCTTCATGCTGAAGCCCGAATTCTGGCAGTTAAGAAGCACTGCCAACTCCAAGCGCAGCAACTGGTTATTAACATTGTCAAGCAGCCTGACCAGCCAATAAGAAGGATCATGAATCCAGTGAGAGAGAGGCATATCAGAAGGGCTTTTGCGGATGCTCCCGAGCAAGTCAATATACAAAGATGGACGGACTTCCAACTGGATCGTCTGCGTCTTTTACAAGCGGAGCACACCAAGTTCGTCAGGGATCACTTGAGTAGGATGACCGTCAATCCCATATTGGGGGTCGTACCACCCGTAGTCAGCTGTAAGGTGATGATAACAGGGAATATAGAACAGAGAATAAAGGGAAAACAGCTGTCGCAGGCCAAGCAGACAAGGGGGGGGTTCGATGCGTGCGGCTGTGCTACGGCGCCGCCCATCGACACCGCCCGAGCCGTGGCGTGTTGTGCCAAAGTCGATGAGGCCGCTGATGAGCGACCAGGAGGATTATTCGACGTTCGCCAGTCTCTCTGGGGGGTTCTCTCACCTCCTAGAGAATTCCTTTCTGTATAGGGTAGGAGTCTCTGCCGCGATTGATTGCCCGCTTCCTGCCAGCCATCCATTCTCTGCGTTGAGCGCCTCGTCTTTGCCCACTGTCTCTAGACAGTCCCCCAGTTGCTGACAGCCGCCGGCATCGCCCTGCTGCCACATCGCCGTAGACGGCTCGCTGCCAGCTCGCCCCTGCCTAGTGCTGCCAGCCCGCCTCTGTGCTAGTGCTGCCAGGCGTTGTATTCGCCTGCTCCGTGCAGCCGCTCCCGTCAAGCGTTGAGAGGGGCCCCGTATAGTGGTGCGGGTGACCCGTTAACTGTTTTAGTCGAAATTTCTTAAAGGGTTTCCCGGGAAATTTCGGAAAGTGGTTAGGGGAGTAGGCTGTGTAGGGACATAGCTGAAACTCATCTTGTGCACACGACCCCTGGAAAATTCAACTTCACTCGTTTCGGTTGCTAGTGGCTTCTAGTGATCTATTTGTAGGATTCCTTTGTTCTTGTTGTTTGTTATTTTTGCTCCTTTAAAATAAATTATTGTTATTTCTATCGCGTAATCTACTTGGTTCGCAAGGTTTTTCCAAATCCTTAAATTCCTAGTTTTAATCACCTTACTCACATTTTCGGGTAACTACATTTGTCGAAACCTAACTTGGGGGCCAAGCCGGTGAGTAGGCTTGAGCTAGGTGAACCACTTTAGATTTTCGTGAGAAAAAGCATTAGTTTATTTTTCTCGAGTTGCTCTTTTGTTCGTCGATTTTTTTTGTGACGTTGGGCTACACTAACGGTCTCCGTTGGTGGAACTCGACGGGTAGCGGTACTGAAAGAGTGCAGGCTTCCGGGTCTGGCACTTGGCGAGTATCGTGGTAGTTTTCGGGCTTGCCTGAAATTAAATTTTTGTTCGGTAGGGGGAAACCACTGCACAAATTTTTTTTGAGACTTAGTCAAGCCTGGAAACTATATAAATTCTTGGAAGACGAACATAATGGCATCTTGCGAAAGTGAGCTCGCAGATGGTCGTTCAGTCTTGAGTGGTGGTCATTCGAGTGGCAGTGCTAAGTCGGTTCTGATTGCAGGACGTGCTCAGGCTACCACGATATCCGACCAGCCGAAAAGTGTCGACACAAACGATCTGGAAGAGGAATTCCAGCGACTGTGTGGCCCGGAGGAGCGATCGCAGACCATGGAGGTTTGTAATGATCCTTCTCGTTTATTTGAAGAGATTTCCCTGAGAATGAATAGGGAGGTGTGTGCGTGCCTTCGCATAGGTGATGGTAGCCGGGATGTCATGGACGTAGTTGGTAGGGAAGCTACTAGCGCTGCGCTGGATCGTCTCGCACATTTGCGGCAGGTGTGCAAAGAGGGTGCAATGTTAAAGCGGTGGACCCGGACAGTGGTAGCAAGTGTGGGTTGTGAGAACCGAGAGGCGTTCGTGGATAAACTTACGGAGCTGTTGCTAGACAGTGAGGTGGTGGATAGGGTGGCTCTTGAGGAAGGGTGGCCTAGGGGTGAAGCCCAAAAGAAGCTAATTCGTAAACTCAGTCTATTGCCAGCTATGCAAAAAGACATTGACATGTTTCAGGAGCAGCTGAGTGCCCAGGCCGCCGAACTGCAACAACTGCGGGCCCTGAAGGCGCAATGGGCGCACAACGAGGTTGAACTCGAGCGACTCCGCGAGAACGAGCGGAAGATGGCCGAAGCGCAACCCGAAGGAATGGAAGTGGACCACGTGCAGGACAATATTCCCGGTGAGTCCAGAATGGGCAGATCAATAAATGTGAATTTATTGAATCAATTGCGTCGTCATCCTAATGCGGTGATTGAAATTGAAACATTTCAGCCTGGTGGAGGAAGAGCTGCGAGAGGGCCGGCGTCGACGCTGCACAGGCCGCCAACTCCTACTTCACGACATGGCTCCCGGATCAGAGGGACAGGTACGGTTTTCTGCTCTGAAAATGGGGACGCAGGTGGACCTCGGGGAAGTGTCATTGGCCCGGTAGGACCGGGTTGTGATGGTTCTCAGATGGCCAGCTATATGAAGTATGCAGCGTTGCCAGAGGTTAAGCAGTACCGGGGTGACGATAAGCAGTATACCTTCCGGGATTTCCTTGAGGCGTTCGAGCTTAAGTATCCCAGGGATAATTGGTCGGATGCTGAGCGGGTGGTTCTGTTCCGCGCTAAGTTGGCTGGTAAGGCAAAGAACCAATACGAGGCGTTGCCCAGGCGTGAGCGGGAGCAAGGCTATGATGTATTGGTAGGTGCTATGAAGCGCGAAAGCAAGACCGAGCAAAGAACGAGGAAAATAGTAGCGATGGGTGAGCTGAAGCGGTTACGCAAGATCGAGAAGCAGTCTGTTTCTGATTTTTGCGTTGAGCTGGAGCGGCTGACGCGGCATGCATACCCAGAGCTGCGAGAGGAAGCGTTAGGTACTGAAAGGGCGCATATTCTCTATGAGCAACTGGCCCACTGGCAAGACTCTTACTACCTCTTGGAGGCACTAGAGAGTGAGACAGATGCTTACGAGAAGCTAAAGGAGACTGCAAAACGTATCGAGCGTAGGAATATCACGCTCAAAAATGTGAGAGGTGGCCCAGAGGAGAAACCTAAGGCAATTAGTCAGAGGAGAAGTAGTGAACTGACCAAGGAAAAGGTGGGAAGTTCAAAGACTATGGACACTCGTAAAGGAAAGCCTAAGTGTTTCAATTGTCAGATGGAGGGTCACATTGCCAAAGACTGCAAGAAGCCTAAACCGTCTACGAGTAAGACAACTACGTCACTGTCCGCTAGGCTCGGTAAGGTGGTCTGCTCCGCAGTGAAACTTCAAAAATCCAGAGAAACTCGTAAAGATGTTACGAGGTGTCCTCTGTTTGGAAAGAAGTCGATTGCGGCGGTGGAGGTGCTGGGAAGAGAGTGCGCGGGACTTCTGGATACGGGGTCTGAGGTGTCAATTCTTCCAGCAGGAGTGCTTTTGCGGGCTAAGGCGCATGGTTTTGATATTGATGGGGCCTTGAAGGAATACCCTATCGATGAAGCCAAGGTGATGTACGATGCTTCGGGATCGCCGATGGCGTTTGTAACCATCGTGGAGATAGTACTTAACCTTAAAGGTGACAGCAGGAAAGTCCGTTGTAAGATGTACGTCACCAAAGATGATGATGATGTAGTCATACTAGGTACAAATGTTCTGCCACATTTGGGGTATCGATTAGTGAAGGGTGAGGTGGCTGAGATGCCACCCACATGCCACGATAACCCGGTAGAGGGGGCAGGCCAGGATGATGACCAACCTAGAGTGGCCCGAGTGGCAAAGCGGATTTATGTGGCCCCAGGGGCTACTGAGTGGGTCCGTTTGTCAGGATGTGAGGCACAAACTGAGTCGCTGCTGATGTCCACGGAGGGCAACATACATTCAGGGATCTGTCTAGGTCAGGATGACGGGACAGTTGAAATTCCTGTTGTCAATCGTGGAACAGAATCTTGTGTATTGCGTGTAGGCTCTGTTGTGGGAAAGTGGGAAAAACCGGAGGTTGACTGGATGGAAACCAAAGTTCAGGATATTTCATCGGATATGTTAACCGTTCCCAATAATCGGCCTTCGAGTGATGAGAGGTTATGCACTTTGAAGAATGTGCTCACCCAGAATCGCACAGAAAAGGGATTGAGTCCTAAGCTGTGGGAAATCATTGAAGGTCATAATGAGATTTTCGCCGTGGAAGACAGTGAGTTGACTCAGACATCACTGGTCACACACGAAATCGATACCGGCGATACAAGACCAATTCGGCAACGGACAAGACCCGTGCCATTGGGAGCTAGGATTGAACTCAAGGAGATTCTGAGAAGTCTACTAGAAAGAGGGATCATCACAAAGTCTAGTTCACCGTGGGCGTCCCCGGTTGTGCTTGTTCGGAAAAAGGATGGTTCAATACGGTTATGTATTGACTATCGGGAACTAAACAAACACACCATTCAGGATGCTTACCCCCTGCCCTCTATAGATGTGATGCTGCAGAGTTTGGGGGGGGGAAGTCGGTGTTTACCTCTCTGGACCTTAGTGCGGGCTACTGGCAGATCCCGTTGTCTGCAGATGCTCGGGTCAAAAGCGCGTTCACGACTGCAGAGGGACTATTTGAGTTCACCGTACTTTCGTTCGGATTGAGCACGTCCCCCGCACAATTCCAGAGGCTCATGGACCGAGTCTTGGACAAGAAAAAGGATCAGGAAGTGTTCGTCTATATAGACGACATCCTGATAGCGACCGAGACCGAAGAACGCCATTTAGAGGTCTTGGTGGAGGTATTTAAAGCGCTGCGGGAGGCTAACCTCAAGTTGAAACCCCAGAAGTGTGTGTTCATGGAGAGTGAAATAGCATTTCTGGGTCATCGAGTCGATGCGCAGGGAGTACATGTTGACCCCGCCAAAATCGAAAAGGTGAAAGACTACCCGAGGCCTTGTAACGTAGCTCAATTGCGGGCGTTTCTAGGCTTATGCGGGTACTACCGCAAGTTTGTGTTGAACTTTTCGAAGATTGGTCGCCCTTTGTTTGAAATAACAAGTCAAAAAGTCCAATGGCGTTGGGAGCATGAGCAGGAAGAGGCATTCAGGAAACTGAAAGAGGTGCTGACAGCCACGCCGGTCCTCGCTCAGCCTGATGTCGAAGCCGCTCGTGCTGGAAAGAACCCGTTCGTAATATACACGGATGCCTCGCAACAAGGTGTTGGCGCAGTGCTGTGTCAGGAGGGGAACGATCGCCTACTGCATCCCGTGTACTTTGCGTCAAAATCCCTGCCGAAGGCAGAACGTAATTACCATGTTACGGACACCGAGGCCCTCGCAGTAGTTTTCGCGCTTAAGAAGTTTCACTACTTCATTTATGGGCTAGAGGTCGTGGTCAGGACGGATCACATGCCGTTGACGTGCTTGTTCCGACGAACAAATGTGTCCGGCAGGGTCCTCCGTTGGGCACTGGAAGTCCAACAGTACAGGGTGACAATCGAATATGTGAAGGGGCGGCGAATGCTGTCGCAGACGCTTTGTCTCGCGGAGTATGCCCGTCAGCGGAAGAGACGAAACCAGTATGCGGCGAAAATGAGAAGGTCGTATGCGTGGTACAGAGCGCAGCGGATAGCGATTGGTTAAAGGAGTTGAGGGAGGACCCTGACTACCAAGAAATCGTTCGGTGCGTTGAAACAAGCGTATGGGATCGCGAAGTCAGGCTACCGCGCTTAGAAAAGCGGTTAAGAACTATCGATTTCGTGCTGGAAGACGGCGATTTGAAGCTAATCCAGGAGGATGGCTCGAGGGTGCGAGTGGTACCAAAATCGCAGCGAAAGAAAGTGTTCGAGGAGGCTCACCGTGGAAGTTTGGCAGGACATTTTGCTGCGCGGAAGATCCTGCGCATGCTACGGTCAGGAGTGTTCTGGGAAGGTATGGTAAAAGACGTTTCGAAGTGGGCAAAGGAGTGTCGGGAGTGTTTTGTTGCAAATCCCAGGCACGCACTGGTCCCGCCGTTGAAACCTTTCACCGCGACCAAGCCGTTCGAAGTGGTTTGCGTAGACCTCCTAGAGATGGGATTAAGCGGAAACGGCATGAAGTTCGTGCTGGTCATCGTAGACCATTTCTCGAAATGGCTAGGTGCCTATGCCCTCCCCGATAAGAGCGCTCAGTCGGTGGCCACAGCCATATTCCAGCGTTGGATATGCGAAAACGGTCGCTGGCCGCGTCAGCTCCATTCTGATCAGGGATCGGAGTTCGTAAATCGGGTAATGGAAGAGCTTTCAAGGTCAGCAGGAGTGAACCTGTCAACCACGAAAGGTTACGATTCACGAGCTAATGGAGCATGCGAACGCGCTATCGGTACGCTCCAGAGAATACTGAAAAAGAAAATTGAATACCCAGATTTTTGGGATGTCTGGCTGCCTAACGCGGTCTACGCGTACAATGTGGTTCCGCATGAGGCTACGGGAGAAAGCCCGTTCTTTTTGCTTCATGGCTTCGATCCGTACATTCCTTCCGCGGTGATACCCGAAAACAGCATCCTGAGTTACCAGATCGATCTGGATGACTACAAGGGGGAGCTCATGCGGGGATTGCAGCTGATACATGAACAAGTGAAGGAACGTATGGATAAGTACCGTGAAGACATGAAAAAGTACTATGACGGGCATCACAAGGTGGATACTGCTAAACTGCCTAAGATGGGTAGCCGGGTATTCATGAAGTTGCCCATGGAGAAAAGGAGTAGTAGGCATCCCAAGCTAACGAATGAGTGGGAAGGACCCTTCAGGGTGTTACTGGTGAGGTTGCGGACTCTTCCTAACATACTGTAGTCTGATTGTGTTATAACTCATTTTTTCGAAGTAACTGAGATTTGTCGGTGAGTTTTTGTTTCCACTCTCACATTTTCACCTGTTTTCATTGCTTCCCCAGATGTAGTCATATCGGTGAAAACACAGACTCACCGATCACAGCTGTTTCGGAAAAATGAGTGATAACACTAACAAAAATGAGTGATAACGGTTTAATTACCCAAGGTTGAGGTCTGGTACCGTGTCGATGTCGATGGTCAGCTGGTGTATGGCTCTGCTGTCGCAATCTGCGTGAGCACTGCCAGAAGTTGGTCTTCAATTAGGCTCCACTGACGAGGAACCGTGTGGCGGGTTCTGCAATTTCAACATCAACCTTAAAAAGCCACCAAAGCAGGTGAATTTAGGCCTATCCCGTCTCTCTGTGCCTGATACCCGTCGCTGCCGCTGTCCCTTTCCAGATGGTGACCAGGAAGCACTCAGTTAAGGAAGGCAAGGATGAAAGTTCGAAGTCACCGAATGGAATCGAGATCGCGCTGGATGAACTGCGGTCGGACAAGAAGGCCCCGGACTACCTGAAGGCTTTGTTTGCTCATGTTTTTCAAGTGCAAAGCGAGTTCTCAGCGGTGCTAGCGAAGAACCAAGAACTGCAGGAGAAAGTCTCGGCACTCAGGGCGGAAAATTGTGCGCTCGAAGGTGCACTGGCTGAGACCGAGGCTAGACTCTCTCAACCATCGACACAGCAGAATGCCTTTTCTGTTGGTGAGAATCATATTGTTAATGGTAGACATAGTATTGATGCTGAGGAGAAAGAGCGGTTACGCTCTATAGTTGTATGAGGTGTCCCTGAATCGTCTAAGACGCGGCCCATAGAGAGAACTCAAGATGATTATGCTGTCATAGAAGATGTCTTGAATCATTTGAGTGTAGAATGTATTCCGTGCATGGTTTATGGGCTAGGGAAGCCGGTGATTGATCGACCCCGTTTGTTGGAGGTTGTTCTTCCCTCTAGTTATTATCAGAACCTGACTCTGCGAAGGGCTCCTCGGCTGCGAACCTTCTCCCGAGACGGGGTCTTCATAAGGCCTTCGCTCACATAGGAAGAACTGGCACGCCGCTATTGCACGTCGCTTATCTGCTCATGGTACAACAGTTAGTTCACAGCCCTCTCATTCCTGTACGCCTGTTACCAATCTTAATATACTCCCTCACGATACGAATGCCCTTGTCGTTGGTTCCGTTAGTTTGAGCACACTTGATGCTAATCCTAGCTTTATAATTGCTGATAGTAAAACTCTCGCTGCTGATTCAAATGCTTTTACTCCTGCTTCGAGTGCGGAAAACGCGTAAGCCATCCTCGGGACGGACCTCGTAGTATATTATACTTCAAAACAAACATACGATCTATTTCTAAAAACAGATTCTTTTGTATTGCTTTTACAGGACAAAAACACTGACATTGTCGCGCTCACGGAGACGTGGCCTAAGACGAGAGTTGAATTGGCGCCTCTGCTGGGGGACTGGAGTTCTCACTACGACATTCTCAGGTGTGACCGTAGTCGCAAGAGAGGAGGTGGGGTTGCTTTTCTCGTTAGGAACCCTTATTCACCTGTTCTTGTTTTCCGTGAGTCTGTTACGGACTCATATGAAATTTTATGTGCAGACGTGGAAGTAGGGCTCGTTCTTGTGCGGTTCATTGTGGTTTATAGAGCTCCTAGTTGTACCGCGGTGATGACCGAGCAGTTGAACGCAAGGATTAGTGATATGGTGTCTGTTAACTACCTCTGCGTAACCACCGGCGACTTCAATTTCCCTGGTGTGCGATGGGAAGGCACCTACACTGCCAACAGTTCTGTTTCCAGGAGTTTTTTGAATATGTGCTGCACTCATTCTCTGTCGCAGTATGTTAAATCGTAGACGTGTGGGGGTAATATCCTAGACTTGGTGCTCTGCTGTGACAACGATTTCGTGTTGAATACAGGTATCTTGCCTCCCCTGGGTTCTAGTGATCACTCCTTGGTTCAGAATAGGCTCAGGCTTCGTAAACAAAACACCATAAAGGAGATGAACAGAAATTTTAAGGCAGCTCGTTTTGACCTGATGGAGTACCGGATGAATGTTGACTGGTATAGTTCTTTTCAGTCGGAGGCTACGGTTAATGGAAAATACGAAATTTCAATTGCCATAATCCAACACTGCCTTGAACTTTTTGTTCCAATGCACATGGTCTCTGGCGGTCATCGCAGGCTTCCCCCATACCTCAAGGCCTTTCAAGGGTTGCGCACAGATGCATGGTTTGATGCAAAAGAACTCAATATCCCCGCTAGTTAGGCAAAGTTCAAGGACATAAATGGTAAGTTCGAACGCAAACTCGACAAGTACAATGATAGTATAGAGAAGAAAGTCATCGAGTCGGAAGATAGGACTGCGTTTTACAAGCTTTTGAACTCCGAAATGAATGATAAAAAAACCATTGGGGCGCTTAAGACTTCTGACGGAAATATCCTCAGGGCTGACAGGGACAAGGCAGAACTGTTGGCAAATACATTCGAACATTCACTTTCAAGAGCTTCTTCACTGGACCAACCGAAGCAGGTTTCTCCGAAGTTCGAGGTGATGCAAGATTCCTGTTGGTTCTATAAGAAAGAAATTATTACTGAACTATTGAAATGGCCGAATTCATCTTCAAGAACGCCGGATGATATCCCTCTGATGTTTTTGGAGAAAGACGCTCATGAAATAGCGGGACCCCTAGAGTTCATTTTCAACTTGAGCTTTATGACAAGTGAGGTCCCAGATCGATGGAAGTTACTTATGTCATCCCGCTTCCTAAAAAGGCGCCATTCACAGAGGCCACCAACTACAGACCGGTTAGTATAACGTCATTGTTTGCTAGGTTGTTCGAAAAGATTCTATAAAAGAGAATAGTTGCACATCTCGAAAATCGTTCGGTTATTTCCCCCCATCAGCATGGCTTTCAAAAGGGTAAATCAACCGTGACAGCTATGATTGAAGCCCTAAACAACTGGACGTCTCTTTTAGACCAAGGTAGTGATGTTGATGTTGTTTTCTTCGATTTTTCCAAGGCATTTGACAAAGTCCCACATCATAAGCTAATACAAAAGCTAACAATTGTAGGCGTACACCCGCGCATAGTTTACGGATTACTTCATTTTCGGAGCATAGGATCTTTTCGGTTCGAGTGAACACTTCGTATTCGCCGAATCATCCAGTGTGTAGTGTAGTTCCGCAGGGTGGAGTCCTTTCACCGATCTTGTTCAATATATACAGGCACGAGCTGGGGGACTTATTGAGTGGTTTTAGAGTTGATTTCTGTGCATTTGCAGACGACATTAAGATTTTTCGCCAGGCAGGCTCTAGTGAGGACATTAAGGCAATCCAAAATGCAATAGATGCAATGGTGGTCTGGTCTCATGAATGGCACCTGCCGCTATCAGAGGAGAAAACGAAGTGTCTCCATCTAGGTTCCTCAAATAACTGTCATACTTACAATGTCGAAGGGACTGAGATTGACAATGTTAAGCAGATCACTGACCTGGGATTCACCCTCACACGAAACCTCAGTTTTGACAAACACTGCGATTCGGAATCTACCAGAGCCACCGTGGCTGTCAATAATATATTCAAGGGACCGGGAACAAGAAACAGCGCGGTGCTTCTTAGAGCCTTTAAAACCTACGTAAGACCTATTCTTGAGTATGGGACACCAGTGTACTGTCCGCACAAAAAGAAAAGCATAGTCAAACTTGAAAAGGTGCAGAACGGGTTTACAAGAAAGGTAATGATCAGGAGGCTCGGTTTTTGCCATTATCAACAAATGCCATCTGCAGAAAACAGGAATAATGAGCTCAAGCTGCCATCTCTTCTGGTAAGGAGAGAGTTGAACGACCTACTGCTAATGCATAAAATCCTGTATCAACCGGACTTTGGTCTCCGGCCTGGGTGTATTGTCGAGGTGAGAACATCGAGTACCAGGGGAGGAGCTTCAAAAATTGTGCGCAAAAATTCAAACCTAAACTGCAGGCGCTTTTTCTTCATAAATAGGGCGACCCCGGCATTCGAACGGCTTCGGAGGCTAAAATCCATCCCTTAGAGGCATGAAGCATTTAGAAAACTTGTAACTGAACACTTCGAGAACGAGCGTGGCGAACGCTAATCCTTCGCGGAGCAATTTCCTTGTCTCTCCAACATTATGGGCTATACGTGTATCTGCTTTGAATTCATTACACTACCTGATCAAAAACTGGTAGTTTTCCCTTGTTCCTGATGTATGTTCGTTTATGTTGTTCGTTGCACATAGGTCTGGTACACAGGCTTATGTAAATAAATAAACTACATACCGTATGTTAGGACGAGTCCGCAACCTCACCAGGTCCTACTTCCATTGCTGTAGACTATATTTACGAAAAATTACGATTTACGGTGCAAAATGTCGTCTATCGTAAACCGTAATTACGCACACCCCTGGTGCACACCGCGCTCAAAGTCCCTGCTATAGTTGCCTGATTGGCTACAGTCAGCCAGAAAATAGACCGACCGACATATGCAGGCATACACTCTCAAACACACATCTACACACATACTTACACATACAAACGCATACATACACTTACATACACACATATACACTAACACAGAAAGGGATAAAGCAATTATAGTTAGCAGGGTCGCTAACAAAATGAGAAGCTGAGAAAGGTTCCTCATCAGCGAAACACGCGAACTTATCCAGGAAAGGTGAAATGGAGTGGTTGTCGACGAGAAATCGATCAGTTGCGAAATACGCATTTCCATAAACAATTTGAGTAGCTTTCTTGCGTCTAAACGTTATGTTACTCGAATCCTTGTGGTCTCTTTCAAAAGACATACTTAACATACACGCCCCTTCAAATGTTACTTGCGTCTTTCAAGCGTGCAAGTAACAAGAAGTGACGTTTTCGACCCGATAAAGCGCATGTATCTCGGAATCGGGCTGATTAGACGCAACAATCTAATCTGGAAAATTCTGAGAGGGAGTTATTCTGTAACGCATGGACAACCACCACCAGAAAAGGTGGGCCCAATTTGATTTTTGGCCCTGTAAAGGGAGTTATGGTGGAAGAACCATCGGCAGTTTCAAGAGCATGCTGCTAGCAGAAATTATATAAAACATAATGTGGACTTTACCGCTCCAAGAGCTCGTGTTGGTGACCTCATCGCAGCCTTGTGTACCAGACTAGAAAACGAGGAAAATGCTCCGCCAGTCAGGTACAAGGCCCAGAACTGAAAAGAAGAAACCTGAACTTTCTGTTGACCAACACAGCACAAGTTTTTCGATACTCTACCTGATGTGGTCCTAGGAAATTGTTCACGGAAACGTTAGTAAATGACCACACAACATACATATTCAGCGCCAGATGTATCAAACTCTGATGCGAAAACATACTGAGGACCATGGGAGTGCATAGACTTTCTGGAAATAGAATATCATCCATTGAAAAACAAGTAATTGAACTGAACTCACTACAGGCGAAGCTGTTTGTGAAGTAGCGCCACATGAATCTATCCAGAACCTTGACCTTCCACAGGGCAAAAATAGCGGCATTCGCTAAAAAATATTCCGATAAACTAGGCTAGTCGCACGATAGAAAGGATCTAAAGTTTAAAAAAATATTTACAACAGACTAGATACAGCGCGCATTTATCACCGTCCGTTAATTGCTCCCACCATCCTTGTCGTGTTTTAGCAGAACTGAAAATCGTATATTTGGGGTCCCAGAAAGAAAGATATTAATGATTGTGAGGGAATAAGGCACCGGTTTATGCGAACTATCGCGGCATTATAGCAAGTCCAAGATTACTGCCCTTGTCAGAATCGAATTTCTATCCGCAGCTGCAGAACGCAGGTCAGGGACAATGGTTAATCGAAACGAGACCACGTGGTCCCAGTACGATTACCCTCGAGGCGCGAGCTGCAACAGCGTTGTCCGCAACTGCGGACCGGGTTTTCGTTCCGATAAGAGGAATTGGTTTTTACGAGCAAACAAATGTAGTGTCCCGGGCCGAACAAGGTTTGTATGTAATTTATCAACGGATAATGAGAATGGTAGTGAAAATGACAGCCCGAAAATGGAAATTTCGACTGAGGATCACAAGAATTTTCAAGAATTTCGGTCACCAAGGGGAGTGGTGGATCGTAGCTCAGCTGAGATCCCGTACAACAGCGCCTATCTCGTCGAGTTAAAGCTTTTCCTCGATAACATGATGCTCACAGTCTCTGCTGCAAAGAAATCTGTATCAGTGTTCACAACAAATACCAAGGAACACAATGCCCACCCAGATGTCAGATGGGATGGTAACCTTTGCCAGCAGTAAGATTCCCCAAGCTACTTGCTCTTATTCTCGATCCGTCACTGAAGTTCCACAAAAACGCGGAACATAAGCAAACAGTCGTCAGGGCATAGCTTAATATTCTGAGAGCTCTCGGAGGAACATCATGGGAAAGCAGCCGAGAGACTATATTGAGAACCTACAGAGCAATACTTCAGCCGGCTCTGGAATATGCGGCACCAGTGTGGCAGCACCCGGTGTCTGACAGCTCCTGGAATAAGCTGCAGCGTGTGCAGAATGCTGCGCTTGGAATTGCTACCGGTTGTGCAAGGAGTTCCCCAATAGGACATCTTCACGCGGAGGCCTGCATATAGCCAGTCAAGGAGCATTGTGAACTCCAGGCAAATCAGTTGTATATTAATGCTCTGAGACAGCCGAATCATCCGACAAGGAAAATTATGAAGCTTATCAGAGAGAGGTCTATTAGGACGCCATCCGCAAACGTTCCTCGTAAAGTTGTTGAACAGAGATGGGCCGACTCCAACATGGAAAGGCTTCGTCTTCTGCGTGAGGAGCACACCCAGTTTTTCGAGGATATCTGGAGAAAGAGGGTGTGAACCAGGGATGTGCGGAAAAATTATTTTTGGAAACAGAAAACAGAAAATTCAGTTGGACAGAAAACAGAAACAAATCTCCAAAAACGGGCAGAAAACAGAAAACATAAAATTTTCAAAAATCAATAAAGCGTGATCAGCGTACACTAAACGAAATTTTTCAAAACTGAGCTTTTTTTTACATTTTTGAGTGATCTATGCTTCTTTCATTGAATTTTCAAAACCTTGCAGTTGGCCAGAGCAAAAAGTATAGACGCTCAAGAATTCCAGATTATGAGTGCGATGAGGTGACAAATGCTCATCAAACCTTCCTTTTCCCAGGCAATAAAAGCTCGATTATTAATTAGAAGCTCAATACATATGTCTTTACAGGAGTACGTATTGAAGTCGGAGCGAGCTTTCCGTTCCTGAGTGCTTATATGTTGACACTTATTGCGGCATAACTGCTGGTTTAAACACTGTACTACTCCTCAGAGCTGAAAGTCACGCCCGTACCACCTGTGCCGTTAGAGTATAAATGACCTGACGCGTCGTTCGCTCCACCGTTGAGAGCCTCTCGTACCTCTGTGGCAGAATTATCATCTGCCTCATAGGCTCACCATCAATTTCTTGGCGCTTCATCTTAACTGAAATCTGTGCCATCTGCGTTGCAGCGAATTAAAACACGTATTTAGTGTTTTGCGTGCATGGTGCAGTGGGGGCCGACATTACCCCGCTCTACAAAAGCGGGTACGCTGGGGAGCGGGTATTTGTAGAGGCTTGACTCTGAGAGAAATCGCCGCTGCGGCTCCGCGATAGTGCCGCTTTGGCGCGTGCAGGCACCGAAGCGGCACTATCGTGGAGCCACGGCGCCACTTCCCCGGAGCTATAGCAGGGACCCGACAGTACCGCTTTGGCTCCGCGATAACGCCGCAGCGGCTTTGGGAGAGTGTCTGCTATGAAGTGATTTAAGAATAATAAGACAACTGGAGGGGGTCTGAATGTAAGACCAAAAATTCGCACCTGCGGTCGTTACGTCCTTTGTCTGTTAAGGACAGAGGCTACCGCCGCTTTTGCGCACAAGGAAACACGGAGTGTACCTCAAACTTGGGTTTATTGAACCGGCGACAATTTCTTTTTACCACACAGGACAGTGCATCGAACTCCACGCGGGTTCGTTGCTGCATCCTCGCGGAGCTGCTGCTGTACTATCGCCGCGATGCCGAGGCTCAAAGCACGGTAGCAGAATCGTCCGATCACAGAGCCGCTGCGGCACTATCGCGGGACTATCGCGGCACAGTCGAGGATCGCGGTACTTTGCCGGCACTGACGCGGCACATTTTTTTAGAGGAATGGGTTTCGTGCTTATTTAGTGGGTTGCGGGGGCCAGCCGACTTCCCAATGAGTGCCTTCATCTCCCTACATAAATCTGTTCCAAATTGAAGGATCCTGGAGGGTTGGTTGGTTCGGTTCACCTCGGCGAGGATCGAACCCGACCGTGTACAGCGAACAGCACCGTTTCCTCCCACAACGCCACACATGCCCTAATGGATAACCACTACAGCGAGATAAAAGTGTCTAGCGTGGTACAACTGCAGAGAGCCTGGGTGAAGTACAGGCCATAAAACGGCCAATGTCTCACCGTCGACTGCGTACCACGCGCTGCGCGACCGCACGCGCGTCGGAAGCAGACGGGTTTTAGCCGCCGCGCGACGAGTTTTGGCAGCCGCGCGGCGGCCGAAACTCGTCGCGCGGCGGCCAAAACTCGTCTGCTTCCGAGGCACGTGCGGTCGCGCAGCGCGTGGTACGCAGTCGACGGTGAGATATTGGCCGTTTTATGGCCTGTACATCGCGGTACACGTTTTTTTCTGTTTTCTGTCCAATTTTGCCTATTTTTACAGAAAACAGAAAAAAATGGCCAAAAATGGGCAGAAAACAGAAAATTCCGCACATACCTGGTGTGAACCCTACCTTACGAGCAGTGCCGCCTCGGGTTTGCGAGTCCGAGTCTCAACTCGGCAGGCAAGCCAGATGTGCTCTAGCCTCGCTGCGCTGTGGTCACTCTATTCTGCTCATGTCTTACGCCAACAAGATCGACAGCAGCCGACCAGACGCATGCCTAGACTGTGGTGCTCCCGGACATGACACGACGCACTCGTTCATGTGCCCAAAGAGACCTAACTCCTTAACAACAATGGACCTTTGGACGAATCCTGTGAAGGCCGCCCAGTTCCTCAACCTATGACAAAAACCACATTGAGGCTGCAGAAGAACAACAGCTGGCTGTTGTTACCGCAATCCGAGCACTCGTCAGGCTTACTGTTACCAATCCTAATCATTCAAAATATCAGCATATCGGAGGTATTTTGCATAGAAATTCTATGGATCTGGTTGCACAAAAGAAAATAACCCACACTTGGCCGCCAAATAGCCAACACTTAGCCGAAAAAAATGAAACGAAATCCGTCTCAGTCTTTTTTTATCTTTTACGATGTCATTACGCAGATTCATCCTGTAACAAACATTTAATTACGTAAAATGTCATCCTGAAGTCATTTTCAGAAAAAAAATGCTGCAAGAAATCATAATCTTGCACTGTTAGGCAATGCTTTTGAAAAGCTCTGATGGTTAACAAGTGGTACGGCCATCAAACTCCACCGTTACACATCTAACCTCAACTGCAGGCGTCACTTTTTCATCAACAGAACAATACCCATTTTTAAGAGCCTTGGTAGAAATCATTCCATTCCTTCCAATTTTACGTCATTCCAAAATTTCATTCGAAAAAAATTTGAGCTGGCTGATCGAGCAAGAAGCCCTTCCTGACTGGCTGGATAGCTTTTGATTCCTTTCTTTAGGTTGATTATTACAGCAATGCGCTTTTCTTTTCTGTCCTGCTATGTTGTTTTTTTTTCTAGTTTCCATGCTTTAAACTTCCTATGGTTCATTCGTATTTCGCGGTCATTTTGAACATTGTTTTTGACTACATAGGCTTGCCTATGTAATATATATATATATATGTATATATATATATATATATATATATATATATATATATATATATATATATATATATATATATATACGTACAAGATAAGTGCTTTATTGGTAACATACCTGGAGAAATTGGCCATCGGAAGACCTGTTCTGCTATCGAATGTGAAGCCACTGAAATGGAATTTAGATTCCGTTCGTTTGCATTCAAAAATCGCAGCCACTGTGAAGGACGTAATACCAACCTAAGATTGCTGATTATTTTGTAGGCCACCTAGACACGAGCGAAATCAACTTACGCCAACAGTGAAACCCAACGCCTTCAGTAGATGTGAAGAAGGACGAACAGCAATGGCATCAGCCGCATGAGGAGGCTGAGATACTGCAAAACCAGCCAGATACTTACACCGGAAACGAGTCTCGTTTAGTGGGCGAAGATACTAATGAGAGCTTATCCAGCATGAATTTAAAGCCTCTTTCCCACTTGCCCGACCGACGTCGGACGACTCGTTATCGAATGTGTAATGTCTATCTACCCTACCCTACCCATCTTATCTATCTTAACTTATCAAATTTGATAACGAGTCGTCCGACGTCGGCCGGCAAACTATGAAAGGGGCTTAAGTCACTGACATACCTTGAGGTTTACAGATGTTCTTCACATTTTGTCTATGCAATCGTTCCCGCAAAGAATCACGCGTAAAGCGATTCCAGCTACTTACAGGCTTGCGAAACCCTCGTAGTTGATGGTGGAAGACGGTGAACTTTGAAAGCAACATGCCTTCTACCTGAATATAATGAAATTCTATCAGAATGGGCTACTCCAAGCAAACGTGGTTTTGGCGCAGTGAGAAGCGTTTCAACAAAAAAAAAAGGAAGAATAGGCAAATGAACAAAATAGAGTCTGCAAAAAGTTTACAATACCTTCCAATAACGATTTTCTAGCTTGACATTTCTAAACAGATCGGTTTAATTGCCCAAGTTTGAGGTATCACGTGTCCGAAAGATGCAACAGAAGCAGAAAGAAGAACTGGCCAAAATGGTTAATCAAGCCGTGAAGTACGCTATGGGTGGTCTGGCGGAGCTGTTCGCGAAGGCAATCTCTGATGCTCTTCAACCTGTACTCCGAACGCTATGCGATGCCATGGCCGAAATCGCGACGATCAGGAATGGAACGCCTCCATCTCCCGTCGGTGGGCAGCGTTCGAGTGCAGTCCCGGGGGCTACTTCACAGGTGAAGAATTCCGAGGCCGTAATAATGGGTGTTAAAGAGAAAACCGAGCTCCAACCGCGTGATAGAAGGCAGGCGGATGTAGAAACTGTGTCGGCGATCTTGGACCTGCTCCAAGTTGATGCAGTGCCTACCCATGTCTACCGCATGGGAGTGTACGATGAGAGCAAGCGCATACCGATCAAAGTGGCATCTAGCAATCATCACGATGCCATCCAGTTGCTGCCGAGATGTCGTACGTTCGTGCCGTGGCAGTGTGGAGGAAAGAAGATCGCCTCCGTGCAAACCGACGTCATCACCTCCACAAAGAGGGTTTTTGTCATGGGAGAGGTGCTGGCCGGCCGCAACTCTCCTTCGGATTCTCCTGCAAAGGGCCGGCGTGGAGAGGAATCCTGGACCCGCTCAGAAGTACCAATGCGCCACGTGCGGAGAGGATGTAAACTGGAGACATACCAGCGTCCAGTGCTTCGGATGCCAAAGGTGGGTGCATCTCTCCTGTTCGGGTCTCAGTTCTGTGAGGCATCATAACTCATCTTTTCGTTGTGTGTTATGCTCCTCACCTTCCATCTCAGATTCCTCTATCTCAAATCGCCCCCTTTCCATTGTGCATATCAATCTAAACGGCCTTCGTGCCAAGCTTTCTGAACTCTCTCTCTTTGCACGTACTTACCATCCAGACGTGATCATGGTTCAAGAAACCAAGCTCTCTCCATCCCCTACCTATCCTCATCCCAATATCCCAGGCTATACTTCTTACCATGCTCCAAGGTCATCTCTCGGCGGTGGAGTCTCTACTTTCGTTCTATCTTCACTTCCCTCACACCTCATTCCCAGCACCCCCACGGACGGTACTCTCGAGTACCTCCCAATCCATCTCCCCCTAAAAACACCCCTTTCTCTTTTCAACATATACATTCCACCTACAACTTCATGCCCCTCGACAAAATTAGAACGAGAGATGCGAGGAGAGCGGTTAATCATCTGGACCCCGTGGTTGCTGAGCTGGACAGTGAGATCAAAAAGGATTTGGACAGACACAAGAAAGAAGAGTGGGAGAAGTTCACCGGACAGATGGACTTTAAGACGGACAGTGCAGCTACTTGGATGGTTTTACGGAAGCTTTCGGGTAAAAGCTCACCCGCCACCGTCTCCACTATCGAATTCGACCACGGCGTATTCAAATCAGGAAAGGAAGCCGCTTATGCGCTCGGGAAAAGTTTTTTCATCACCAGTGCTAAACGAGGTCCGCAGAATAGAGTGACTGTAAGAGAGCTGTGCCGCCTCCCGCTTATGAGCACGGCCGAAGCGTTTACTACGACGCAAATTGAGAAGATTATAAAGGAAATGCGGAACTCTAGAGCTATTGGTCCTGATGGGATATGTCCTGCTGTCTTGAAGAAGATACCCACTGACTTACTACCGCTCCTCACTGATGTGATAAACTCCTCGTTCATGTCGTGTACTATCCCGCAGAATTGGAAGATGGCAAACGTCGTTCCGCTGCCCAAGCCTGGCAAGCCCCAAGCTTCAGTCAAGGGATATCGGCCCATTAGCTTGTTGTCTTCTTTTGCTAAAGTAGCTGAAAAGCTGATTGTCAAAGACCTGGCCGAGCACAACGAGAGACAGGTGTTTCAGCATGGATTCAGAAAAATGCATTCCACCACGACAGCTTTGTTAGAAATTACGAGCTATGCAATTGATGGTTTCAACGCGTATAAGCCGGAAAGAACTGTAGCAGTTGCCTTGGATCTCACTAAGGCTTTCGACACAGTGAATCTTGGTATCTTATCAAACAACTTACTGGAGTCATCAATCCCGCCATGGCAAAAGCGCTGGATAGCTGCATTCACTAAGGGAAGACGGGCTAGAGTGATGTTCCAGAATCATGTCTCAAACAGCATTCCGATTGCAGCTGGAGTCCCACAGGGCGGTGTATTGTCGCCTGCTCTCTTCAGTCTGTACCTCGAAGATATGCCCGCCCCACCCCAAGATATCAAGGTGGTCGCTTACGCTGATGATATGACTGTCTTGTGTCGTGATCGGGACATAAATGTGGCCGCCGCTAAGATTAACGGGTACTTGACCGCACTGAAAAGCTTCTTCGACCGCAAAATGCTGAAGATTTCTGCGTCAAAGTCATCGGTATCCGTACTCACAACGGACCCATCTGAACACAGCGCACATCCGTATGTCGTATGGAATGGAGATCGTTTGCCTGCCGCCCGCTTCCCAAAACTTCTCGGACTCGTACTCGATCCATCGCTCAAATTCCATAAGAACACGGAACAGAAGCAGGCTATCGTTAAAGCGAAGCTTAACGTGCTTAGAGCCCTGGGCGGTACAACATGGGGTAGTAGCAAAGAAACCATTATTACAACGTATAAGGCTATTCTCCAGCCTGCACTGGAATACGGCGCCCCAGTTTGGCAGCATCTAGTTTCGGAATCCTCTTGGACTAAGATGCAACGCATACAGAATGCGGCTCTTCGAATCGCCACCGGGTGTGCAAGAAGGTCCCCGGCATGCTGAGACCCGCTTAGTACCAGTAAGGGAGCACTGCGAGCTCCAGGCCCAACAATTTTTCATCAACATTGTCAAACAACCAAATCACCCCTCTTGGAGAGTGCTAAACCCCGTCAGAGAAAGAAAGATCAGAAAGCCATTCGCCGATGCTCCCAGCAAAGTCAATCTGCAGAGATGGCACGACTCACAGCAAGAACGACTCCGTCTATTGCGCGAGGAGCATACTCAGTTTGTACGGTGTCATCTGGAAAAGGCGGTCATTAATCCCATATTGGGGGTAGTGCCGCCCCAAGTCTGCACATCCGAGGCTCAACTCGGAAGAAGGGCCAGGTGCACGCTCGCATCATTACGCTGTGGTCACTCTACAATGCTAATGTCTTATGTCAGCAGGATTGACAGCAGTAAATCTGATGTGTGCCCGGACTGCGGTACCATCGGCCACGATACCGCACATTTATTCAACTGTCCGGAGAGACCTACCACGCTGACCGTAATGGACTTATGGACGAATCCGTTACTGGTCGCCCAGTTCCTCAACCTATGACAAAACCCTCAATGTGGCTGCAAAGAAGAAGAAGAAGATGCCATCCAGTTACTCCGCACCAGCCACAATCTGAAATCCAAAGACGGAGCATACAGCCGTGTTTATGTTAGGCTCCCATACTCTTCTGAGCTACGTGCGAAATTGCGAGACTCTACTTCTTTGCAGCCACGTCGAGGGTACTGTCATAGGTTGAGGAACTGGGCGACCAATAATGGATTCGTCCATGGGTCCATTGTGGTCAGCGTGGTTGGTCTCTCCGGACAATTAAACAAATGTGCCGTACAGACTTACAACTTACAGAGCTCTCTTACAGTCACTCGATTCTGTTTCCCTCTCTTAGCCTGAGTTATGAAAGAATTCTTTCCGAGAGCAGTTGCAGCCTCCTTTCCCGATTTGAAGACTCCATTCTCGAACTCGATCGTAGAGTATTTGGTGGAGGTGCTCTTGCCTGAGATCCTCTTTAGAACTCTCCAAGTTGACGCTCCGTCACTCTTGAAATTCATCTTCTCCGTGAACTTCTCCCAACACTCCTTCCTGTGCTTATCCAGATCTCGCTTAATCTCACTATCCAGCTCAGCAATGGTAGGATCCAGGTGATCTGCGACTCTCTTTGCATCCCTTGACCTTATCTTCTCCAAAATTTCCCTAGTGACATTGGGAGAAAAAGGTCTTAACTCGGCCCTCCGGAATGGCTGCTTTCATGGTCTTGCGAATCGCGTCGGTCAAGTGACGTTCTTTCTGGTGCACGTTTCCATTCCGAGGGTAGTCAGCCACATGGCAAAGTGCCACCTCGCTGAACAAGCGCCAGTCTGCAAGGCAAAGATTAAGATAAGATCTTTTACGGATACCTGAATAAGGAGCAAGAGAATTAGAGAGATCGATATGGACAAAGATGGGGATATGATCACTGGACAGAGTTGTAGTGGTCGACCTAGAGCAGGCGCTAGAGAGATTAGAAGATACAAGAGAGATGTCTGGACTAGAGGATCGGCCGTTGGCCGGGAGACGTGTGGGCTGATCATCGTAAGGAATGACCAGATCGCACTCCTCCGCCCATTCTTCGACGTCTTTTCCTCCAGCTTCAGTGTCAAGCGATGAGCAGAATGTATGAGCATTAAAATGCTGCCGAGATGTCGTACGTTCGTGCCGTGGCAGTGTGGAGGAAAGAAGATCGCCTCCGTGCAAACCGACGTCAACCCCTCCGAGAAGAGGGTTTTTGTCATGGGAGAGGTGCTGGTCGGCCGCAGCTCTCCTGAGGATTTTATTACAAAGGGCCGGCGTCGAGAGGAATCCAGGTCCAGCACGGAAGTATCCATGTGCCACCTGCGGCGAGGATGTTACCTGGCATAAAACAAGTGTCCAGTGCTTCGGATGCCAAAGGTGGGTGCACTTCTCCTGTTCGGGCCTCAGTTCTGTGAGGCATCATGACTCATCCTTTCGTTGTGTTCTATGCTCTGCCCACAACAACTCTGATTCCTCACTTACCAACCGCCCCCTCTCCATTGTTCACATTAATCTCAACGGCCTTCGCAACAAGTTATCTGAACTCTCTCTATTCGCACGTTCTCATCACCCGGATGTTATCATGGTTCAAGAAACCAAGCTCTCTCCATCTACCACTTATCCCCAACCTAACATTCCGGGCTACACCGCCTATCACATGCCAAGGACAGCTCTTGGGGCGGAGTGTCTCCTTTCGTTCAATCTCCCTTACCTTCTCATATTATCCCTAATACTCCTAAGGACGGTACTCTCGAGTACATTCCTGTCCACCTCCCCCTCAAAACCCCTTTATCTCTATTTAACATATATATTCCTCCTATATCATCTTGTCCCCCTCTTATAATCCTATTCCCCTCCTTAAGCAGTTGTACGACTGCTCACTCTCCCCTTCAGCTGTCTTTGCGGGTGACTTCAATGCTCACACGTTCTGTTCCGCTCTTGATTCTGACGCCAGAGGAAGATGTCGAAGAATGGGCTGAGGAGTGTGACCTGGTTATCCTCAATGATGACCAGCCCACTCGTCTCCCTGCCAACGGCCGACCTTCTAGCCCAGACATCTCTCTTGTGTCATCCAATCTCTCTAATGCTTGCACGTGGTCCACATCCACAACTCTCTCCAGTGATCACATTCCCGTCTTTGTCTATATTGATCTCTCTGACTCTCTTGCCCCTTACTCTGGTTTTCGTCATCGTACTTATCTTAATTTAGGCCTAGCAGACTGGACCCTGTTCAGAGATGTTGCACTTCGCCATGCGGTCGACTACCCATGGAATGGTGATGTTCATCAGAAAGAGCGCCATCTAACAAGTGCCATCCGCAAGGCCATGAAAGCTGCAATTCCTGAGGGTCGTGTCAAGACCTTTTTCCAAATGTCAGCAGGGAAATACTGCAGAAGATAAGAACCAGAGATGAGAAGAGAGCCGCAGACCATCTAGACCCGGACATAGCTGTGCTGGATAACGAGATCAAGCAGGATCTGGATAAGAACAAGAAGGAATGCTGGGAGAAGTTCACTGAAAAGCTGAATTTCAAGGCTGACGGAACTACGACGTGGAAAGTGTTGAGGAAAATTTCCGGCAAGTCCGCTCCTCGATGAGCCCCGCTATTGAGTTCGAGGAGAACGTCTTCAAATCAGGGAAAGCGGCTGCTTATGCGCTCGGCAAGAACTTATTCATCACACGTGCCAAGCGAGGCGTGCAGAACAGAGTCACGGTTAGAGAACTGAGCCGGTTGCCGCTCATGAACGCTTCTGAGGCCTTTACTCTCACGCAAGTAGAGAAGGCTATCAAAGAAATGCGGAACTCGAAGGCTATCGGACCTGACGGTATCTCCCCAGCCATCCTGAAGAAGCTTCCCACGGAACTTCTACCGATGCTTGCAGATATCATTAACACTTCTTTCCGGACCTGCACTCTACCCCAAGCTTGGAAGACAGCCAATGTGATACCGTTGCCAAAGCCAGGCAAGTCCCAAAGCACGGCAAAGGGCTTTCGACCAATAAGCCTGTTATCGCCCGTCGCTAAATTAGCTGAAAAGTTGATCGTGACGGACCTGGCTGATCAAAATGAGCGACAGCAGCATCAGCATGGGTTCAGGAAACTTCACTCCACTACTACAGCTCTATTAGAGATCGTGAGCTTTGCGGTCGATGGGTTCAACATGAGAAAGCCCCTGAGAACGGTGGCCGTCGCCCTCGACCTGAGCAAAGCGTTTGACTCTGTTAACTTGGGACTGCTGTCCGAGAAACTGCTCAAGTCGTCGCTACCATCATGGCAGAAGCGATGGATTGCAGCGTTCACTAAAGGCCGCCGTGCTAAGGTTCTGTTCCAGAATCATGTATCCGATAGCATTCCAATAGCAGCCGGTGTTCCGCAAGGCGGAGTGTTGTCCCCTGCCCTATTCAGCCTGTATCTTGAGGACATTCCCGAGCCTCCCAATGATGTAAGGATTGTTATGTATGCCGACGACATCACCATCATGTGCCAGGATCGTGACCTGCAGATAGCCGCTAACAAGATCAGCGCCTATCTCGTCGAGTTGAAGCTCTTCCTCGATAAAATGATGCTCAGTCTCTGCCGCAAAATCCTCTGTTTCAGTGTTCACAACGAACACCAAGGAACACAGTGCCCATCCAGATGTCAAATGGGATGGTGACCTGTTGCCAGCAGCAAAATTCCCAAGCTGCTTGGCCTTATTCTTGATCCTCACTGAAGTTCCACAAAAACGCGGAACAGAAACAAACAGTCGTCAAGGCTAGACTTAATATCTTGAGAGCTCTCGGAGGAACATCATGGGGAAGCAGCCGAGAGACTATATTGAGAACCTACAGAGCAATACTTCAGCCGGCTCTGGAATATGCGGCACCAGTGTGGCAGCACCTGGTGTCTGACAGCTCCTGGAATAAGCTGCAGCGTGTACAGAATGCTGCGCTTAGAATTGCTACCGGTTGTGCAAGGAGCTCCCCGGTGGAGCATCTTCACGCGGAGGCCTGCATATTGCCGGTCAAGGAGCATTGTGAACTCCAGGCACAGCAGATGTATATTAATGTTCTGAGGCAGCCGAATCATCCGTCAAAGAGAATCATGAAGCCCATAAGAGAGGTCGATTAGGACGCCGTTCGCCGATGCTCCTCGTAAAGTTGATGTACAGAGATGGGCCGACTCCAACATGGAAAGGCTTCGTCTTCTGCGTGAGGAGCACACGCAATTTGTTCGAGGATATCTAGCAAAGGCGGCTGTGAACCCTATCTTGGGAACGGTGCCGCCTCGGGTTTGCGAGTCCGAGTCTCAACTCGGCAGACGAGCCAGATGTGCTCTTGCATCGCTGCGCTGTGGTCACTCTATTCTGCTCATGTCTTACGTCAACAAGATCGACAGCAACCGACCAGACGCATGCCCGGACTGTGGTGCTCCCGGACACGACACGGCGCACTTGTTCATGTGCCCGAAGAGACCTACCTCCTTAACAACAATGGACCTTTGGACGAATCCTGTGAAGGCCACCCAGTTCCTCAACCTATGACAAAAACCACTTTGAGGCTGCAGAAGAAGAAGAAGAAGAAGCATTAAAATCGCCTGCAAAGACAACAGAGGGTGAAAGGGAGTAGTCGTCGAACTGCTTGGTTGAGGGGGTAGGGTCGTAAGATTGGGAACAGGACGTGGTAGGAGGGATAAAGATATTAAAAAGAGATATAGGTGTTTTAAAGGCAGCATACACGCTCGCAAAAGTTGTTGAGATAACTACATTAATGGGGTCGTACGGGCCCTAGAAGAGCCCTCACGAAGTTGAAAGGGTTGAAAAAGAGTTGAAAGGACCGTATTTGAGCCATATTGAGTCTTAGAATCATCCTTTCTCCGCCCCTCAATACAAATGCTCAAAGCTCGATTACGGTCACTTTGGCTCATTTTTTACGATTCTAAGGTCGTAAGCGTTCCAGAAAGGGCCGTACGAGTACATTAGCATCGTTATCTCAAAAAATTTGGCGCTAGCTCCGCTATTTCAGCCAAAGCGTTACAACTCGTCCACTTCTGGGCCAATATAGAACGAACCGTTATATCTTCATTTCAGTTGATTTTTTTCCGGCTTTTTCGTTATCTCTGAATATTAACAGCTTCAGACCTTCGATTCATTCCATAAAATTGATATCATTTTTGAGCGTGTATGCTGCCTTTAAGACGGAGATGGATAGGTAGGTACTCAAGAGTACCGTCCGATGGTGTGTTTGGTATGATATGAGAGGGTAGATTTGATAATACGAAAGTGGAAACTCCTCTGCCGAGAGATGACCTTGGAGCATGATAAGCAGTGTAGCCAAGAATGTTAGGGTGACGAGCGTTAGCGGAAGGAGACAGCTTGGTTTCCTGAACCATAATGATATCAGGACGATGAGTGCGTGCGAAAAGAGAGAGTTTAGACAGCTTAGCTCGAAGGCCGTTGAGGTTGATATGTACAATAGAGAGGGGGCGGTTGGTGAATGAGGAATCAGAGTTGCTGGGGGCAGAGCACATAACACAACGGAAGGAAGAGTCGTGATGCCTCACAGAACTGAGACCCGAACAGGAGAGATGCACCCACCTTTGGCATCCGAAGCACTGGACGCTGGTTTTTCTCCAGGTAACATCCTTGCCGCATGCGGCGCATAGGTACTTCTGCGCGGGTCCTGGATTCCTCTCGACGCCGGCCATTTGTAGTTGAATCCTTAGGAGAGCTGCGACCAGCCAGCACCTCTCCCATGACAAAAACCCTCTTCGCGGAGGGGTTGACGTCAGTTTGCACGGAGGTGGTCTTCTTTCCTCCACACTGCCACGGCACGAACGTACGACATCTCGGCAGCATCTAGGCAGATCAAACTGAGAACATAAACCACCAAATAACGAAGCACCAGTGACTAGAGGCGACAAACACGTTTCAGACAGCGCTATAATGCCAAAATCAAATTGTTGAATGTATCCTATGAGACTATTAATATTTTTAGGAAGGGAACGTATGTTCGAAGAGAGACATTTGAGATTGCTATCCGAGGTCCGGGGAGGATTTACAAGTTTAAATTAACACCCGAAAGACCGGAGGCAACGTTATCACTGACGTGCTGACTGGGAATACAATTCGAACTCGTATTAGGCACTTGGGAAGAAACTGGATCGTTACTGATATTGATACAATTTACCCTAACAGGAGCATTAACGTTTACACCAGGAGAACTGACATTAACAGGAGTGATTACACCAAGATTGACAGCCGGACAATTCTTTATGACAGGGGTAGTACCACCAACGGAAGGACTTACATTCGCACCCGCATGATTCACATTGACAATGGCAGGACTGCGACGACCTCTTCGCTCAGTACCTCGCCGCTCACGTTCCTCACGAGGGAGGGAGGCTCTGATGAACAGGCTTTTGGTGAACGGGAAACGCTTAAGCTGAGGAGCCCGCCTCAGTACTGTCTTGGCAATGCTCGATGCAGGGAAGATCACTTTGAGCAACCTATTATGAGAAGAGTCATCGCGGCCCATACGATGTATCGATGCAGGCAAGCAATCAATAGACAGGATATTCAAAATATTAAAAACACATAAATGGTCACTAATAGCTCCATCACGCGAGCACTTGCTACGATTCTCTGGAACTCCTATGATCACGACTGAGCGACTACATTCAGTCTCTCTGAAGTCATTCGACTTGTCTAACCCTACAGAAGGAGGTGACGGCACAACTGAAACAGGCACAGGGAACATCACTGATATTATTCGGAACATTCTGACTACTAAGGGCTTCCCTCAATGTAGCATTCAACCTGTCGTTCACCTGGCTTAGCTCCGTATTAGCCTTAACCATATCTCAGACCATCTCGACTAACTCACAGTTTTTCCTACATAATGATTCAACCTGTCTCCTTTCATTCAGGAGATAAACGATAATTGTCCGAATATGCATCGGCAGCGATCCGTCGTCCACCAGTGCCTTCGCGGCTTTACCAAAGTCCATTGTCGACGACAGCTCTTCCACCAGGTTTTTGCGGATCTTGCTGCACTGAAGTGTCGGAGGGCAGACCGGAGTTTCGCTCGTCATCGGGGCACAACCAATTTTTAAAAAAATAGGCCTGATGCGGTGGCACAGAAGATAAAAAAATTCACACTCAGCCACAGGAGTGCTCGCCTGTTGTTGAAGTGACGTCGGTGTCGAGATCCTACCAGTTACCACAGACGATATAATAACGCAACCAATGTAGACCACGCCAACAATACAAGACGCAGATTACCACAGACGCTGATTAAGCCAACGATGCCAGTTATCATATACCATATACCTCAAACTTGGGTAATTAAACCCTTGAAGGGCAGAACAATACGGACAGAGTTTAGAGGCCAGATGTCCAATCAAAAATTGGTGCGCTCCGGGGTACTGCAAGGTACGGTTCTCTCTCCGCTCCCGTTTTCTTTCTACATAGAAGAACTCCCGACACCACCACCAGAAACACGCCTAGTCGGATATGCGGATGACCTATTGGTTGCATCACATCCAGTTGTGGAAACCTGCGAAAAACGTTTCGGTTTTTTTAAACGTTTCGGCGTAGATTTCGGTCCTCGAACCTGAGGACCTTGTGACAACGAGAGAGTCAACCACTAGGGGTGGCCCCATCAAACTCCACCGTTACACATCTAACCTCAACTGCAGGCGTCACTTTTTCATCAACAGAACAATACCCATTTTTGAGAACCTTGGTAGAAATCATTCCATTCCTTCCAACTTTACGTCACTCAAAAATTTCATTCGAGAAAAATTTGAGCTGGCTGATCGAACAAGTAGCCCTTCCTGACTGGCTGGATAGCTTTTGATTCCTTTCTTTAGGTTGATTATTACAGCAATGCGCTTTTCTTTTCTGTTCCGCTATGTTGTTTTTTTCTAGTTTCCATGCTTTAAACTTCCTATGGTTCATTCGTATTTCAAGTAATTTTGAACATTGTTTATATATATATATATATATATATATATATATATATATATATATATATATATATATATATATATATATATATATATATATATATATATATATATATATATATATATATATATATATATATATATATATATATATATATATATATATATATATATATATATATATATATATATATATATATATATATATATGAGTCAACGAGAGAGAGACAACGAGAGAGTCAACCACTAGGGTGGCCCCATCAAACTCCACCGTTACACATCTAACCTCAACTGCAGGCGTCATATATATATATATATATATATATATATATATATATATATATATATATATATATATATATATATATATATATATATATATATATATATATATATATATATATATATATATATATATATATATATATATATATATATATATATATATCATCCGTCCTTATACGCTGTGATTCAATCCACAATTTGCGAAATGTGGGCGGGGTTCCAAGTTAGTGGTGCGTGTAGCATTATGAAGAAGGAGAGAGCATAGTTACATAAGTAACTTCTGTCGCGAAAAAAAAACTTCTGAAAACGAGTAGCCATCAATGCGGAGTGTGTGCCGCGTCATGAAAATGGCTCACGCTTCATGAGGAGCGTAAGCCACTTTGCAGAAAATGAGTCGCGCATCACAAGAAGCGTTCCCCGCGTCATGGCAAAGGAGTAGCCCCTCATGAGGAGCGTGCTCCACGACAAAAAAAAACGAGTAGCTCTTGATAGGCAGTGTGATGGGTTGTGAGCACCGCCCCACACTTATCTATCCTTTTGCGATATCTTGTCTCAACCTCTTCCTTGAATCTGGTTACACATCTAACTAAACTGCAGCAAAAATGGGGACCTGCCAACATTGGTATGATGAAAATCTAATGGATCGATCGCCTAATTCGTAAGCTTTATTAGCGCTCACACAAGTTTTGAGAAGGACACGTTTTAGTAGAAACCCGGCACGCAAAACACCCCGAAACTCACGTACTGCTATTTTACCCACTTCCTACTGGCAATGTTAGTTCTCATCATGTTCCAATCTGGCGTTGGGTTCTCTTCTAATTTAAGGTCGTATGATCTAAATATTCTGGTCGAATACTTGGAGAAATCCCAATAGGTGTTAGGCATTAGGCTAACGATGGTATTGGTAATATTAGTGACAGCCGCTACTGCTGCGCCACCACCATGATGGGGGCAGCGCAGCACTAGCGGCTGTCACTAATATTATCAATACCATGGTTAACCCCGTGCCCCACGATAACCAAGGTTCCCCACGATAAATTGTTGCAAAAACTTTCACTTGTTCGTATTCATCCGCGAATTGTCTAATGGATTTCGTCATTTTTGACTGATAGGACGTTTTCTGTCTGCGTTAACTCGTCCTTTTCGAGCCCGCGACCCGTACATACTCAGAAAAATGAAAACATGTTACATGTAATATAAAGTGTAAGATACTTGAGACATTCAAGTATATTACCTTTATATCGCATGTAACCTACACTTATATTACATGTAATATACACTTATATTACATGTAACATACACTTATATTTCATGTAACTTAATTAGAGCTGCAAGTTGAAGCTCGATGCTTTAAGGGTTGGAGCTGCGAGTCCCTGGCTACTGCTTCAGGTACGAATCAGCAAGCTTTAAGCTCTCTTAGACACCCCAGGAGCTTAAAGCTGGCTGCTTCATAACTGAAGCAGCAAGCTTGGATCCCACAGCTTCATACAAGAAGCAGTGGGCTTAAGCTTGCTTCAAATAATGCTTGTCGCTCCCTCTAATCCTCCCTCACGATTTAAACGAATCATGAGGAGTGAGAGATCAACGCCTCGGCCAGGGCAAGCGATCACCCTGTCAAATGTCAATCCCATGGGCCTGCGCTCATCGGTAAGGTATGAGGCGGCCCGTATGCTGTGCAGGTTTGCAGAAGGTAATCAGCATTGGCCCTCAGTTGCTGGAGATATTTGAAGTATGTTAAACTTATACTACATGTAATTTACTTGAGTAGAGATAATTCACATGTAACTTACATTGACGGAGATGTATTACACGTATATTGTAATCGTCTCATTTGTTACAAGTATTTAGTTTTCACCATCGAAAACATATTACGTGCCACATTTGGTCTGCGAGCGAGGGACCGATATATTACATGTAACATACATCGGGCGAGATAATTTGCAAGTAATATACATTGACCAATTTATATTACATGTATATTAATTCAGGCCTAAAATATTACATGTAATATGTTTCAATTTTTCGGAGTAGCGGAGTCCCACAAGGAGGAGTAATTTCTCCCATCCTTTTCAACATCTACACGTATGAAATCGCGAATTTGATCACTCACTTCGGCACCGGGTTCAGTGCTTTTGCTGATGATATCAAAATTTACCATGAGGTTACTTCCCCTGGGGGCCGTGCATCTTTACAGCGATCAGTTAATGCTATCAACATGTGGTCTCATGATTGGGATTTGCCCCTGTCTAAGGAAAAGACCAAAATTCTCCAATTCGGTGCAAACAATCATAACTTCAAAAATAACATTGAAGGGACTCCTTCTTCTTCTTCTTTGCAGCCACGTCGAGGGTACTGTCATAGGTTGAGAATCTAGGCGACCAATAACGGATTCGTCCATAGGTCCATTGTGGTCAGCGTGGTTGGTCTCTCCGGACAATCAAACAAATGTGCCGTATCGTGGCCGTGGCATCCACAGTCTGGGCAAACGTCCGATTTGCTGCTGTCAATCTTGCTAACATATGCCATAAGCATAGTAGAGTGACCACAGCGCATCTGGCCCTCCTTCCGAGTTGAGACTCGGATGTGCAGACCCGGGGCGGCACCACACCCAGGATGGGATTTACCGCCGTCTTTTCCAGATGACACCGTACGACCTGTGTGTGCTCCTCGCGCAACAGACGGAGTCGTTCTTGCTGTGAATCGTGCCATCTTTGCAGATTGACTTTGCTTGGAGCATCGGCGAATGGTTTTCTGATCTTTCTTTCTCTGACGGGGTTTAGCACTCTCCAAGAGGGGTGATTTGGTTGTTTGACAATTTTGATGAAAAATAGTTGGGCCTGGAGGTGCCATTGTTCTTTTACTGGTAATAATCGTGTGTCCGCATGCAAGTGCTCGACTGGGGAACTTCTTGCACATCCGGTGGCGATTCGAAGAGCCACATTCTGTATGCTTTGCATCTTAGTCCAAGAGGATTCCGAAACTAGATGCTGCCAAACTGGTGCGCCGTATTCTAGTGCAGGCTGGAGAATCGCTTTATACGTCGTAATAATGGTTTCTTTGCTACTGCCCCATGATGTACCGCCCAGGGCTCTGAGCACATTAAGCTTCGCTTTGACGACGGCCTGCTTCTGCTCTGTGTTCTTATGAAACTTGAGCGATGGATCGAGCACCAGACCGAGCAGTTTGGGAAAGCGAGCAGCAGGTAATAGATCTCCGTCCCACTCGACATGCGGGTGAGCGCTGTGCTCCGAAGGATCCGTTGTGAGTACGGATACCGACGATTTCGATGCAGAGATCTTTAGCATTTTGCGGTCGAAAAAGCTTTTCAGTGTGACCAGGTACTCATTGATCTTTGAGGCGGCCACATGTATATCCCGATCCCGACACATTATTGTCATATCATCGGCATAGGCGACCACCTTGATATCCTGGGAGGGAGCGGGCATGTCTTCGAGGTACAGACTGAAGAGGGCAGGCGATAAAACGCCGCCCTGCGGAACTCCAGCTGCAATAGGAAGCCCTGCGGAACTCCAGCTGCAATAGGAATACTATTGGAGACATGGTTCTGGAACATAACTCTGGCTCGTCTGCCCTTGATGAATGCCGATATCCAGCGTTTCTGCCACGGCGGTATTGATGATTCGAGTAAGTTGCTTGACAGAACTCCATGGTTTACTGTGTCGAATGCCTTGGTGAAATCTAAGGCAACAGCCACAGTTCTCTGTAGCTTCTGGAATTGAACCCATCGATGGCAAAGCTTGTAATTTCCAGCAGAGCTGTCGTGGTGGAATGCAGCTTTCTGAATCCATGCTGAATCACTTGCTTCTCATTGTGCTCCGCCAAGTCCTTTACGATCAGTTTTTCGGCTACCTTCGCGAACGTGGACAGCAAGCTAATAGGTCTGTATCCTTTGACTGAAGCCTGAGGTTTCCCCGGCTTTGGCAGCGGCACAACGTTAGCTGTCTTCCAGTTCTGTGGGATGGTGCACGATCTGAACGAGGTATTGATCAAATCAGTGAGAAGCGGAAGGATTTCATTCGGTATTCATTCATTCATTCATTCAACGACTTTATTGTGGAAATAAAGAAACACACAAATTGTTTTTGCAGAGAATTTTTTTTTACAATTTGAATGACCTCTTGTCTCAAGAGACTTGAGGCCACCGCTTCTGGGACAAAGAAAAGCACAACAAGCTGGAAAAACCCGTCGCATTGGATTATTAGTAATACCCTTTTAATCAGAGTGGACGCTCACTCGTTCCTTGTAATGACCTGAGATCGCACTTGGATAGTCTACTTCGAAAGATCGAAAAGTTTCCGGATTCAGCGATCTCTGCAGGCAATTTGTTCCAAGTTCTGACACTCTGAACGCAAAGGAATTCAATATGCTGCCTTTAGAGGTGAATTTCCGTTCAAGTTGGAATCCATGTTTGCGAGAACGGACATGGTGGCGAGTAAACACGAAAAGGCTGTCAAAGGGAATGTCGCAAAAGCCATGCACGATCTTCTAGCACAAATGCAAATCAAATTCAGCTCTGCGATATCGTAGGGTATTTAACCCTAGCATATCCAAACGAGCTGCATAATCTGGAACTTCTCTTTTTGGGAATACTTTGGTGAACACACGTCTAGAGTATCGCTTTTGCACATTTTCAATGATCTCATCATCTTCCACTGTGGAAGGTGACCAAACCTGAGTACAGTACTCCAGTAGGGGTCGGCAGTAAACGGTGAATGCTTTCTTGTAGTGAACAAGACAGGGATGTTTCAGGGATCTCAAAATACAGTTAACCACCGAGGTAGCTTTTTTGGAGATTTCTCTGCAATGAGAATTCCAGCTAAGATTCGAACGAATGAGAACACCTAGGTCCCTGATAACCTCGTGCACAGGAAGCTTCACACCGTTTAAACGTAGGGGGCATTCATGACGAAAGTTAATATGCAGCAAGCTGCATTTTTCTTCTGATAATTGTAGCTGCCACACTTTCGACCATTCGGCTAGTCGATCGAGGTCACATTGAAGCTCATAAAAGTCAACTGCAGGCTCATTAAGAGGCCGATAGATCTTGAGGTCGTCCGCATAGAGCTTACAAGAACTTGATAGACTATCCGGAGCGTCGTTTATGTAGATAAGAAACAACAATGGACCCAGAATACTACCCTGAGGAACACCACTGGTGATCGGGTATGGACGAGAACAGAAATTGCCCGTTTTCACACAAAATGTTCGAGATATTAGAAAAGACTTTAGCCAGTTCCAAGATATCACCGCAAATACCGTAACTTTCGAGTTTAATTAACAATTTGTGATGACATACAGTGTCAAAAGCTTTTGCATGATCTATATAGACTACATCAGTCTGGCAGTTTTCGTTAAAGGCCGCACACCAGTCGTGAAAAGAGGATAACAACTGGGACAATGTTGACTTGCCAGGCAGGAAACCGTACTGGGCAGGATTGAGGAGTTTATTTGATGTTAGGTGGGAAAGGATACAGTCTTTGACAATAATCTCGAGGACTTTACACACCGAGGAGGTTAGACTAATAGGCCGATAGTTAGAGACCTGATTAGCTGGTGCCTTTTTAAGCAAAGGTGAGACAATTGCAGTTTTCCACGCAGTCGGTAGGGTTCCCACTGCTAGGCTGTGTTTGAAGATGCACAACAGGGGGTAACATAATCCAACGGAGGCTCTCTTTATAAAATAAGAAGGTAAAGAATCTGGAGTGAGAGAGATTTTGTCGCCCAATTTCTTAATTGCTGACGTAATCAACTCGCAGTCAATGGTGATGGATCGCAAATTAAGCGGGCATCGTTTGGGAAATGGAGGAGCGGTACCGTTATCCTGAACAAAAACCTTTGAAAAATAAATTGCGAAGGCCTCGCACTTTTGTTGATCATCAGCGATGATTTCACCAGACTGGCTTTTCAATGCGGAAATACCCTCACGTGTCTTCACCCTAGTATTCATATACTTGAAAAAATTTTTACGGTTACCAGAGCAAATAAGCCGTTTTTCACGGTTTTTCGCGAAGCGTTTGCATTCCCTCTCAAAGTCCTTTGCGCACTTATTGAAGGCCACCCGTCCACCTGGTTTAAAGCGATCTCGCCATAGAAAATGCTTCCTAGCAGCCAATTTTTGCAAATGCGGTGGGAAGTTTTTGGACTTATGGCCGGATTTTTGGAGGGGGACGCATTTTTCTATTACGAAGTGAACGTATGAGATAAAGGCTTCGTACATTTCATTTATGTTCAGGCAGTCAGAAAAGCATGTATCCCAGTCCATATCCAATAGATAAAGATTGACATGGTCCCAGTTTGCTCTGCGGAAATCCAATTTTTTTGTTGTTCGGTTAACGTCGGCTTCAAACTCAATTTTGAAGGTAATGCTACAGTGGTCACTTGTGGAAAAGTTAGGTTGAAGTTCCCATTCAGTGATCAAAGTGAGGTCATTACTCAGGAGCAAGTCGAGCACGTACTTCCCGTGCGTGGGATCGGAATTCAAACAAGACAAACCAGAATTGATGAGGAAATGTTCAAAGGAAGCAGTAAAACACATACCAGAGTCATCAGGAGAAAATGGATAATTGAAATCACCAACAGCTACTGAAGGGCCCTGTACAGTACAACAGTCTGCTATAGTCTCGAGCATCTCAGTGGATTCTTGGCTACTCGTTGCAGGCCTTCGGTAGGCTGCAATTAAACGAAAGCAGGAGCCGAATTCAGAAACAACATCGACAAACATAAGCTCACAGTGAAAATTAAACGATCTACGCCCAAAATCTACAATTTTAATACTCTTCTTTACAATGACCGCAAGCTGCCGAGATGTCGTACGTTCACGCCGTGGCAGTGTGGAGGAAAGAAGATCACCTCTATGCAAACCGACGTCACCCCCTCCACGAAGAGGGTTTTTGTCATGGGAGAGGTGCTGGCCGGCCGCGTCTCTCCTTCGGATTCTCCTGCTGAGGGCCGGCGTGGAAAGGAATCCTGGACCCGCTCAGAAGAAGAAGTACCTATGTGCCACATGCGACAGAAATGTCAATTGGAATGGGACCAGCGTCCAATGCTTTGGATGCCAAAGGTGAATGCACTTCTCTTGTTCGGGTCTCAGTTCTGTGAAGCATCATAACTCTTCTTTTCGCTGTGTTATATGCTCTTCACCTACCAACTCTGATTCCTCTTCCTCGTATCGCCCCCTTTCCATTGTACATATCAATCTCAATGGCCTTCGTGCCAAACTTTCTGAGCTCTCTCTCTTCGCACGTACTTACCATCCAGACGTGATCATGGTTCAAGAAACCAAGCTCTCTCCATCCCCTACCCGTCCTCATCCTAACATCCCGGGCTATACTGCCTTCCATGCTCCAAGGTCAGCTCTTGGCGGAGGAGTTTCAACCTTTGTTTTATCTTCTCTTCCCTCCCACCTCATACCCAACACCCCCACGGATGGTACTCTCGAGTACCTTCCAATCCATCTCCCTCTTAAAACACCTCTTTCTCTCTTCAACACATATATTCCACCTACTACCTCATGCCCCTCTTTTTACAATCCTATTCCACTTCTCAAGCAGCTGAACGACTGCTCCCTCTCATCCTCAGTTGTCTTCGCGGGCGATTTTAATGCTCACACCTTTTGCTCGTCTCTCGATTCTGACGCTAGAGGAAATGACGTCGAAGAATGGGCGCTGCCGAGATGTCGTACGTTCGTGCCGTGGCAGTGTGGAGGAAAGAAGATCGCCTCCGTGCAAACCGACGTCATCCCCTCCACAAAGAGGGTTTTTGTCATGGGAGAGGTGCTGGCCGGCCGCAACTCTCCTTCGGATTCTCCTGCAAAGGGCCGGCGTGGAAAGGAATCCTGGACCCGCTCAGAAGAAGAAGTACCTATGTGCCACATGCGACAGAAATGTCAATTGGAATGGGACCAGCGTCCAATGCTTTGGATGCCAAAGGTGAATGCACTTCTCTTGTTCGGGTCTCAGTTCTGTGAAGCATCATAACTCTTCTTTTCGTTGTGTGTTATGCTCCTCACCTTCCATCTCAGATTCCTCTATCTCAAATCGCCCCCTTTCCATTGTGCATATCAATCTAAACGGCCTTCGTGCCAAGCTTTCTGAACTCTCTCTCTTTGCACGTACTTACCATCCAGACGTGATCATGGTTCAAGAAACCAAGCTCTCTCCATCCCCTACCTATCCTCATCCCAATATCCCAGGCTATACTTCTTACCATGCTCCAAGGTCATCTCTCGGCGGTGGAGTCTCTACTTTCGTTCTATCTTCACTTCCCTCACACCTCATTCCCAGCACCCCCACGGACGGTACTCTCGAGTACCTCCCAATCCATCTCCCCTAAAAACACCCCTTTCTCTTTTCAACATATACATTCCACCTACAACTTCATGCCCTTCATCTTACAATCCTCCCACTTCTCAAGCAGCTGAGCGACTGCTCCCTCTCATCCTCGGTCGTTTTCGCGGGTGATTTCAACGCTCACAACTTTTGCTCGTCTCTCGGTCCTGATGTTAGAGGAAATGACGTCGAAGAATGGGCAGATGAGTGCGACCTGGTCATTCTAAACGATGATCAGCCCACTCGTCTCCCTGCCAGCGGCCGATCTTCTAGCCCAGACATATCTCTTGTCTCGTCCAACCTTTCTAGCTGCTGCTCATGGTCTACCTCGACTACTCTGCCAAGCGAACACGTTCCTGTCTTTGTCCACATCGATCTATCCAATTCTCTCGCTCCCTTTTCTGGTGTTCGCCAACGTTCTTATCTTAATTTAGGGCGAGCAGACTGGCGCCTGTTCAGTGAAGTTGCGCTTCGCCTATCGGCAGATTACCCGTGGAATGGAAGCGTGCACCAGAAGGAAGGCCATCTATCTGACGCAATCCGCAAGGCCATGAATGCGGTTATCCCTATCGGTCGCGTCAAGACGTTCTATCCAAATGTCAACAGGGAAATCCTCGACAAAAATTAGAACGAGAGATGCGAGGAGAGCGGTTAATCATCTGGACCCCGTGGTTGCTGAGCTTGACAGTGAGATCAAAAAGGATTTGGACAGACACAAGAAAGAAGAGTGGGAGAAGTTCACCGGACAGATGGACTTTAAGACGGACAGTGCAGCTACTTGGAAGGTTTTACGGAAGCTTTCGGGTAAAAGCTCACCCGCCACCGTCTCCACTATCGAATTCGACAACGGCGTATTCAAATCAGGAAAGGAAGCCGCTTATGCGCTCGGGAAAAGTTTTTTCATCACCAGTGCTAAACGAGGTCCGCAGAATAGAGTGACTGTAAGAGAGCTGTGCCGCCTCCCGCTTATGAGCACGGCCGAAGCGTTTACTACGACGCAAATTGAGAAGATTATAAAGGAAATGCGGAACTCTAGAGCTATTGGTCCTGATGGGATATGTCCTGCTGTCTTGAAGAAGATACCCACTGACTTACTACCGCTCCTCACTGATGTGATAAACTCCTCGTTCATGTCGTGTACTATCCCGCAGAATTGGAAGATGGCAAACGTCGTTCCGCTGCCCAAGCCTGGCAAGCCCCAAGCTTCAGTCAAGGGATATCGGCCCATTAGCTTGTTGTCTTCTTTTGCTAAAGTAGCTGAAAAGCTGATCGTCAAAGACCTGGCCGAGCACAACGAGAGGCAGGTGTTTCAGCATGGATTCAGAAAAATGCATTCCACCACGACAGCTTTGTTAGAAATTACGAGCTATGCAATTGATGGTTTCAACGCGTATAAGCCGGAAAGAACTGTAGCAGTTGCCTTGGATCTCACTAAGGCTTTCGACACAGTGAATCTTGGTATCTTATCAAACAACTTACTGGAGTCATCAATCCCGCCATTGCAAAAGCGGTGGATAGCTGCATTCACTAAGGGAAGACGGGCTAGAGTGATGTTCCAGAATCATGTCTCAAACAGCATTCCGATTGCAGCTGGAGTCCCACAGGGCGGTGTATTGTCGCCTGCTCTCTTCAGTCTGTACCTCGAAGATATGCCCGCCCCACCCCAAGATATCAAGGTGGTCGCTTACGCTGATGATATGACTGTCTTGTGTCGTGATCGGGACATAAATGTGGCCGCCGCTAAGATTAACGGGTACTTGACCGCACTGAAAAGCTTCTTCGACCGCAAAATGCTGAAGATTTCTGCGTCAAAGTCATCGGTATCCGTACTCACAACGGACCCATCTGAACACAGCGCACATCCGTATGTCGTATGGAATGGAGATCGTTTGCCTGCCGCCCGCTTCCCAAAACTTCTCGGACTCGTACTCGATCCATCGCTCAAATTCCATAAGAACACGGAACAGAAGCAGGCTATCGTTAAAGCGAAGCTTAACGTGCTTAGAGCCCTGGGCGGTACAACATGGGGTAGCAGCAAAGAAACCATTATTACAACGTATAAGGCTATTCTCCAGCCTGCACTGGAATACGGCGCCCCAGTTTGGCAGCATCTAGTTTCGGAATCCTCTTGGACTAAGATGCAACGCATACAGAATGCGGCTCTTCGAATCGCCACCGGGTGTGCAAGAAGTTCCCCGGTCGATCACTTGCATGCTGAGTCCCGCTTATTACCAGTAAGGGAGCACTGTGAGCTCCAGGCCCAACAATTTTTCATCAACATTGTCAAACAACCAAATCATCCCTCTTGGAGAGTGCTAAACCCCGTCAGAGAGAGAAAGATCAGAAAGCCATTCGCCGATGCTCCCAGCAAAGTCAATCTGCAGAGATGGCACGACTCACAGCAAGAACGACTCCGTCTATTGCGCGAGGAGCATACTCAGTTTGTACGGTGTCATCTGGAAAAGGCGGTCATTAATCCCATATTAGGGGTAGTGCCGCCCCAAGTCTGCACATCCGAGGCTCAACTCGGAAGAAGGGCCAGGTGCACGCTCGCATCATTACGCTGTGGTCACTCTACAATGCTAATGTCTTATGTCAGCAGGATTGACAGCAGTAAATCTGATGTGTGCCCGGACTGCGGTACCATCGGCCACGATACCGCACATTTATTCAACTGTCCGGAGAGACCTACCATGCTGACCGTAATGGACTTATGGACGAATCCGTTACTGGTCGCCCAGTTCCTCAACCTATGACAAAACCCTCAATGTGGCTGCAAAGAAGAAGAAGAAGAAGAAGAATGGGCAGAGGAGTGTGACTTGGTCATCTTAAACGATGATCAGCCCACCCGTCTCCCTACCAACGGCCGATCTTCCAGCCCAGACATTTATCTAGTCTCGTCCAACCTCTCTAACTCTTGCTCATGGTCCACCACAACCACTTTGCCAAGTGACAATGTCCCCGTCTTTATCCATATCGATCTCTCCAACTCTCTCGCTCACTATTCTGGTGTTCGTCAACGTTCTTATCTTAATTTAGGCCGAGCAGACTGGAGTCTGTTCAGTGAAGTTGCGCTTCGCCTGTCGGCAAATTACCCGTGGAATGGCGACGTGCACCAGAAAGAGTGCCATTTATCTGACGCGATCCGCAGAGCCATGAAAGCAGCTATTACTGTTGGCCGCGTTAAGACGTTCTATCCAAATGTCACAAGAGAGATCCTCGATAAGATCAGGACAAGAGATGCCAGGAGAGCGGTCAACCATCTGGACCCCGTCGTTGCTGAACTTGACGATGAGATCAAAAAGGATCTAGACAGGCACAAGAAAGAAGAGTGGGAAAAGTTCGCTGGGCAGTTGGACTTCAAGACGGACAGTGCAGCTACTTGGAAGGTACTACGGAAGCTCTCGGGTAAGAGCTTGCCTGCTACCGTCTCCACAATCGAATTAGAAAACGGTGTATTCAAATCAGGAAAAGAAGCCGCTTATGCGCTCGGGAGAAGTTTTTTCATCACCAGTGCAAAGCGTGGTCCGCAGAATAGAGTGACTGTACGAGAGCTGTGTCGCCTCCCGCTTATGAGCACGGCCGAAGAGTTCACTACGACACAAGTTGAGAAAGTTATAAAGGATATGCGGAAATCAAAAGCAGTCGGTCCAGACGGGATATGTCCTGCTGTCTTGAAGAAGATAGCGAATGAAATCCTTCCGCTTCTCACTGATTTGATCAATACCTCGTTCAGATCGTGCACCATCCCACAGAACTGGAAGACAACTAACGTTGTGCCGCTGCCCAAGCCGGGGAAACCTCAGGCTTCAGTCAAGGGATACAGACCTATTAGCTTGCTGTCCACGCTCGCGAAGGTAGCCGAAAAACTGATCGTAAAGGACTTGGCGGAGCACAATGAGAAGCAAGTGATTCAGCATGGATTCAGAAAGCTGCATTCCACCACGACAGCTCTGCTGGAAATTACAAGCTTTGCCATCGTAGGTTCAATGCCCAGAAGCTACAGAGAACTGTGGCTGTTGCCTTAGATCTCACCAAGGCATTCGACACAGTAAACCATGGAGTTCTGTCAAGCAACTTACTCGAATCATCAATACCGCCGTGGCAGAAACGCTGGATATCGGCATTCATCAAGGGCAGACGAGCCAGAGTTATGTTCCAGAACCATGTCTCCAATAGTATACCTATTGCAGCTGGAGTTCCGCAGGGCGGCGTTTTATCGCCTGCCCTCTTCAGTCTGTACCTCGAAGACATGCCCGCTCCCCCCCAGGATATCAAGGTGGTCGCCTATGCCGATGATATGACAATAATGTGTCGGGATCGGGATATATATGTGGCCGCCTCGAAGATCAATGAGTACCTGGTCACACTGAAAAGCTTTTTCGATCGCAAAATGCTAAAGATCTCTGCATCGAAATCGTCGGTATCCGTACTCACAACGGATCCTTCGGAGCACAGCGCTCACCCGCATGTCGAGTGGGACGGAGATCGATTACCTGCTGCTCGCTTTCCCAAACTGCTCGGTCTGGTGCTCGATCCATCGCTCAAGTTTCATAAGAACACCGAGCAGAAGCAGGCCGTCGTCAAAGCGAAGCTTAATGTGCTCAGAGCCCTGGGCGGTACATCATGGGGCAGTAGCAAAGAAACCATTATTACGACGTATAAAGCGATTCTCCAGCCTGCACTAGAATACGGCGCAACAGTTTGGCAGCATCTAGTTTCGGAATCCTCTTGGACTAAGATGCAACGCATACAGAATGCGGCTCTTCGAATCGCCACCGGATGTGCAAGAAGTTCCCAGTCGAGCACTTGCATGCGGAGACACGATTATTACCAGTAAAGAACACTGTCAGCTCCAGGCCCAACAATTTTTCATCAACATTGTCAAACAACCAAATCACCCCTCTCGGAGAGTGCTAAACCCAGTCAGAGAAAGAAAGATCAGAAAGCCATTCGCCGATGCTCCAAGCAAAGTCAATCTGCAAAGATGGCACGATTCACAGCAAGAACGACTCCGTCTGTTGCGCGAGGAGCACACACAGTTCGTACGGTGTCATCTGGAAAAGACAGCGGTAAGTCCCATCCTGGGTGTGGTGCCGCCCCGGGTCTGCACATCCGAGTCTCAACTCGGAAGGAGGGCCAGATGCACCCTGGCATCGCTGCGCTGTGGTCACTCTACTATGCTTATGGCATATGTTAGCAAGATTGACAGCACCAAATCGGACGTTTGCCCAGACTGTGGATGCCACGGTCACGATACGGCACATTTGTTTGATTGTCCGGAGAGACCAACCACGCTGACCACAATGGACCTATGGACGAATCCGTTATTGGTCGCCCAGTTCCTCAACCTATGACAGTACCCTCGACGTGGCTGCAAAGAAGAAAGAGATGACCGCAACTCCACCACCGGCAGTACTCGAGACACGATCACATCTATAGACTACATAGGAATGGGATGGCGCTATTAGTGCGTCCGGGTCGCCCTCAGTGAGCCATGTCTCGCATATAACGACTACATGCTGCCGAGATGTCGTACGTTCGTGCCGTGGCAGTGTGGAGGAAAGAAGACCACCTCCGTGCAAACCGACGTCAACCCCTCCGCGTGGAGGGTTTTTGTCATGGGAGAGATGCTGGCTGGCTGCAGCTCTCCTAAGGATTCTACTACAAATGGCCGGCGTCGAGAAGAATCCAGGACCCGCTCAGAAGTACTCATGCGCCACGTGCGGCAAGGATGTTACCAGGAGACATACCAGCGTCCAGTGCTTCGGATGCCAAAGGTGGGTGCATCTCTCCTGTTCGGGTCTCAGTTCTGTGAGGCATCACGATCCTTCCTTCCGTTGTGTTCTGTGCTCTGCCCCCAGTAACTCTGATTCCTCATTTACCAACCGCCCCCTCTATTGTGCATATTAACCTCAATGGCCTTCGTGCCAAGTTGTCTGAACTCTCTCTTTTTGCTCGTACTCATCATCCTGATGTCATAATGGTTCAGGAAACCAAACTTTCTCCTTCTACTACCGCACGTCACCCTAACATTCCTGGCTACATTGCTTATCATGCTCCAAGGACAGCTCTCGGCGGAGGAGTTTCCACTTTCGTATTATCAAATCTACCCTCTCATATCATACCAAACACACCAAAGGACGGTACTCTCCTATCCATCTCCCTCTTAAAACACCTGTATCTCTTTTTAATATCTATATCCCTCCTACCACGTCCTGTCCCCAATCTTACGACCCTACTCCCTCACTCAAGCAGTTGTACGACTGCTCACTTTCACCCTCTGTTGTCTTCGCAGGCGATTTCAATGCTCATACATTCTGCTCGTCGCTTGACACTGACGCTAGAGGAGAAGACGTCGAAGAATGGGCGGAGGAGTGCGATCTGGTCATTCTCAACGATGATCAGCCCACTCGTCTCCCGGCCAACGGCCGATCCTCTAGTCCAGACATCTCTCTTGTATCATCTAATCTCTCCAGCGCCTGCTCTTGGTCTACCGCTACAACTCTGTCCAGTGATCATATCCCCGTTTTTGTTCATGTCGATCTCTCTAATTCTCTTGCTCCTTATTCAGGTATCCGTCTAAGGTCTTATCTTAATCTTTGCCTTGCAGACTGGCGCTTGTTCAGGGAGGTGGCACTTCGCCATGTGGATGACTACCCATGGAATGGAAACGTGCACCAGAAAGAGCGTCACTTGACGGACGCGATTCGCAAGGCAATGAAAGCCGCCATTCCGGAGGGCCGAGTTAAGACCTTCTTTCCCAATGTCACCAGGGAAATCTTGGAGAAGATAAGGACAAGGGATGCAAAGAGAGTGGCAGATCACCTGGATCCGACCATTGCTGAGCTGGATAGCGAGATTAAGCGAGATCTGGACAAGCACAAGAAGGAGTGTTGGGAGAAATTCACAGAGAAGATGAATTTCAAGAGTGATGGAGCGTCAACTTGGAAAGTTCTAAAGAAGATCTCGGGCAAGAGCACCTCCACCAACTACTCTACGATCGAGTTCGAGAATGGAGTCTTCAAATCGGGAAAGGAGGCTGCAACTGCTCTCGGAAAGAATTTTTTCATAACTCAGGCTAAGAGAGGGAAACAAAATCGAGTGACTGTAAGAGAGCTCTGTAAGTTGCCACTCATGAATGAAGGAGAAGCAGTGACGCCCGCGCAGATTGAAAAGGTGGTAAAAGAGATGCGCAACTCGAAGGCTGTAGGGCCGGATGGCATTAGTCCAGCGATCTTGAAGAAACTGCCGACTGAGATTATGCCAATCCTGGCTGACGTCATCAACACATCCTTTCGCACGTGCATCGTACCCCAAGACTGGAAAATGGCAAGCGTCGTTCCGTTGCCTAAGGCAGGTAAATCACCATCGACGGCTAAGGGATACAGACCAATAAGTCTGTTATCACCAATCGCAAAGGTCGCTGAGAAACTGGTCGTCAAGGAGCTTGCCGAGCATAATAACAATCAGCAGCACCAGCATGGATTCCGCAAATTACACTCTACCACCACGGCGCTGCTGGAGATTGTGAGCTATGTTTTGGATGGCTTCAACGCCACCAAGCCTCAACGCACTGTTAGAGTAGCCCTGGACCTCACGAAGGCGTTTGACACTGTCAACTTGGGCATACTGTCTGAGAAGCTATTGAGGTCCACCATCCCGCCTTGGCAGAAGCGATGGATTACAGTAATCATCAAAGGGCGCCGAGCAAAAGTGCTGTTTCAGGGACATGTCTCTAATAGCATCCCGATCGCTGCCGGTGTCCCTCAAGGAGGAGTCATATCGCCTGCTCTGTTCAGTCTTTACCTGGAAGATTTGCCCGTTCCCCCAAGTGACATCAAAGACGTTGCGTATGCGGATGACATCACCATCTTGTGCCGGGACAGAGACATTAATGTAGCTGCACGCAAGATCAATAGCTACCTCATCGTTCTGAAGAACTTTCTCGATGATATGATGCTCACTGTCTCTGCCGCTAAATCATCTGTATCAGTTTTCTCCACTGACCCTAAGGAACACTGCGCTCACCCCATTGTGAATTGGGAAGACGCTCGTCTGCCTGCTGCACGTTTTCCTAAGCTGCTCGGCCTAGTATTGGATCCTTCGTTGAGGTTCCACAAGAATACTGAGCAGAAACAGGCTACAGTGAAAGCAAAGCTCAACGTCCTACGAGCTCTGGGAGGAACGTCGTGGGGAAGTAGCAAGGAGACAATTTTGACCACCTACAAGGCAATATTGCAGCCCGCGTTGGAGTACGCTGCACCGGTATGGCAGCACATGATATCGGATTCATCGTGGACAAAGATGCAGCGAGTCCAAAATGCTGCTCTTCGGCTTGCCACAGGGTGAGCTAAAAGCACCCCAGTGGAACATCTTCATGCTGAGGCCCGAATTCTGCCAGTAAAAAAGCACTGCCAACTCCAAGCGCAGCAACTGGTTATTAACATTGTCAAGCAGCCTGACCACCCATTAAGAAGGATCATGAATCCCGTGAGAGAGAGACATATCAGAAGGCCTTTTGCGGATGCTCCCGAGAAAGTTAATATACAAAGATGGACGGACTCCCAACTGGATCGTCTGCGTCTTTTACGTGCCGAGCACACCAAGTTCGTCAGGGATCACTTGAGTAGGATGACCGTCAATCCCATATTGGGGGTCGCACCACCCATAGTCAGCGACACCGAGATGGAACTCGGTAGGCGGGCTAGAAGTACCCTTGCCTCGTTACGCTGCGGTCATTCCCCTATGCTGATGTCATTCTTGCATAAGATCGATCGCAGTAAGCCGGACGAGTGCCCGGACTGTGGTAGCCGTGGCCACACAACTGAACACCTATTCGAATGCCCAAAGAGGCCTACCACTCTTACAACAATGGATTTGTGGACGAATCCGGTTTCAGTCGCCCGTTTCTTGAACCTTTGACAAAAACCTTCCTGCGGCTGCAAAGAAGAAGAACGACTACATCGGGAGATGTATCTTCTTCAAGACAGCAGGACATATCCCGTCTGGACCGACCGCTTTTGAATTCCGCATATCCTTTATAACTTTCTCAACTTGCGTCGTAGTGAACGCTTCGGCCGTGCTCATAAGCGGGAGGCGACACAGCTCTCGTACAGTCACTCTATTCTGCGGACCACGCTTTGCACTGGTGATGAAAAAACTTCTCCCGAGCGCACAAGCGGCTTCTTTTCCTGATTTGAATACACCGTTTTCTAATTCGATTGTGGAGACGGTAGCAGGCAAGCTCTCACCCGAGAGCTTCCGTAGTACCTTCCAGGTAGCTGCACTGTCCGTCTTGAAGTCCAACTGCCGAGCGAACTTTTCCCACTCTTCTTTCTTGTGCCTGTCTAGATCCTTTTTGATCTCATCGTCAAGTTCAGCAACGACGGGGTCCAGATGGTTGACCGCTCTCCTGGCATCTCTTGTCCTGATCTTATCGAGGATCTCCCTTGTGACATTTGGATAGAACGTCTTAACGCGGCCGACAGGAATAGCCGCTTTCATGGCTCTGCGGATCGCGTCAGATAAATGGCACTCTTTCTGGTGCACGTCGCCATTCCACGGGTAATTTGCCGACAGGCGAAGCGCAACTTCACTGAACAGGCACCAGTCTGCTCGGCCTAAATTAAGATAAGAACGTTGACGAACACCAGAATAGGGAGCGAGAGAGTTGGAGAGATCGATATGGATAAAGACGGGGACATTGTCACTTGGCAAAGTGGTTGTGGTGGACCATGAGCAAGAGTTAGAGAGGTTGGACGAGACTAGATAAATGTCTGGGCTGGAAGATCGGCCGTTGGTAGGGAGACGGGTGGGCTGATCATCGTTTAAGATGACCAAGTCACAGTCCTCTGCCCATTCTTCGACGTCATTTCCTCTAGCGTCAGAATCGAGAGACGAGCAAAAGGTGTGAGCATTAAAATCACCCGCGAAGACAACTGAGGATGAGAGGGAGCAGTCGTTCAGCTGCTTGAGAAGTGGAATAGGATTGTAAAAAGAGGGGCATGAGGTAGTAGGTGGAATATATGTGTTGAAGAGAGAAAGAGGTGTTTTAAGAGGGAGATGGATTGGAAGGTACTCGAGAGTACCATCCGTGGGGTGTTGAGTATGAGGTGGGAGGGAAGAGAAGATAAAACAAAGGTTGAAACTCCTCCGCCAAGAGCTGACCTTGGAGCATGGAAGGCAGTATAGCCCGGGATGTTAGGATGAGGACGGGTAGGGGATGGAGAGAGCTTGGTTTCTTGAACCATGATCACGTCTGGATGGTAAGTACGTGCGAAGAGAGAGAGCTCAGAAAGTTTGGCACGAAGGCCATTGAGATTGATATGTACAATGGAAAGGGGGCGATACGAGGAAGAGGAATCAGAGTTGGTAGGTGAAGAGCATATAACACAGCGAAAAGAAGAGTTATGATGCTTCACAGAACTGAGACCCGAACAAGAGAAGTGCACCCACCTTTGGCATCCAAAGCATTGGACGCTGGTCCCATTCCAATTGACATTTCTGTCGCATGTGGCACATAGGTACTTCTTCTTCTGAGCGGGTCCAGGATTCCTTTCCACGCCGGCCCTCAGCAGGAGAATCCGAAGGAGAGACGCGGCCGGCCAGCACCTCTCTCATGACAAAAACCCTCTTCGTGGAGGGGGTGACGTCGGTTTGCATAGAGGTGATCTTCTTTCCTCCACACTGCCACGGCGTGAACGTACGACATCTCGGCAGCTCGACGTAACCTCACAATGCGCATCAAAGCTAAGACGTCGTCGACGTCGTCGAGCTGAAGGGACTCCCATTGAGATCACTGATCAGATAACTGATCTTGGTTTCGTCATCACCGAAAGTCTTAGCTTTGATGCGCATTGTGAGGTTACGTCGAGGAAGGCTACAGTTGCAGTGAATAAGATATTCAGAGCTTTGGCAACACGTAATCCATCTGTGCTTATAAGAGCCTACACCACCTACGTGAGGCCAATTCTTGAATATGGCACGCCGGTGTTTAATCCCTACAAAGTGAAGGACATCAACCGTTTGGAGAAAGTCCAAAGCAACTTCACACGGAAACTGTTTATTAGGATGCATGGCTTCGTTTATGGCCGCATACCCGATTCCGTGCAGAGAAACGAGTTATTTCATTTGAAACCGTTATCTCTCAGAAGAGTAGAGAATGACTTACTTCTTCTCCACAAGATCCTGTTTGGCGTAGATTTCGGTCTTAAACCTGAGGACCTTGTGACAACGAGAGAGTCGACCACTAGGGGTGGCCCCATCAAACTCCACCGTTAAACATCTAACCTCAACTGCAGGCGTCACTTTTTCATCAATAGAACTATACCCATTTTCGAGAACCTTGATAGAAATCATTCCATTCCTTCCAACTTTACGTCATTCAAAAATTTCATTAGAGAAAAATTTGAGCTGACTGATCGTACAAGTAGCCCTTCCTGACTGGCTGGATAGCTTGTGATTCCTTTCTTTAGGTTGATCATTGCAGCAATGCGGTTTCCTTTTCTGCTCCGCTATGTTGTTGTTTTTCTCGTCTCCATGCTTTCAACGTATTTCGCGGTCGTTTTGAACATTGTTTTTGACTACATAGGCTTGCCTATGTAATAATACATAGGCTTGCCTATGTAATAAATAAATAAATAAATATATATATATATATATATATATATATATATATATATATATATATATATATATATATATATATATATATATATATATATATATATTTATTTATTTACACAAGTTTACACTCGTGTGGAAAAAAAGAGAAAACAGGAAAACAAACAACCAACCTCAAAAGGAATATTCCAAGCAAAGATACTGTGAAACGATGAAAACGAGAACAAACGATAGATCAGTCCGAAGAATAGCACAGGGAAACGAGCAACCCAGCACTACGGAGGGTCATTCTGCCGCTCTCCGGAAGCCAGTTTCACGTGCACTAAGTTCTTATAAGCGCCGAAGTTTATAGCAATAGTATCGTTCCTACTGAGATCTTCGAATACCGGAACAATTCTATTAGTGAAAAAGCAGCGCCGACACTCAACATTCGACACGGTACGGTGGAACTTAATCGGACCCCCCCCCCGGGTTACCGAATCTCTCGTTCTCACGAAATCCCCAGGCCTAAGACCAAACTTGCCATTGAAAAGGATATGATGGAACACAAAAAACCAATCGTTCTTTTTCCTTCTGAGAGCCAAAGGCTCTAGGCCAAAGAGTGTATTTCTGTCAGCAGCGGAGGGCAATCGCCCATAAATGAAGCCATGCTGTCTAATAAGGACTCTTCTAGTAAAATTGTTCTGTATCTTTTCCAATCTATTGATGTTCTTGAGTTTGGCGGGGTTGAATACCGGGGTACCGTACTCGAGTAGAGGCCTTACATACGTGGTGTAAGCTCTGATAAGCACAGAGGGATTGCAAGTTGACAAACCCCTGAAAATATTATTCATGGCAAAAGTTGCTTTATTCGAGATTGATTCACAGTGCTTATCAAAACTCAGACTTGTAGTAATAGTGAACCCTAAATCAGTTATTTGGTCAACTTCTTGGATCTGACAGCCACTGACAGTATATTTACTGTTAGCATTGCTATTACCCAAGTGGAGAACCTTCGTTTTTTCTTTTGCCAACGGGAGATTCCAATCGCGAGACCAAGTACTAACAATGTCAATAGACTGTTGTAGCAGGATACAGTTCTCCGGTTGGGAAACGTCCCGATAGATCTTGATATCATCCGCAAATGCACTGAAACCAGTGCCACAGGAAGTGACAAGACTGGCGATTTCGTGAGTGTATATGTTGAAAAGTATGGGCGACAATACCCCGCCTTGTGGTACACCACTCAGGACTGGCCTTGGAGTTGAGTGAGAAGAGTCAACACAGACCGAGAACGTCCTGTCAGTTAGGAACGAACGTACCCATGAAACTATTCGCGGATGGATACCAACCATTGAGAGTTTTTGCAATAATTTGTCATGAGGAACCTTATCAAAAGCCTTAGCAAAATCAAAATACACAACATCAACACTCTTCCCAACATCTAGGAAAGCCGTCCACTTGTTTAGTGCTTCTATGGTTGCCGTCACAGTGGACTTCCCTCCCTGGAAACCATGTTGGAAGGGAGAGATAACCTGATTCGCTTCCAAGTGACAAACGATTCTCTTCTTCAGAATTTTTTCGAACAGCCGTGAGAAAATAGATGTTATACTGATTGGTCTGAAATTAGCGGGGTTTGTGAAAGGGGGCTTTTTGGAATGGGGGTAACAAATGATTGCCTCCATTTGATGGGGACTTCACCAGACATGAAGCTCAGATTGAAAATGAACTCCAGGGGACCTGCAATATCAAGAGCGATCTGCTTGACAAAGCTGAGTGGTATGGCGTCGGGAGTGATAGAGTTGGATGAGGGCCAGGCAAGAAGTTCCTTGATAATTTCATCTTTGTAAAACCAGCATGAATCAGCCATAACAGCGAAAGAATTGGAGACAGGTAGACTGTCTATAGAAGAGACGTCAGAAAACGACTTTTGAAATACGTCCGCCAACAACTCAGCTCTATCACTACCATTCCTCACCAATGCCCCATTGGGGTTTTTGAGAACTCCAACACCTGGTTTTTCCCGGAGTTTAGAGTTGATAAATCTGAAGAAGGAATGTTTATCACTTGACTCGACAGCTTTTTTCTCAGTATGGTTATTATACTTCTTCAATTTATTAGCAAAACGTTCACTACTCAGACATACAGAGGACTGCAGGCGCGGCCCAAGTCGGCTGTTTTGGCAAGCCGCGGGCGAAATTTCGAGGCTGAGTATTAAATGTAAGTCAGCCGCGGCCAAAAATTTCGCAACAACTGTATGGAGAAAGCCGCGAGCAACAAACACGGCCGCAAAGGAACAGCAAATGACCAGAAAATGATGCGCGGCTCGCTGCTTGGTTATGCCGTGAAATAGAGAGGTGCGAGTGTGGCAGGCAAGCAAACTACTCGACGCCAATTTCTAGAATTTTTTTTCGAACCTTGCCTTTCTTTTTTTTTTGTTCGTTTTAGTTTCTTGCCGGTTCTTTCTGTATTATCTCGCGTCGCGTCGTGAAGCCGGGAATAGGAAGGTTAACTTTTGTCACATGTCATGTTTTTTTTTGGTTTTAGGCGAAAATTTTCTGGCTAGTCGTGCCTTACCCTAACCGCAAATTTGACCGCTTTTGCTGTATCTTTTGGTTGGTGAATCGGCTTGTTTTCCCGGATTCGCATGAGAGATCGTCAGATCAGTGTTGTTTGTGCATATAGAGTATAATTTGCATTTGTATGTGTTTGTTCGTATCAAATTGAAATGCATTCCCGAAAAAATCAAATGTGAAGTGATCCGTTCTTCTTGGACTTGCGAAATAAACTTACGAACTCACATTAATTTGAAAACAAGTTTATTTCTTCAATACATCTCGTATTCTGGGTCTCTGTCAATCACTTCATCTTCTCCCTGTTCTCTTCCACCACATACCTTAGCTTCATCCCCGAAATCTTTCACAATTTCTAGATACACGTCCAAACTTATATATGTATCTTATATTCAACATTTGGAGAGCCTTCACTATAATAATCGCCGAAAATTTTACCCATTAACGCTTCTGGGAGGGGGGTCCGAGGAAGTCGCCAAAAAGTTCGTTTTCGGAGGGCCATCGCACTTTGCCACGCCCATTATTCCGCGCCGCATACTCTTCCGATTTTTGAATGGGGAGGGAGATCTTGGGTTGGTTCTCAGTATCAGTAAATACAGTCTAGCTTGGAAAAAGTAAGTCGGGTGGGCGACCGCACCGCGCGATGAAGGTAGATCTGGGTGAGTTTTATTAGTATACGACACATTTTTCAGGCATGCTGCGAATGATGAGAGAGCAGCTGGTTCAGTTACCCGAATTCGCAATACTTTGGCCCTGCCCAGCATCTGGAGGTCCTGCATATCCGGAGGTGACTCCAGCGGAAGCTGCACAACCAGCCGCGGCGCGTGTGGTGTGCTGGCCACGACGCGCGTCGGTGTCCCTACCGCGATGCGTGTCGGTGTAAAGTAACTCATAAGCTAAATGAAACAGTCCTGTAGGATGAATTGCCTGAGCACTTACGATCCGCTCCAACCGCGCCGCGCGATCACCCACCCGACTTACTTTTTTCAAGATAGGCTGTATGTTCAGCAATGCATTACAATAATTCATCATGCCTGGATTTAAGAGGACTACTTCAGAGAAGTCAAGGCAATGACAGAATTGAGACAGCACATTTCCATGGTTTAATCAGTAAATTGGAGACTTACGAAGAGTTCCGAAATCATAGAATACGTGTGCTGGTTTCGCTTTCGATCGATGGTTTCGTGCCGAAAAAGACTGTCTAGGTAAATGTTATCGAAACGAATTAAATGCCTTGTGACCTGTCATTAATGATCCGCTTTTTAGGAGCCAGATGACACCACTGTACTTGAGAATCGAAGATCTCCCGCGGACTAAAGCTAATATTTTTCAATTCTATTCTATCTGCTGTGGCCTTCTCACGAAAAAAGCTTGGAGAAAAGCTCATCGACACTTTATTCTGCAGGTCAGTTTGAGACTTGATTTTTTTCTCTAGCTGCTTTCCGGGATACATCATCCTGCCAGTCAATAGCTAGTCTTGCCGTTCAGGTTGGAACGGGAAATGCTAGCCTTGCGAGGAACCCCTTTATGATAAATGTGGATGGCCAACTCTGGAGAGTTGTTAGTAGAATGTATAGTGTTGAGTAGCTGCTTTTCGAACTTTGTTTATGCTTGTTTGTCTAATGTTGAACCCTTATTCTTGGTTTGAATCTCTGGCAATTCACTACGATTTCGCTATGCTGACAGGTTCTGATGCTGCTCACATTCAATTCAATTTTAGGGTTTATTATTCTAGCTTTCGGGTGTATTATTATCACCAATATTATACTTTTCCTGCTGCTTCTATTGAAATTGAGAACACCATGTCGAAGGGTATTCATCATGTTAGATAAATTTGTATTCAATATACATAGTAATAAATATTTATGCACGAGCTATACTTTTCCGTCTATCAATTGTGTTAAAAATAGTAAATGGTAGGGGAAAATTGACGATTTGTATCGTCCACGGCGAACGCGCTCCAATGAGAAAACGTGCGCGGATCGGTGAAACAATTGGCGCGGGCAAGGGCCTGAGCGAGCGAGGGAAGTTGAGAAAATTTGCACGGGAAGTCGCAAAATTGCCCGCGCCTCGACGATTCCACGAGCGCGGATGGCCCAGAAAACGTGCTCGGCTGCCAGCGTTCTGCGCCAAAACAGCGAGCCGCGCGCGACGATCCAATGAGGCGCGTCAACTCTTCTGCTGACTCGCTGTTTCTTGGCCCGCGCCTGCAGTCCTCTATATGTCTGAGTAACTTTTTTGAACCGTTCCCAGAACTCAGCACAGTCCTGAGTTTTGGCCAAATGCCACGCCTCCGATCTCAACCGCTCAAGGTTGGTTAAATGCGGTGGGAGTCTTCGTTTATTACGGTAACACGGTTCGAGGGGGAACGAAAGTATCAATGCAATGATGGATGATAGAAAGAAAAAGCTCGTACTTCTCGTCCCCACTGACAACAGTGCCAAGGAACCGAACCAGTCTACATGAAGTAAATGGTTGCGAATAGCATCGAGATTTGCTTTCCTATAATTCCTTCTATACACAACGGGAGCATTACACCTTGGAAGGTTAAGTGCAAAATGAACGGTAGAGTGATCACTGGACCCCAACGGCGGAGAAATGCTTACTGAATTGACCATACAGTTATCATTACACAGAACTAGGTCAAGAACATGACCACCACGGGTCGACGCCCTAACAAATTGCTCAAGGCTATGACTCGAGCACACAGTTAAAAAACTTCTTGAGATGGAACTCACATTGGCAAAAGCAAATGGTTCATTCCAATTGATATCCGGGAGGTTAAAATCGCCTGTGATGATAGAAGGCCAGCTACAAGAAATAAGGTCGCCGATGGTACTGAACAGTTGCTCAGACAAATTCGAAGTACAAGATGGTGTCCTGTACACAACCAGAAACCGTATGGGTTTCAAGTCGATTTCCAAATCCGTGCAAAGGATTTCATATGCATCAGGGACAGAATCCTGGAACACAAGAACTGGACAAAAAAGTTTCCTAGCCAGAAAAAGAACTCCTCAACCCTTTTTGCGAAGACGGTCCGACCTCAAAACTTCGTAATGTGAGCACCAGTCACCCAGTAGAGAAACCGACCCAACCCCACCGTTCAACCATGTTTCAGTTAAAGAGATAATGTCCGTGTCGAATTTTTGAAGCAAGAATTTCACCGCGCCAACGTTCTTTACTAGAGAGCGAATGTTAGTGGCAATACATGTAAGGCGGCACAAATTTATCCAAGGAGAGTTTAGCAGTTTCCCGAGCTCGTAGGGGCCGGGTCACCCAGGGAAGATGCAGGAGGATCAGCTACAATGTTCGAGGTGCTGGTATAATTTACATTCACAGGAGCAACGATATTCACGGAACTAGAGTTGGTAAGCTGCCGTTGGGCCCTGACCCTGTCCCTCTCCTCCTTTGAGAGAGAGGGCCTTATAAAGACCCCCCTGGAGGAGAAAGATTTGAGCCAGTGGGCTCGACGACAGACTAGATTAGCGTGAAATGTTGCAGGTAAGACCAACTTAATCAAGCGTGACCTACCAAAACTCGGCTTACCCATCCGATAAATGGATGTGGGCCTGCACTCAACCTCTAAATGATCCAATATCTTAGCAATACAATTCTCATCATGTAATACCCTAACCGATGAAGTGACATCGGAAGACTCATCAATAGCAGAGATCACTACCGATCGCTTCCTCTCACGTTCCTCAAACGTGCAATCACAGTTATTAATAGGCCTAACAGGAGGAGATGAGCGCACAGTTAAGTTGTGAGAAAGCTCAGACTTGAGAGCAACAATTTCAGCTTGTAATACGGCATTATCCTGAAGTAGCTGGGCATTCTTAGCGGCTAACGACCTATTCTCATCTACAAGTTCAAGATTTTTCGACATGATTAAATCAAACTTCTTCCTCATAGACGAGAATTCGCTTATCACAAGCTTCAAATGCGTTGGAAGTGTTGCATCCTTCATCAATTCCACAACAGCACTAGCAAAATCCAACGGTGCTTGGCTGCCGAGATGTCGTACGTTCGTGCCGTGGCAGTGTGGAGGAAAGAAGACCACCTCCGTGCAAACCGACGTCAACCCCTCCGCGGAGAGGGTTTTTGTCATGGGAGAGGTGCTGGCTGGCCGCAGCTCTCCTGAAGATCCTACTGCAAAGAGCCGGCGTCGAGAGGAACCCAGGACCCGCGAAGAAGAAGAACTACCCATGTGCCACATGCGACAGAGATGTCAATTGGTATGGAACCAGCGTCCAATGTTTTGGATGCCAAAGGTGGGTGCACTTCTCTTGTTCGGGTCTCAGTTCTGTGAGGCACCACGATTCTTCCTTTCGTTGTATTGTGTGCTCCGCCTCCAGTAACTCCAATTCCTCATCTACCAACCGCCCCCTCTTTATTGTACATATCAATCTCAACGGCCTTCGCGCCAAGCTTTCTGAATTATCTCTCTTCGCCCGTACTCATCACCCGGATGTTATCATGGTTCAGGAAACCAAACTCTCTCCCTCTGCTACCTCTCGACATACAAACATCCCGGGCTATAATGCATATCATAATCCTAGGTCATCTCAGGGAGGCGGAGTCTCTACTTTTGTTCTGTCGTCTCTTCCCTCTCACATCATTCCAAACACTCCAGTGGATGGCACTCTCGAGTACATCCCCATCCATCTACCTCTAAAAACTCCACTTTCTCTTTTCAATATATACATTCCTCCTCCTACATCCTGTCCACCAACCTACAACCCTATCCCTCTACTCAAGCAGCTGTATGACTGCTCTCTATCTCCCTCAATTGTCTTTGCGGGTGACTTCAATGCTCACACGTTCTGCTCGTCGCTCGATTCTGATGCTAGAGGAAATGACGTCGAAGACTGGGCGGATGAGTGCGACCTCGTTATCCTTAACGATGGCCAGCCCACTCGTCTCCCTGCCTACGGTCGATCCTCCAGCCCAGACATCTCCCTTGTCTCTTCTAATCTCTCTAACGCCTGCTCTTGGTCTACATCCACAACTCTTTCCGGTGATCACATTCCGGTCTTTGTCAATATCGATCTCTCTAACTCTCTTGCTCCCTATACAGGTGTTCGTCATCGTTCTTATCTCAATTTAGGCCTTGCAGACTGGAGCCTGTTCAGGGAGGTTGCACTCCGCCAAGCGGCCGAATATCCGTGGAATGGCAATGTACACCAGAAGGAGCGCCACCTCTCTAATGCCATCAGGAAGGCGATGAAAGCTGCGATCCCTGAAGGTCGTGTCAAGACCTTCTTTCCCAATGTCACCAGGGAGACACTGCAGAAGATAAGGACAAGGGACGCAAAGAGAGCTGCTAATCATCTTGACCCAGACATTGCCGAGCTGGATAATGAGATCAGGATGGACCTTGATAGGCACAAGAAAGAATCTTGGAAAAAGTTCACTGAGAAGATGAACTTCAGAAATGATGCAGCAGCAACGTGGAAGGCCTTGAAAAGGATCTCCAGAAAGTTCACCTCCGCCGACAATTCCACGATTGAATTCGACGGCGGAGTCTTTAAGTCAGGGAAAGAGGCCGCAAATGCTCTTGGGAAGCATTTTTTCATAACTAAATCAAAAAGAGAGAAGCAGAATAGAATAACTGCTCGGGAACTCTGTAAATTGCCACTCATGGCTGAAGATGATGCAGTCACGCCCGCTCAGGTCGAGAAGGTTATCAAGGAAATGAGTAACTCGAAGGCAGTAGGGCCAGATGGTTTGAGCCCAGCCGTTCTAAAGAGACTGCCAAATGAACTACTACCCCTGCTCGCTGACGTCATTAATACATCGTTTCGCACCTGTACATTACCTCAAGATTGGAAAGTAGCACGCGTCATCCCATTGCCGAAGCCGGGTAAATCACCATCCACGGCAAAAGGTTACAGGCCAATCAGTCTTCTCTCACCTATTGCCAAAGTTGCAGAAAAATTGGCTGTGGAGGAGCTTGCCGAACATAATAGCAAACAACAGCATCAACATGGTTTCCGTAAGCTACATTCCACCACTACGGCCCTGCTGGAAATTGTGAGCTATGTTTTGGACGGCTTCAATGCCATGAAACCTCAGCGTACCGTAGGTGTAGCCCTCGACCTAACGAAGGCTTTTGACACTGTAAATTTGGGCATTTTGTCGGAGAGCCTATTAAGGTCTACCATTCCGCCCTGGCAGAAGCGGTAGATAACCGCATTCACCAAAGGACGTCGGGCAAATGTGCTATTTCAAGGGCACGTCTCCAATAGCATCCCAATTGCCGCCGGTGTACCTCAAGGAGAAGTTCTATCGCCTGCTCTTTCAGTCTGTATATTGAAGATCTACCCGTTCCATCCCAAGACATCAAGGTCGTAGCATATGCGGATGATATTACTATACTATGCCGGGATCGCGACATAAATGTAGCTGCCAGTAAGATCAATGACTACTTGATCGAGTTGAAATGTTTTCTCGATAGCAAGATGCTTACGGTCTCTGCCGCTAAATCATCCGTCACCGTCTTTTCCACTGATCCCGCGGAGCACAGTGCTCATCCCATGGTGAAATGGGACGAAACTCGCCTGCCGGCCGCCCGATTCCCTAAGCTGCTCGGACTCGTGTTGGACCCTTCGCTGAGGTTTCATAAGAACACTGAGCAGAAGCAAGCTGCAGTGAAAACAAGACTTAACGTCCTACGTGCTCTCGGCGGAACGTCCTGGGGGTGGAGTAGAGAAACGATCCTGACAACGTACAAGACCATCGTACAGCCCGCCCTGGAGTATGCTGCACCAGTCTGGCAGCATATGGTGTCGGACACATCCTGGTCCACGCTGCAGCGCATTCAAAATGGAGCATTGCGAATCGCAACAGGCTGTTCTAAAAGCTCTCCAGTAGAGCACCTACACGCCGAGGCTCGCATCCTGCCAGTTAAGGACCATTGCCAACTCCATGCACAACAGCTGTACATAAACATCCTGAAGCAGCCAAATCATCCGTCGCGAAGAGTATTAGACCCCGTCAGAGAGAGAGAAGTATAAGAAAGCCGTTTGCCGATGCTCCCACGAAAATCAATATACAGAGATGGACCAACGCACAACAAGAACGCCTCCGTCTCTTACGTGCTGAGCATACCCAATTCGTCAAGGATCACTTATGCAAGACCGCCGTAAACTCCATTCTCGGAGTCGTGCCGCCTGAGGTCAGCGAAACCGAGATGGAACTCGGTAGGCGTGCCAGGTGCACCATTGCCTCGTTGCGCTGCGGGCACTCCCCCATGCTTATGTCTTATTTACATAAGATCGATAGCAGCAGACCTGACGAGTGCCCGGATTGTGGTAATAAAGGGCATTCTACTGCGCACCTTTTCAACTGCCCGATGAGACCGACATCGTTAACACCAGTAGATCTGTGGGAGAATCCGACGCTTGCGGCTCAGTTCCTCAATCTATGACAGGACCCTCTCTGTGGCTGCAGAAGAAGAAGACAACGGTGCTTGTGATCCAACTTCTCCGCCGCGACCAGTTGATGCTCGCGTCTGAACAGGAGAGCGGCGAACACGCAGGCTTGAGCAGGTTTGCGACTTGTCACAACGGGGGTCGTAAAAATTCCGGAAAATATTTGAAAAAAGACGAAAATTTGAGGGGAGGCTCGTTCAATTTTAGGAAAAGAGGAAATTTTCTCCAAGCCACTTAGTAGGTTCAACTAAGGTAATATTAGTTGTCCTCTGTTAGTAAGATTGCCACGCGAGAACGAATAGCCGTCTGGAGAGGCCGTCGTGAATTTCTAAGTACGTTTAAGGCAGCATACACGCTCGTAAACGTGATTGAGATAACTGCGGAAATAGAATGGTATGGCTCAGATTACAACGCCTACGCATTTTGAAGCGTCAAAAACGACCCACAATGCCGCTACACGAGTGAGAAGTTGGCCCCGCCCTGTATTTGCCATTTTCCTGCAACGCAAGGCTGCTGGGTCATATTCACCATCGGTACTGTTGGTGGATTACCTAACAAGTGAACCACACACGTCACTGACGGCGAAGATGGCCCAGCAACCCTGCGTTGGAGGAAAAGGGCAAATACAGGGGGCGTGAAAATACAGGGCGGGGCCAACTTCTTACTCATGTGGCGTCATTGTGGGCCGTTTCTGACGCTTCAAAATGCGCAAGTGTTGTAATCTAAGACATACCATTCTATTTCCGTAATTATCTCAATCATGTTTACGAGCGTGTATGCTGCCTTTAAGGTGGGTATACGGTAGTTTGGGCAAAGTATCAGATTTCAGTCCAAATTCCTATTCAATGGTCGTTTGGTCCGTGGAATACAAATTTGATGTCTATCGTGAGAATCGTAATCATGATTTTTTTTTGCGTAATTTTGGTCAAGGAGGGGGGGTCGTAGCTATGCCGAAATTTGGCGCAACGGCCCGCTCAAGAGTGCGAACACGGTTGGGCATATTTTCGAAACAGATAAGTTGGAGCTAATAGACCTTTGATGGTGGCTTGTTGAAAAGTCGAGTAGTTATATGATTTCGCACCCCGCCACAGAGGTACTGCAGTTAGTAGACGTTGACAATAGACCAAGAGCAGTACATATATATATATATATATATATATATATATATATATATATATATATATATATATATATATATATATATATATATATATATATATATATATATATATATATATATATATATATATATATATATATATATATATATATATAAACGTCGGCTGCTTGACGAGATACGTGCGATTCAATAGTGCATTTGATATCCAACCATCAAGTATACGAGTGGTAGGCCGGAGAAGCAAGGTACCTCAAACTTGGGTAATTAAACCTCTGGTCCATAACACCTTAGGATCCGTACCTAGGGAGTTCATGGAGTCTTTGGTCACAAGCCACAGTTTCGCCACCCTGAACTGTCGATCGCTGTCGAGTGATATCCAAAAAACTGCGCTATCCAGACTTCTGAGCTCTTTCCATGCACCGTTTGCTGCTTTGCAGGAAACCCGCATCAAGGGCTGCGTACTCAGGATCGCGTAATTAACCTCCCTCACATACATTCCGTATGTTTCTTTATTGAAAAATAAAGCTATTGAATTGATTTGATTTGATTTATTACACGGTAGAACCGCGTGATAGACAAACAACAAAACGAAACACCTAAACGGCAATTGAAAAAGATCAAAGATAGAGGACAATAATAAAGCAGATCGATAAACTGACTACGAGGCAACACCGGCACCATGAAGGGATGAGATCTTACAAACATCGCTCCTGGGAGAACAGATAAATCTCAAGCGCCTTTTTGAATTCAGTGAACTTCCCAACTACCAAGCCTGACCGAAGTAATTTGTTGAATTCAGACCCCGCCCTATTGACAAAAAAGTGCTGTCTTACATTCCGCCTGGCCCCAACGAGGCCCAATTTCACCGGCGCTCCCCTGGTGGTTGACGATCTCAGGTTGAACAGCCGGCTAGCCTTGATACCAGCACTCACATGAATGATTTTATACATCATTATCATATCAAACCTTCTTCTCCTGTGCTCTAGAGTGGTTAGGCCCAACTTGGCATTTCTGGTGACATGACACACGTTGCGATTAGTCTGAAACCACGATGTCCTGAAGTAAACTCTACGTGTGAAAGTATTCTGGACTTTCTCCAGCGCATCGATGGTTCCCTTTTTGTATGGATTGAATACCACCGTGCCATACTCCATAAGTGGACGTATGTACGTTTTATACACCTCAGTCAGGACATTTGCGTTAGTAGTTGAAAGTGCTCGAAACGCGCTGTGCATCATCCTGTTGGCCATGGACGCGACCTGGAGGCAGTGATCATCGAAACTAAGATCATCCTTGACAAGAAAACCAAGGTCCTTAATCTCGCTGACCTCGCTCAACTGCACACCGTCAATAGTATAGAAGCCATTAACTCGCCTCTTACCAATCTTCATCACCTTAGTTTTTCGCTGAAAGCGGCAATTTCCATTCAGACGACCATTTGGCTACATCATTAAGGGCTTTTTGCAAACACTCTGAATCTTCCCTGGTCCGAATAGGATTATACAACTTAAAGTCGTCAGCGAATGCCGAACAGCCAACGTTGTTCAAGGATATAATCGAGGGAAGCTCATACGTATAAATATTAAAGAGAATAGGTGAAAGCACTCCACCCTGGGGAACACCACTAAGGACTGCAAAGGGAGAGGAAAACGTACTGTTAAGCCGGACTCTGAAATTTCTGCCCGTGAGAAAAGCACGAATCCAAGCCACTATACGCGGATGGATACCCACTATTTCTAGTTTGTATACTAATTTGCGATGAGAAACTCTGTCAAACGCCTTGGAAAAATCGAGGTAAATAACATCCACACCAGCATCATTGTCCAGCGCACGAGTCCAGTCTTCAAGTGATTGCAGCATCGCCGAAATTGTGGATTTACCCTTTTGGAAACCATGTTGGTGCTCCGAGATGATGGAGTGCTCCTCCAGATGAGTCATAATTCTTTTCTTCAATACTTTTTCAAAAAGTCTTGCAAAAATAGATGTGATACTGATAGGCCGGTAATTGTTGGGATCAGAAAATGGCTTCTTCTTTGGTATAGGAGTAACAAAGGATGTACGCCATCTACTCGGAACATCTCCACGCATAAAACTCAGGTTGAAAATGTGTGCAAGCGGGCTAACTATGATATCAATCACCTTTTTAATGAAACATAATGGTATGTGATCCGGCGTGTCAGAAAACGAATTAGGCCATTTGGCTAATAGCTCCGACAATTCCCCGGGGTGAAACCATACAGAGTCAGGCATAACAGGAAAAAGAGAAGGACTAACACTCTCATCCAAGTCAGTATCCTCAAGGAATGATTCCTTAAACATATTTGCCAGAAGTTGAACTTTTTGGCCATCTTCTACTGCACTGGAACCATCCTCTCTCACAAGACATCCCACCTGAGATTTATTTTTGAGTTTCGAATTAAGTAATCTTAGTTTTTTTTTTTCGAATTAAGTGATTAATTGAAAAAAAAATATGTGAGGTGGTTTCCACAGATCACTGTATCTTCAGATTCGGCGATTTTCATAAACAAAGACTGTGTGTTAGCAAAGGTATTACAGTGAAATGAGAAAAAACGAAGAAGATTGAGGAAGCCGCCTCGCTTTGTATGTACGTCTGTGAACATTCGGGTAGACTACCATTAAAATGAGGAGTATTCTGATTACTGTTATAAATTTTCATGGTTCTCCAGTGTTTCATAAGTATAATAAAGTTAGAAATCATCTTGAATGGCGAGGAAACGGCGAGAACGGAGCAAATCCTAGGGTATCAAAATTATTGGCTTTGGGATGACCCGCGTAACCAGTGCGGGTGAGAACCGGGGTAGGACGGTCCCGCCGCGAAGAGACGGTGGGGGCGCCAGCCTCGTTCCACTGGCACGCCAGCCTTGTCATGGAAGGAAGGCTGGCGTCCTGGTGGAAGTGAGGCTCGCCCCCTCGAGTATCTGAGAGGTAGATCTTGATATCGTCCGCAAATGCACTGAAACCGTTGCCACAGGAACCGATAAGACCGGCGATTTCGTGAGTGTATATGTTGAAAAGGATGGGAGACAATACCCCCCCCCCTGGGGCACACCGCTCAGGACTGGTCTTCGAATCGACCGAGAAGAGTCTATACAGACCGAGAACGTCCTATCAGTTAGGAATGAACGTATCCATCTAACTATTCGAGGATGAATCCCAACCATCAAAAGTTTTTGCAACAACTTGTCATGGGGAACCTTATCAAAAGCTTTGGCAAAATCAAAATAGATAACGTCTACACTCTTTCCATCGTCAAGAAGAGCTGTCCATTTATTAAGCGCTTCAATAGATGACGTCACAGTAGATTTACCTTTCTGGAAACCATGCTGGAAGGGAGAGATAACCTGATTTGATTCCAAATGAGTTACGATTCGTTTTTTGAGAATTTTTTCGAACAGCCGTGAGAAGATAGATGTTATACTGATTGGCCTGAAATTAGCAGGGTCAGTGAAAGGGTTTTTTTTTGGAATAGGGGTAACAAACGATTGCCTCCATTTGAGGGGGACCTCTCCAGACATAAAGCTCAGATTGAAAATGTACTCCAAAGGACCTGCAATATCAAGAACGACCTGCTTATATATAAATATATATAAAAGATCGGCCGTTGGCAGGGAGGCGAGTGGGCTGATCATCGTTTAGGATAACCAGGCCGCACTCCTCCGCCCATTTCTTCTCCTCTAACATCTAAGTCAAGTGAAGAGAAAAAGGTATGACCAATGAAGTTGCCCGCGAAGACGATTGAGGTAGCAGAAGGAGGGAGTTTGGTTTCCTGAACCATGATAACATCTGGATGGTGAGCACGAGCAAAGAGAGAGAGCTCAGATAGTTGGCACGAAGGCCATTGAGATTTTTATGTACAAAGAAAAGGGGCGATTGGAGGTAGAGGAATAAGAGTTGGAAGGTGAGGAGCATAGAACACAGCGAAAAGAAGAGTTATGATGCCTCGCAGAACTGAGACCCGAACAGGAGAGATGCACCCACCTTTAACATCCGAGGCACTGGAAGCTGGTTTGTCTCCAGGTAACATCCTCACCGCACGTGGCGCATAGGTACTTCTGAGCGGGTCCAGGATTCCTCTCTACGCCGGCCCTTTGTAGGACAATCCTTAGGAGAACTGAGGCCAGCCAGCATCTCTCCCATAGCAAAAACCCTCTTCGTGGAGGGGATGGCGTCGGTTTGCACGGAGGTGACCTTCTTTCCTCCACACTGCCACGGCACGAGCATGTCGTCTACGTGCCGGAAGTTGGATGCAGGATCAGTGTATATGGTGGAAGATGGGCAACAACAACAACGACAGCTCCTGGATTAAGCTGCAGCGTGTTCCGAATGCTGCGCTTAGAATTGCTACCGGTTGTGCAAGGAGCTCCCCAATAGGACACCTTCACGCGGAGGCCTGCATACTAGCAGTCTGTGAACTCCAGGCGCAGCAGGTATATTAATGTTCTGAGACAGCCGAATTATCCGACAAATAGAATTATCAAGCCCATCAGAAAGAGGTCGATTAGGACGCCGTTGGCAGATGCTCCTGTTAAAGTTGATGTACAGAGATGGGCCGACTCCAACATGGAAAGGCTTCGTCTTCTGCGTAAGGAGCACACCCAGTTTTTCGAGGATATTTGGAGAAGGCGGCTGTGAACCCTACCTTAGGAGCAGTGCCGCCTCGGGTTTGCGAAGCCCGAGTCTCAACTCGGCAGGCGAGCCAGATGTGCTCTGCGCTGTAGTCACTCTATTCTGCCCATGTCTTACCTCAACAAGATCGACAGCAGCCGACCAGACACATGCCTAGACTGTGGTGCTCCCGGGCATGATGCGACGCACTTGTTCATGTGCCCAAAGAGACCTAAACTCTGGTACCGCCGTAGTGACCTGTTGATTTCGATTATCACCAGCAGCGGAGAGAAGCCACTGAAACAGCGGTCGTCGCGCCGCGCGTTCTCATTCGGGCGCATCGTTCTTACTGGAGCGCGCCAGCCCACATCGGTTGCGAAACACTGCCGAACCCACACTCCTTCACCTCTTCTCATGCTGTAGTTCACTTCTCCATTCCTTCCTCCTCTATGTTTTCTTCCGTTGCAGTAGTAAATCTTCTTTAGTCGATTAAATAGGGAATTCGTACTCCTTTCCAGAAATTGGTTGCCTTTTTTAACTACGAAGCTCGTGTCGATCGTCTCATCTGTGGAGTGATATAGGTAGGTAAGATTATCGAAGTTTGAAAAATTGAAATAGCTGGAAAGTACAGAAGAAGAATAGGTTCCATCCCACATCTTGCTCTCACATTGTGTGAAAATACAGAGTAGAACATACAATTTGTCGAAATGACCGCACACCATAGTGGATCCATCCACGGCAGGGACCGATGCACAACCCCTGCCGACGGTGGTGGTGGGCGCCCGGCGGAAGGGCATCGATCGATTGCCGGCCGCACAGCTGACCAGCACCAACGAATTTCCTCTTTTCATCCCTCTTCTGCTTTCTCCTTACATATTTGTACCTATCTCCTACTTTTTCTCTTCCTCCATTATTAACTTGGTGTTCTAACTGCGTGTGCGATTGAATATTAATATAAAAAAATAATTTGCATTAAAAAATGTTATCATCACGTAGTTTGTTGACGAAGATACGTGAATCAAACGCACACGCAGTTAGAAACACCAAGTTAATAATGGAGGAAGAGAAAAAGTAAGAGATAGATACAAATATGGAAGGAGAAAGCAGAAAAGGGATGAAAAGAGGAAAATGCAATGGTGCTGGTCAGCTGTGCGGCCAGCAATCGATCGATGCCCTTCCGCCGGGCGCCCGCCACCACCGGCGGCAGGGGTTGTGCATCGGTCCCTGCCGTGGATGGATCCACTATAGCAGTAGTTTTAAAACATGGTTCATCATCAGGTTCATATTTGACCTCTTATTGCTGCACTGTTCTACCCTTTCGTTTAAAAAAGCATCTTCTTCTGCTCAAGCTTATCGTAGAAGGTGAATTGGGGCGCCGAATGCGATTCGTACATCAGCTATTTAGTTTGTATCAGTTGTGCGGTAATTAGATGTGGATTTCTGGGCTCTCATTTACATCCACATCCTGGGAGGGTTTATCGACAGCTGGCTGTCGATAACGTTGATAGAGCCGCCCAAGACTTGGATATAAGTGAGAACCGAAGCACTTAATATATCTGTCATAATCTACCGTCAGAAAAGCCATCAGAAGATACTCTTTGAAGCTCTAATACCCCTTTAGGCAAAAAACTGTGCAGGTTACTTTCAGAATCTGTGAAAGACTAGAGTTTCGCTCCACTCTGCTCTGTAATAGAGTATTTCAAGTGGTGCTGTCCATTTTACTTGTCCAAATCTGGTTGCAATAATTTTCAGATCAATGGCTGATCCTTCGGTGTCGTCACATGCTGAATTGGCCGGTTCTTCAGTGCCGTCACATGCTGGGAACAATCCGGAAAGTGAATTTGTTTGAAATTAGCATTCAGTATGTAGCATCAAGCTGAGGATTGTGAGATATTTGGTACAAAAATGAAGCTCGAGGGAAGGCACCATGAAGAGAATTTTGGTCGTCATGCAGGGGGTCGTAGATTAGTAAGAGTCTGCTTTAACGGATCGCTTGACCCTGCGTTGAGCTGCTTTTTTCCTTTCTGTGGCTTAGTTACAGACCTCGGTTAAATTGAATTTTCAGGGAGGAGGCCGGGGCGAGCGCGGGTGAAAAATCCAATGAGTAGAGAAGGGTGTCGTGGGAATTCGGCCGAGAAATAAAATTACTAAGGGGGGAACTGTAAGAATTTCGGCCTGAAGACAACAATTTGAGGAGGGGATCGCGAAAATTCCTGAAATTTCTGATCATCACTGGGGTATCGTAGCTCCGTTGAGGTTATATACGACTCTGGGGGAGCTTGATTCTAGCTCTTTTTTTCTCGGCACACCCACCTTTTTTGCAGTGAGATTTACAATTTTGATATCTGTACGTACCGCTGTTTATTCGAGAATAGGAAAACTAGTAACACACACAAGTACCCATCACCAGTTACCTCCCTGCAGGGTGAAGCGGGGTTGTAAAATTCCGCAACGGGGGTGGAGGGGGGTCGCAAATTTTTTGGCCCGAAGTTACTGTTTAGGGGGGGGTCGCAAACATTTTGGACCAAAAATGAAAATTTATGGAAGTGAAAAAGTGAAAAATCTTTCCTTACTATCGAAAAATGTTTTTTTTTTTGCAATAGAAACTAACCAAAAATTACACCTCGGGGGGGGTCGCAAAAAAATTGGACTTTTTGAAGAAAAATTGATGGCAGGGAGGGGGATCGCTCTGATTTCGGAAAGTTACACAACGCCCCGCTTGACCCTGACTCCCTGTCAGGGTCGCCGGAGAAGCGCCTCAATGCGCCCAAGTGGAGTGGTGGTTCTGCGACACTTGTTCAATTTATGTCCATTTGGAATGTCTGATCTCTGTCCGATGTGCGAAGGGGAAATGGAACCTGATGAGGTCTCGGTGAGCGCTGCTTTATATTACTTCAAGTTGGTCTTAAACTTGGTATTCGCTATGTTTTAGGAAAAGATCTGCGATGAGGATTAAGGTCGCCCTTCACGGACGAAAAAATCTACCCGACGAAGATTGAAGAAGATATATCACATCAGAGTCTTGACAGCTTTATAGAGATTTGTATGTTATGTGTATAGGATCTACAGAGTTATGCATATTTGCCAAACTTTCTATTGTGTATCAGAAAAAGTATTAAATTTTGTTTATTCAAGTGTGTGAAGTATTAATGAGCACGACTAGTTTGGACTATCATAATTAGATACCCCGTCATGGTCAAAGAGCGTAGAGCACCAGCGAGTCACTAGCGTATATAGAGCACCGTGTGGGAGTTCCACAAAATTTGTTTCTCATTGGATATAGCTCCAGAATTGCTTTCGGTGATTTGTCTGGGTTTCTCAGCTCGTGGCGGAGATAGTTTGCCTCAGTGGGGCTCAAAAGTAGCCTGCGAAAATTAATAGAAAACAGCTGCGAAAAATTCCTAAATGTAGTTAGATTCCTAAGCACGAGCACTCGAAGCTAATCATCACGGTGGCTGCAGGGGGTGTAATTCATATTCGTCCTCATTTGTGTGCACCTGAATCCGTCCAAATGCGCAAATGTATTCTGGATTTAGCCTTACATTCCTGAAAACAGGGAATGACTTGGGTTCTTTCTAAAGAAAATCGATTGTGTTGGGTTTTTAAGAGGTGACGAAAAACTCGTCCTCCGCGTCCATTCTACAGCACGGATATGCAACCAAAAATTGGATTCCCTTTTCTTCTAAAGTAGTTAAGGCTCCCACACGCACATGCAAACTTCACCCTCCCGGAGGTTTAAATACCTTTCCCCGAAATCCATGAACACCCTGAACAAATGGACGAGTTACACCCCGCAGCCGCCGTGACGGTTAGCTGCGAGTAGCACGAGCTTGCGAATGTAGCAAAAAAAGAGGCAAAAAATGTTGGAAAGAAGTCTGCAAAAACCAGCAAAAATAGCACAGCGAAAGTGTTATCTGGATCAATTCTGCTGAACCTAGCTAAAAACGAAGTGCTGATTTAAGGTAGTCGACGAAAATCACCGAGAAACAGCGAAAACGTGAAAAATTAAAGAAGAGATGTTGACATTGAAACTTCTCGGCAGACCCTCGATTTTTTTATTTCGAATAAGACCTAGGTTTCAACTGGATTCGGATAATGGAATCAATTTGCCAGCCTGAATAAGTTTAAATTTTCGAAAAATAGCGCAGCGAAAGTGTTGTAAAGAGCAATCTTGCTGAAACTAGCTAAAACGAAGTGCTGTTCAAAATTCGAAAATCACTGAGAAACAGATCAAGTAAAAATGTCTCAATTAAAAAAAGACCGGTGAGAAAAAGAAATGAAACGTAAAACATCGATGAAAGGTTGACTTCATAACATCAGTAGTAAGTAGTGCTCAATTAAGCCTTGAACCTAGTTCTCACAGTCCACACTGCTCCAATACTCCTTGGTGGATTCGTTGCAAAGGTGTGATTGTGTAGGATTGATTATCAATCTGACCAAATTCGTGTGCCTCGCGTCGTTTGGCTGCTGCGCTGAGATGGCGCGCTCCAGTGAGAACGGCGCGCCCCAATGTGAACGCGCGGCGCGGCGACCGCTCGCACGAAATTTGTTACCACTGTTTTCAGTGGCTTCTGCAGCGGAGCGGTGGGCCTCGGTGAAATATAACTAGTGATAAGGAGGTTCCGACGAAAAAGCCACTGCTCCGCGCTGTGATAATCGAAATCAACGGGTCACTACGGCGGGACCAGAGTTTGCCTCCTTAAAGACACAGTCCAACCTCGCAATCAATTTTCCATTTTTCTCCCACATCTTGGAGAAAATTTCACGCTTATCACAATGGTGCCTCCAGAATCGCTCAGGACTCACTATGAACGGAGTTAGGGCTCATCGAAATTTTCGATTTTGAAAGGCTAGAAGTTCGCGGACGAGTTGTCTCGAGCCTGTATTTTCGCGTTATTCGCAGCCATCGTTGTGAAGCAGACCGCAAAATAAAGCCAGACCGAAAACAAATCGAAGAACATAGGTTTTGAGCAAAATCATTCGCGCGTCTCTTCCCTATTGAGGTCGGAAACCTGGCAGTGGGCGTTACCCATTTTTTTTCAAGGGGGCGTGGCCGACTTTTTCGTAGCTTTTTCTCGCTTATTTGGGCGAATTGAGATTTCGCGCTTGGCAGGGTTGCTATAGGCGGTGACCGGAACAAAATATCAAAAATTACCTCTGAGGTTGGACTGCGCCTTTAACGATAATGGACCTTTGGGCGAATCCTGTAAAGGCCGCCCAGTTCCTCAACCTATGACAAAAAAACACTTTAAGGCTGCAGAAGAAGAAGTTCGGGGCTCGCGGAGTGGTGTGCCACTGGAATATCCCCGTTTCCCTCATCAGGAGATCCGATATTTTCGTACGGCACGAAAAATGGACGTGGCCAAGTGCCATACAACAGTGCCCCCCTGGGCCACATAGCACCAATAACGGAAAAAGCGATGAAGCGCGCGTAGAAAAGAATGAAAACGTGAAAAACTCGATGAATCCTGCTTTGTATTACGGTAAGACAGGTGCTGTGTCGCGCACTTGCTTTGCGTACGCGACGTCTTATCGTAATCCAAAAGCGTAGGAGACGCAAAAGGAGCGCTGCTTTTTTGGGCTCTTCGCTTGCCATCTCGTTTGGGACAGAGTATAACAGAAACGCACCCTTCGGTCTCAGGCCTGAGGCCCCTAGAAGAAGGAAAATGTTTTAAAATTATTTATTTCTTCAATATGATTAGTTTACTCTCACCTATTTTACAAAAAAAAAGCGTAGGGAGCAGTTCGCAGAACTAAAGAAATCATCTAAACTGTATCTTAAGGGCAAAACCATACAAGAGCACCGTATTTGATGGTTGTGTATTCTGTTCCACCTGTCTAGGCAACGGCTCGGTGAAGGAAGTAGGATATGTGCTAAATATTGTCTCAGGTGATCTGCAACTCACGAAACTTGCTGATTCATAAAGAAAGGTGCTCAGCCGTGGAAGAAGTTTCCCAGATAATCCAGGGTGATGCAAGCAGAATATAAGTATACCCTCTGGCATTCAGAGCGGGGCAGCCGCGCAAAACTTGGGTGCATTTGGTGCATTGATCCCTGCGCGCGTTTACCCCTGCCAGGAATTGTGGGCGGAGTTCATTTTGGAGGACCCGCGGGACCAAAATGCGCGTCGCTTGGCTGGAATCCAATTGAACGCACTCTTCGACTTTGCGGTGGATATTGTACTTCTTTTCATTCTTATCTTTAATTTCACCACTTCGCTTATGACGTTTACTGTTTTTTGCTCTATCGAGTTTCCGAAATACCATTTCAGAAATTCCTCTGGGGTGACCCCCTATATATCTAGATGTACTTAAATTGATTGATTTATTACACGGTAGAACCGTGTCAGAGACAACAACAGAAATAAATACCCAAACGGAAATTCAGAGACTAAAAGCATTAAAATCAGTCGAACCGCAATAATAAAGCAAATGGATCAACTGACTATTAGGATACACTACAGATACACTGGTTAGTTATTTTTCGTCGCTCTTTTTATGGAATTGTTAGTTCAATATGTGGATGTTAATTGAGGTTCTCCTTGCCTTAGGTTGAATTGCAAAGTTCGAAGCCGTTAGCAAGTTTTCCACTCTGGGTTGAAGAAAGTAGGTGAACCTGTCGATTTTAGCAGCGAAACTGAAGCTGGACATGATCCGCTTCATTTTATCTTACTTTCACATTCTTCAAAGGTCGTTTGTTGACCTTTACTTTGTGCATCGCGTCGCTGTATTACCTGTTAATTATCCTCCAGACCTTTGCCAATGGGAAGGATGGCCAGTTGGGAAGGGGGAACCACTTATCGCTAGACCTGCTCTAGAAAAAAGAGGGTAATGACACAGAGGCCGGCAGCGCAACCTACCGTTTGATGAATTGCCACGAAAAAGAGGTGTTTGAGTTCTTAAGTTTCTTCCATGAAATATGAAGAAAAGCAGTAGCGCAACATTGATTTTCCCCCATAATTCTCAAATAAGTCCCTCTTTCGAACATACTATTGTGCAGATACTTGATTTTTAGGAAGGAGCTCGATTGGATCCTACCACAAAGATCAGAAAGTTCGCTGAATAGCTCTACACGTCAGTATAAGTTCCTACTACAGGACTGTTAGCCTTCGCTACTGGGTTACGAACAGGTATCTATATTACAGAATCGGGCCAAAAAGCTTTGTTTGAACGTTTGGACAGTGAAGGCGACTACATCACTCATGTCGAATGCACGGTGAGCTTTTATGGATTTCCTCACTAATACAATCATTGACTGTTTTTTTCTGAATTTTGAAACTTCTTCATTCTAGGCAAGATGTGCGCTTGTAAACGTACGAGGCGAGGGATAGAGCACTCGGCTGGATCCCTTCAGTTGTGAGATCAATTTTTGTTATACGATTTCGTACTCCAAAGTATTTGGTTTGATTCTAATGCTTACCCTCTTTTCAGCGTAGAGCCAAAAAGCTCGTTTGGGTAACGGTGAGACGCATGCCAACGAGGAAGGACTGTAGACACAGATTTGGGAACAGCCACGACTTTCCCCATGTAATTCATTTAATACGTGATTTTTTAATTTCCATTTTCATCTCTTGATTGTGCCTTCTGAATATTTGCGATTGTGATTACATTCTACTTGTCAACTTCTCGCAGTAATAGCGTGTCAGGCTTTTAATTACTACGTGGTTTGCATTGGTTTGCTGAGAAAATCCTATATTGCGAAATTTTTCTTCGAATTCTTATGGGGTTTTGTAAAAGATGTCGTTGTTCTTGGAGTTTCTCCGTTGTGTACATGAGCAGTACCTTTGTAGATGATAGTGGGTATATATGTATTTGAATGGACATATTATAGATTATAGTAACTGAACAAATATTTGTTGTGACTGTTTCCTGCCTTTTCCAAGTATTTTGTGTCTTGTCCTCACTACTGCATCATGTTCCTTTATCTATTTCATTCAAGTCTAATGTGACAGTAGCGATCAGTGGTGACATTGGTAGCTGTATAATTTCTCTATGTAATATTAATGAGATATTGATCTTAATATTGAATGAATTCGAATCGAATAGATTTTGAATTCCAACTGAAATGATGTGTAGATTCGTTTGTAAATAAAGTTTTTTGGACATTTCTTGTCTTCACAGCAGCGTTGGGATGTGAAAATCGGATGGAGACGTTTCAGTTGTTCAGCGGTACAAGAACAAGCAATTCACAAACACCTTTGTTAATCTATTAATGTGCAAGGGAGGAAAGCCTGCAGCTGCTTTCAATCATCTGGTTGGTAGTACAGTCGTGTGTGAGCCAGTAGGGACCAGGGATCACGCGGCAATTCGTTTTGAGCCTAACCTTACTCCTCCCAAAGTCGATAATAAGCTAAGAAGAGATTTCAAAAACGCTAACTTTGCCAGCATCGTTGACTATTTAAACAACATGGATTGGTATGGTATTTTGAGTGCTACAGACTCGGTTAATGCTAAATATGAGCTATTCATCAATATTTTGCAGCACTGTATTTATCTTTTTGTGCCTCTCAAAGAAGTTTCAAAGATGAAGGTCATCTTCCGGAACATCTGAAGCGTCTTGCTTTGACAAAATCGCAGACATGGGATAAGGCGAAAACCACCGAAGCGGTTAGTGATTGGGATGTGTATAAAGAATTTTGCTCACAATTTGAGAAACAATTGAGAAAGCACAACAAAAATGTTGAAAAGAGGGTAATTGAATCTGGAAATAAAAATGCTTTTTATAGGCTTCTAAACTCAAGGCTGAAAGATAGACCACGAATAGGACCAATCGGAAATGAAGGGTCTATGATCACTAACGACAAAGATAGGTCTGAGATTTTGGCAACTGTTTTTGAAAAAAGCATTTTGCAAGGATGATGATTTTGATAATACTATGGAAGACACTCCAGATTTTGCGGTCATGACGGACTCCGCCTGGTTTCACCCAGAAGAAGTTCATGATCTTCTTATGAAGTGGCCCAACTCGTTCTCTGACACCCCTGATCATGTTCCTCTAAAATTCATCAAACAGGTAGCACCCATTATAGTAGGCCCATTAACACATATTTTCAACCTGTCTTTCATGCGTGCAGAGGTCCCGGTTGGGTGGCGGGTTGCTTTTGTGACCCCTATACCTAAGAAACCACCCTACACTAATCCCGAGAACTTCAGACCAGTTAGCATAACTTCAATTTTTGGTAGGTTGTTCGAGAAAATCCTCAAGGTGAGAGTGTGCAAGCATTTGGAGGACCATTCAATCATTTCGGATGTTCAGCATGGTTTCCAGAGGCAAATGTCTACTGTGACGGCTATGTTGCAGTCGCTGAATGAATGGACCAATTACGTGGAGGAAGGTAAAGAGGTTGACGTTATCCATATAGTTTTTTTCGAGGGCTTTTGATAGGGTTTCGCATGCAAAACTCATGTCTAAACTCACACGCGTTGGTGTTCACCCGAGGATAGTAGCATGGATCAGAGCGTTCTTGAGCTATAGATCTTTTGTTGTCCGCGTTAACTCCACTTTTTCTGATTCAAGACCTGTTTGCAGTGGTGTACCGCAGGGAGGAGTTCTATCCCCAACTTTGTTCAATATCTTCACTTATGAACTTCCACGAATCGTATCCTTTGGTAAAGTGAAATGCTCCGCTTTTGCTGATGATTTCAAAATATTTTTCCCAATTCAATCACTAGCTGACAAGGTGTGCTCGCAAAAGACTTTGGATGAGGTTATAAAGTGGTCCAAAAATTGGAAGATGATACTGTCTAAAGAAAAAACGAAGGTTTTGCATATTGGCAACAGTAGTTCTTCTTCTTCTTCTTATCGGCCACAACGAGCATCTTCTCATAGGCGCAGGAAGGCGGCCACATCGCACGGTTTCTTCCACATATCCAGAGCTGTCAGTGAAGTTGGTCGAGCTGGGCATGAAAATAAATGTAATGAATCATGCCCTGTGCCATGGCAGTCAGGACATACGTCGGGGACCGATGGATCGATCCTATGGACATAGGCCTTCAGGAATGAGGAATGTCCACAGCGAAGACCTGCCAAAATTACTCGGGAGCGTCTTGGTAGATCCATCTCACTATCATCGACCTTGGGCGGTACACCATCGAGTATAGAATTGGGAGGGGCACAGGAGAGGTATTCATTGACGAATCTGGTGTGCTCCATCTGCAGGAGCCTCTTCCGGTTGAGCTCTGAGGTCGCCCAACGTTGACGGTCATTTACAGAGAGAGCAGCATACAACGGTGCACGGATGTTGCGGGAATGAGGGGGTTGGATGATAGCAAGTGATAGTTGGGGTGAGCGACATTCCTGACTATGCCAATATGGAACTGTTGGGTCTGCAGTTGGCAATGCTGCTTTACAGGAAGTAGTGCACATTCTTGATGTAGGTTGGATATAGGAGTGGACTTGGGGCATCCAGTGATGACACGTAGAGCAGCGTTTTGTGTTCGCTGAAGTTTGTTCCAGGACGTATCCGTCAAGTGCCTTGACCAGACCGGGGCTCCATATTCCAGTACGGGCTGTATCATCGCCTTGTACGTAACGCGCAAGACTTCCTTTGAGCTACCCCATGTAGTGCCAGCTAGAGCGCGGAGTATGTTGTTACGCGCATTGGCCGCAGCAGCTCGAATACGTGAGTTTTCATGGAATCGCAATGAAGGGTCCAGGAATACACCGAGTAGACGAGGGTGTTTGGATAGGGGCAGCAGATTTCCTTCCCAGAAAACCTGGGGATGCAGTTTGTGTTCAGCCGTGGCAGTAGTGCACAGAGTAGAGGGAGTTATTGCAGGTGTATCGTGACGACTGAGTTTCCTTATGGACCGGAGAGTTCTTCTATGAGAACGATCACGGCGCGACGTCGCCGAGGCAAAGAGTTTCCCAAGCCGACAGGCAGCACCATATCCAGACTCGAATCTACCAGAAGGGAACTCCAGCATGTTTCGCTCCGTTGACATTCTCTTTCCTGAAAGCTTCTTGAGAACGCTCCATGTTTTCTTGGCGTCAGTCTTGAAGTTAATGGATTCAGTAAACTCCTGCCATCGCTTTTGCTTGTGATTGTTGAGCAAGTTGGTGATCTCGTCAGACAGTTGCTGAATGCTCGAGTCAGCGGGGTTGGCTCGACGTTTCTCATCTCGTAGTTCGATCAGCTCCAGAACTTCCTTCGGAACGTTAGGGTGAAACGTTCTCACCCGTCCTGTAGGAATGGCTGTTCTAGAGGCATTGCACATGGCATCAACGACGAACTTCTCTTTCTCGTGTACAGAGCCGGTGAGCGGATAGTTGGCTACCCGACCGAGTAACACCTCCTTAAACAGGACCCAATTAGCCTTACGATAATTAGAATACAGTTTGCTACGTGAGCCTGAGAAGGGTGCAAGATGACTATTAAGAGACAAATCCAGTGAAGCACATATTGGTACATGATCGCTGGCCATGACAACAGCAGTGGACCAGTTACAACATACAGCCAGAGAGGAAGAGACGAAAGTAACATCTGGCGAAGAGGGCCTGCCCGTGTTGGGGAGACGAGTAGGGGCATCCTCATTGATAGCAACAAGATCACAATCATCCGCAAACTGCTCAAGTAGTTCGCCTCTATCATCGAGACCTAGAGAGGAGAACCAGGACGATGAGTGCGCATTATAATCACCAGCCATAATAACTGAGGACGAAGGGAGGGAAGAGTGTACAGTAAGCAAAAATGGTGTAGGATCAAAAGAATTGGGACAAGAGGTGGTTGGGGGAATATAAACATTAACAACATCTAATGGGCAACTTTGCAATACAATATGGACACCGATACACTCAACAACATTATCAGCGGGGAGCGCAATGAGGTGTGAGGGAATAGAAGATTTTACAAAAGTAGAGACGCCACCACCATGGGAAGTACGGGGGAGGTGGTAAGACGTGTAACCGGGGAGGCGGGGAAGGGAAGAGGAAGCGCTAAGTTTTGTCTCCTGCAGGAGGATGACATCAGGATGATAGCGTTCAATGTACAATGTCAGTTCAACAAGTTTGGCACGCAGGCCATTAATGTTAAGTTGAAAAATGTCCAAACTATGATGAGGAGCACTAGGGGGAGAATTAGAGCAAGATATACAACAAAAAGCATCAGTGTAGTCACTATAGCTAGCTAACCCCGAACATTTGAGGTGTACCCAGCCAAGGCAACCACCGCACTGAACGCTAGCGTGTTGAGCCGATAATCCACAGTGACAACAGGGATATCGCGGAGTCTTGCGCGGCCCTGGGTTCCTCTCAATGCCAGCTCGTAGTAGTAGAATACGAAGGAGTGCGGCAGCCAGCCATTCGCACTCCCACACAGAAAAAACTCCTCGTTGAGTTGTAGATGCCCGTTCGATGAGTCTCCTTGATCTTGGTAGTCGACTCCACAGATCCACCACGCGTAGGTTGAGCATCTCGGATCCAACAGTAGTTCAGAAGCCATATATACTGCTGAAGATCAGCAGCTTCAGATTGTTGACGAAATAATGGATCTCAGCTTCCTGGTTCAAAAAGATCTCACTTTTGACGCTCATTGTACGAAGGCAGTGTCTAAGGCAAATAAGGTTATGTATTGCCTGTTCAGGGCACTCTCTACTAAGAACTAAAAGGTGCTCTTGAATGCCTACAAAATCTATATTAGGCCCCTTCTTGAGTGTGGAACTGTGATATCAAACCCTCATAAGGTCTCTACTATTAAAGCGTTGGAGAAGGTACAAAATAGTTTTTACACGTAAGTTAATGATAAGATTTTTGGGATTTAATTATGAAAACATACCCAGTAGTAATGCTAGGAACGCAAAATTCAAGTTGGAAACGCTGGCGTGCAGGAGGAGAAGGTTTGATCTTTTGATGATGTATAAAATATTGTATGGGCATACCGGCCTTCGGCCAAACGCTTTTCTCAAAATGAGGGCATCCACCACTAGAGGTAGCAGTTTCAAACTAGTCCGAAATCCGGCTAGGAAGAGTGTCAGGTACATACCATTTCTTTACTAAGAGCTGGCAGTGAATTGGAAAAACTGCTCAAAGAGGGCAATCTGCCAACAGACCTGGGCTCCATCAAGCGTGTAGTGGAGCAGTACTTGAGGACGGAGGATGATTGAGCTTGTGATCCTGTGTTAGTCATAATATAATTTTCTTCGATAGATAATCCATAGTGATCTTGTGTTAGTAATGGAACTTTTTCCGATAGATACTCTACATACTACGTGTTCCCGGTCTCGTATATCGTTGTTACATTTTATTAATACGCGTTCGTTTATCTTGTTCCGATGTCAATACGCAGGGTTACCCTGTAATAAACAATTACAATTACAAAATCGGGTCTTCCGCGAGAGAAAGCTATGCGTGCGGCTTGCAACGCATATCCGCCAATCGGACACCCGCGCTACCATAATGGGGACCACCCCGGTCGTAGAGGTACGGATGTACCCGCAATTGGTCCCGCGGAGTATGCCGATAAAATGACAAAGCCATTAAGGCCCAAGTTATACACCAGCGGAATGAAAACGTCTCGCGATGACATTGCCGCCGCTTGCTGCGTGAATCTGGGATTCGTCTGCAATGTTGCGTCTTCGGCGTCTTTGACGCAATACTGCGGACAAAAATTTCCAGGCGTTTTTAATAGTATTTTATCGGTTTTTTCGCTTCTGACACTTTTTATTTGCAGAATAGCACTAATAATCAATTCCTCTCGTCATCACAGTGCTCGTTATGTCGTTTTGGTGATGTTTTAACAATTTTAAATCTGAAAAATAATCAGCTGACGGAAATTGGCAAATTTCCAACAGGGCAGGTCCCGTAAGGATGCAGTATACTGTGCCGCGGCGTGTATAACTGCTCTGTGCGACCTTCCGGCGCGTTTTTCTGCGACTACTGTTCCTTTTGGCATGCCTGAGCGCAGTTAGGGCGCATATAAGTGATAGTTGTCTTGCTATTTCCGCAGCGTTTCGCTGGTGTATAACTAGGGCCTAACGAATGGAGCTCATGAGTGGATTGACGTGAAATGCAGGGAGGTACGGTATAGTTCAGCAGCACGCATTTTCACACATTTTTCCACAGCTGCTGCTTCAAAAATTTTGGTTTTTTGAAGGCAAGGTGAGTTTTTATATTGAATGTTTTTTTTTCTTACTCTCCGTTACGGATGGAATATGTGTCTCTGCATTGCGGTTTTTCGTCGTATCGCTTCAAATTGAGAGGAGAAACCGGGGAATGATGAGTTACATTTAGATCGCAAGACAATCCCTAAGTCTACTGTATTCAAACGTGAAATTATTTTCCTCCGAATAGTAATGCATCCGTCTTGAGTTGCGCATACAAGCGCATTTCGTAATGCTGTTTTTGCCATGGTCCAAAATAGTGTATGCCTTTAGTTCTCCATCGTAGAATTGTAGTATGCCCCTTTCTCGGAAGTCCTGCGCCTTGTTCAGAGTCTCATTACTTCTCCGTCACATTCTCGCTTCAAATATGGATATTTTTTAAATTGTGTTGGATATCTGGATATCTGTGGATCAAAATTCAAACCAATTTGAACGCTTTTTATTGTGGATTCGACAGTTTGTATAGTTAGGTCCGTGGCCTGTGTCCTCAAGAAAAAACGTTTAAATTCAAAACGCGGTGGTTTAATTCTCAGAGATTGAGATTTAAACCGCCACACCAGCCGCGGTTTGAATTTACACGTTTTTTTCTTGAGGAAACAGGCCGCAGATCTAACCATACGAATCGTGAACTAGTTTCGAAGCATTTTGAACAATCCCTATAAGATATTGCACACTTTATGAGCCAGATTGTGCCTTACATAAGTTGATCATTTCAAGCCGGCAAATTTCGTTGAATTATAATGTGTGCGCTGATTCAGTTCTGATGAAACATGAAAAATCCTGACTGCTATTCTTTCGAATTCATGCGCTGGTTCCTAAACTGCTTGTGATTGAAATTAAGTCTAAATTCTTTGATAGTTTACTCGGAATTTTAATGAAAAAAAATCTGGTGCTATCACTGCGGGAAGGGCACCATAGCACGACGCACTTGGCCTCGCCCACTTGACCGCGCCGCTCTGAATTTTAGCACCTACCCGGGGTTTCCCTTCCCCTACAAAATCAGCTGAGTCTTTGCGGCACGAAAAAAAGGGCGTGGCCGTGTGCGTTATAGGCTATAAAACGGCGAAATTCACTTGGTTCCTACGCGTGCTGGTGTGGAGCGGAGGTTAGAGACAGTGAGAGAGCGTAGGGCAGGAGGCCGAGGCGTCGCGCGCGCCGCTCGCGCCTCGAGTGATATGAATTTCAGCGTATTATAGAGGGTACCACAGTGCCCTGCGATAGCACCGTTTCTTTTGTTTTGTGTGGGAGGGACACACATAAACGCTTTTAGTGTGCTAGCGGAGCGCCGTTCCACAAGAACGATAGTTAAAGGCAGTGTTCACGATAAAAATCGTTTTTCTGTTTTTCCGCCTATCTTGAAAACGGTCCCATGCTAATTCCAATGATGCCTCTGGAATAGTACAAGACCCTCTGGAAACGGAGTTATGGCTGTTTGAAATTCAGCAAGGGAAAATTGTGGACGAGTTGTCCGAGGCTTGTAACTTTCGTTTTTTGCAGCCGGTGTGTGCGAGCTGAACTGAGTGAAGAGAGACGTTGAGAATGAAGGGAAGAACGGGGCTTTTGATCGGAAACCATCGCTCATTTAACCACAAATTCAGGGGAACTGTTATAGGATGTGGGCGGAGTGGCCCAATGGGTCGGCTGGCCCACGAGATTTTCACCCACTCACCGGCCGTTTTTCGTCGCATTTCCGTTCTTAATCTTCTTATAGGGACCCAAAGCTTATGTTTTAGCCAAAAAAACGCAAAACTTTTTCTTCGTGAACACTGCCTTTAAGTGCGCCAGAACGGGGCTACCGTAATCTTAGCCGTAAAACCAATTGTTTGTTGACGGTTTTTCACGGACGAAACAACTCATTGAACGCTCGATAGTGGATTTTTTTGCTATCGGAGAGCTCGGTGAATGGACACATAACGACTTTTTTTCTTGCGCTTCCTTTCAGTACTTTTCATGAGTTTCATTGTTTCCATATTCTTCACGCCAGCTATTCTTCTTTAGCCTTCGCCCATAGTAACGATGGAAATACGTCTTTTTTCATCCCCAGGCACGGTGACCTCTAGAATCTTGATCAAATAATACGGATTGTTTCTATAAGTAATTTGAAGAAAGTAACAAGTGCTATCGCGAAGTGAAGTCTAAATCACGGAAATTGTTGAGTACGCCTATAAAATGATCATTCCAACTCTTACCATTACCAGAAATCCCAGAACACTCAGATACCTAACTATAAGATAGACATATTGAGGAAAGTCATGGTTTTTTGCTATATGATTGTCGCCGTCGAATCACTTGTTTCGTCCGTGAAAAAACCGTCTCCAAACAATTTAATTCACTGCTAAGATTACGGTAGCTCGGTTCTGGCGCACTTAGCTATCGTTCTTGTCGCCGCTCCGACACTGGCAGAGGACTCCTACGGGAGTCCTAGTCTCCCCTGCGATAGGAGTCCTGGTTTTCTCATGTAGGACTCCTATTCTTTTCCTTAGGAGTCCTATTATTTTCCTGTAGGAGACCGGATCTTGTACGGTAGGTTGGAATTTAAAATAACGTTTGCTCGAATCTTACCAAAATCGTCTAGTTTTCGTATTGTTCAATATCGACGGCAAAGATAGTCAACGGCAAAGATTACTGTCGGGGATAAAGCCCCAACAGCAGGCCTCCCACATTCATCATGAAAGAGGAACTCCGGCTCTAAAGCACCTCAATCAATCAGTTAAAGGGGCGCCTGCGTGGGCCTGAATGGGTAAATCGGCTCTCCACCCGATGTGCACGCGTATCGTACACCGCGCAGGTTTGATCAATCGTTCAATCAACGTACGCGTTCCAGGTCAACTACCGGAGTTGTTTTGTCCCTTATGAGACCCAATGGAAGCGATGCGGCAGCGTCTCCTGTAGGAGACCGCTTCGCTCTAGTTCGGTTTTCCACAGCACAAAACCAGCTCCCGCGGGAGATCGCGATCGTCGCTTTCTCCTGTAGGAGTCCGCTGCCAGTGTCGGAGCGATACCTTAAAGGCAGAGTACACCCTCAGATATGAATTTTGAGATTTTCATGTAATTGTGTAGAAGACCCCTCCTGTATAACACCTGCCAAATTCGAGATCTCAATTCCCCCAAATAAGCGAGATATAAGCGACCACCAAAGGCCCGACCCCCTAACAGATTTTCGGACTCGATAGCGGGTCGATGGATGGATGAATTCCAACAAGTCGTCGTTCTTCAGCCCATTACCGGACTGTATCCTTATCCTGGTTTTCTCGCACGCAAAGGTAGCGAATGAAGAGAAATACAGGCCAGAGACAACTCGTCCACCAATTTTCCACCCTCAAATTCTAGGCATCTTTGAGGAGCCATAACTCTGTTCAGAGGGGTCTTGGACGATTTCAGAGATACCACTGTGATCAGCGTTTGACTCTCTCCAAGATAAGCTTGAAATCTGAAAAATAATTTCCTGGGTGTCCTGTGCCTTTAATCTTTGCGCAAATTGAATGCGTCACCGCTGTTAGCTGCAGACCAAACAACTGATTCAACGGCAACTAATAATTCGACGCCCACAGTAGCATTTGTTCACCTTTCTCATTAGTGTGGCATCTCTGCAGTAATTTCTATAGTTTGCCTCCGAAGAAATGGAGAGTCTATCCCTTGTAGTGCTCACAATTATCATTATTCGACTGTATGACGTTGATTTCGATGCTCACCAATTTGCTCTTTAAAAATTTTCGAGGATTAATTTTCTAGGAAGACCTGGATCTGTTGACTAATCTTAAAGGGAAGATAACACTACAAAAATTTTGTCAGAAATGGGTCAACTAGTTGGAGGCCGAAAACTCTTTCTTTCGTAAAAGAAAACAATACAGTCGGTCGCATAATCATAGGGACACATGAATTTTCGTTTTACTTTTTGCAGCTTTGTAGCTAGAACGTAGGAGTGTGCACCATTAGATTCCTTGGTAAACATATACTCGCAGACCAATTTTCAGGATTACGTCGGAACTCGTCCGCGCGGCGCTGTCCGATCTTGTCCGCGGCGAGACGTCCGAACTCGTCCGCCGGGGTCCTCGATAAAATTGAGGCTGCAATCGGTGGCTTTTCCAAGTAACAGACCGTGTTGTGAGGGTTACCGCCGTGAAAATGTGAGAAATTATGGAAAAGAAATTTACGGGAATTATCTCCCTATTGTTTTATCTTTCAACATATCCTTTGTGCGATTCAATTCATTTTTTGTCTGTATACTTGTAAAGTGTGCACTTCTACACTATGTTTACGCTTATAATAATTTCTGTCACATTCGTCCGTGATTTCCTTTTGGTGCTACACCTTTCGAAAATAGGAATTCTATTACTGCACTATATTCATTTTTTTCCCATTGCTGTGACATGGCGACCAGGGATGTGCGGCAATTGCCGTTTGTCGTTTGCCGGCCATTTTTGGGACTTTTTTGCCGTTTGTCGTTTGCCGAAATTTTGTTCGTTTTCCGGCAAAACTCGGCAAAACATTGAAAGAAAATGCCGCCCATGCTCGCGGCTATGCAGTCACTAGGGGTGATCCCACTATCCAGTGTTCGATTAAAGACAGTGATCGCTAGCGATCGCCCACTTGCTGCGTCTCCCGTTTCTCCCGCCTCTTCAGGATTTGAAATGGCACTCGGCGCTTATAAGAACTTAGTGCACATGAAACTGACTTCCGGAGAGCGACAGAATGACCCTCCGTAGTGCTGGGTTGCTCGTTTCCCTGTGCTATTCTTCGGACTGATCTATCGTTTGTTCTCGTTTTCATTGTTTTCACAGTATCTTTGCTTGGAATATTCCTTTTGAGGTTGGTTGTTTGTTTTCCTGTTTTTTTTCCACACGAGTGTAAACTTGTGTAAATAAATAAAAAAATATATATATATATATATACAGTTCACCTCCCGCACTGCCGTTCAGTCCGCAAAGTGCACGCTGGTTGCGAAATCGTGCTGCGACGCGGTTGCGAGTATCCTCTGACAGGGATGTGGGGTCACCCGGGCACCAAAGGCAAAAACCGCCCGGGTGATCCCACATCCCTGTCTGAGGATACTCGCAACCGCGCCGCAGAACGATTTCGCAACCAGCGTGCACTTTGGTGACTGAACGGCAGTGTGTATATATACATATATATATATATATATATATATATATATATATATATATATATATATATATATATATATATATATATATATATATATATATATATATACGCTGGCCAATACCCCACCTGGGGCGGCATGCATGAACGCTCGAGTGGAGCTCTCACAGCCATCGTTAGCGAAGGCGTTGAGCATCCCGTTGGTCGAAAACACATATGAACGCCGTCAATAACGGTTGAGTGACGGGATGCTAAGCAACTGATGACGTCACTGAAGGGACGGGGCAACCCTCGGACGGCGAACTCGACACCGGACGGGATGCTTAACCACGAGACACAATCGATAACGCCACATACGCCACTGGGTCACCCTCCTATGCCAACCGCTATGCACACACCTGGCCACTAACCAGGTGCTCGTCAAAAATTAATCAATCAATCGTACGAATCCTTCGCCTCTTTCCTGCTCCCAGATTGGAGCACCCGTATTGGTGCTAGAGCAGGCACTCGCACCGCACTCAACTCGAAGGCAGAGCCCGAAGAGTGAACACTTGACACCGGAAGGAATCGGTCTAACCCCATCTCAGCACGTTTCGTATGTAGCGCTGGTTTGATTTTGGCTTCAACGCTGCATTGAAGCCGTCGTCTGGCGGTACTGCGCACGCGACCCTACATGCATTGACTAACGCCACCTCCAATTCCGAGCTCCGCCTACTGATTCTACAAATCGGTGACCCTCCGACCCTAAATTTCTCTAATCTCTTACGGGGTCGCAAACGAGTTCTTGCCAGAGAGGGCAGAGAGCCGCTCCGCGTATTACGTGCCAGGGTAATGAATGCCCTGGTTACCGGCCCTTCGGAGGTGCGACCCCACCACCAAGTTGGAAAATTTTGCGCTCCCCTCACTTATCAAAGGTTCTTTCTCATTATTTCACGCTTTGCGGCACCGTGCGTACCAACGCTACCCGGCTGATCGCTACATAGGATTTGCACATGGCACTTGAAAAGAACCGTTCTCGGCTTCAACGGGACCAATCGACCTGGCACAGGAAGTAATTTTTTGTTGTGATCTTCTTACAAATAATATCGATTAATCGCTTAGGTATGCCACGGCTACCCGGCTGATCTCGGCTCTGATGGGACCAAGCGACCTGGGACTCGTGCAGTAACTTTTTTTGTGATTCTCTCCTAAATAAATAAGCACTGCACCAGCCCAAGCCGGAAAACTCGCCTAGTCACTTTTTTCAGAAGCACCAAGTTAAAACTGCGTTTTTTCGCAACTTTGACGCCCCGGCAGACAAATTCATCGTCCTTGGTTCGGCCGCAAAAGGTCCTCGATTGAAACTAGGTTTAGTATAGGTCACTTTAAAACCGAAGCCACCCGTCTGGAGAGATTTGCCGCCGAGCGGCGCCTCGGTTTCCGAGCAGTTTTTTCGACCCCTGGTAACCGACGTCCGTTCTCGACTGTAATGGGACCAATCGACCTGACACTCAGGCAGTAACTTTTTGTTTTGATCTTTTTACAAATAATCTCGATTAATCGCTTAGGTGTGCCACGGCTACGCGGCTGATCTCGGCTCTAATGGGACCAATCGACCTGGGACTCGTGCAGTAACTTTTTTTGTGATTCTCCTAAATAAGCACTGCACCAGCCCAAGCCGGAAAACTCGCCTAGTCACCTTTTCCAGAAGCACCGAATGAAAACTGCGTTTTTTCGCAACGTTGAAGTCCCGGCAGACACACTCATCGTCCTTGATTCGACCGCAGAATGTCGGCGATCAAAACTTGGCTCAGTATAGGTCACTTTAAAACCGCAGCCATCCGTTTGGAGACATTTGCCGCCTAGTGGTGCCTGGGTTTCCTTCTTCTTCTGCAGCCTTAAAGTGTTTTTTTGTCATAGGTTGAGGAACTGGGTGGCCTTCACAGGATTCGTTCAAAGGTTCATTGTGGTTGAGGAGGTAGGTCTCTTCGGGCGCATGAACAAGTGCGCCGTGTCGTGTCCGGGAGCACCACAGTCCGGGCATGCGTCTGGTCGGCTGCTGTCGATTTTGTTGACATAAGGCATGAGCAGAAATGAGTGACCACAGCGCAGCGAGGCAAGAGCAGAGCTGGCTCGCCTGCCGAGTTCCTACTCGGACTCGCAAACCCGAGGCGGCAGTGGTCCTAAGATAGGGTTCACAGCCGCCTTCTTTAGATATCCTCGAAAAAACTGGGTGTGCTCCTCACGCAGAAGACGAAGCCTTTCCATGTTGGAGTCAGCCCATCTCTGTGCATCAACTTTACGAGGAGCATTTGCGAACGGCGTCTTAATCGACCTCTCTGCAATGGGCTTCATAATTCTCTTTGTCGGATGATTCGACAGTCTCAGAACATTAATATACCATACATGTGCTGTACCTGGAGTTCACAGTGCTCCTTGACCGGCAATATGCTGTCCTCCGCGTGAAGATGTTCTATTGGAGTTCCTTGCACAACCGGTAGCAATTCTAAGCGCAGCATTCTGTACACGCTGCAGCTTATTCCAGGAGCTGTCAGACACCAAGTGCTGCCACACTGGTGGCGCATATTCCAGAGCCGGCTGAAGTATTGCTCTGTAGGATCTCAAAATGGTCTCTCGGATGCTTTCCCATGAGGTTCCTCCGAGAGCTCTCAAGATATTAAGCCTAGCCTTGACGACTGTTTGTTTCTGTTCCGCGTTCTTGTGGAACTTCAGTGACGGATCAAGAATAAGGCCAAGCAGTTTGGGGAATTTTGCTGCTGGCAACCGGTCACCATCCCATTTGACATCTTGGTGGGCACTGTGTTCCTTGGTGTTAGTTGTGAACACTGAAACAGAAGGTTTTGCAGCAGAGACTGTGAGCATCATATTATCGAGCAAGAGCTTCAACTCGACGAGATAGGCGCTGATCTTGTTAGCGGCTACTTGCAGGTCACGGTCCTGGCACATGATGGTGGTGTCGTCTGCATCCATAGCAATCTTTACATCATTGGGAGGCTCGGGAATGTTCTCAAGATACAGGCTGAATAGGGCAGGGGACAACACTCCGCCTTGCGGAACGCCGGCTGCTATTGGACTGCTATCGGATACGTGATTCTGGAACAGAACCTCAGCCCGGCGGCCTTTCGTGAACGCTGCAATCCATCGCTTCTGCCATGATGGTAGCGACGACTTGAGCAGTTTCTCGGACAGCAGTCTCAAGTTAACAGAGTCAAACGCTTTGCTCAGGTCGAGGGCGACGGCCACCGTTCTCAGGGGCTTTCTCATGTTGAACCCATCGACCGCAAAGCTCACGATCTCCAATAGAGCAGTAGTAGTAGAGTGAAGTTTCCTGAACCCATGCTGATGCTGCTGTCCCTCATTTTGATCAGCCAGGTCCTTCACGATCAACTTTTCAGCTAATTTGGCGACGGGAGATAACAGGCTAATTGGCCGAAAGCCTTTTGCCGTGCTTTAGGACTCGCCTGGCTTTTTCAACGGTATCACATTGGCTGTCTCCCAGGCTTGGGGTAGAATGCTGGTCCGGAAAGAAGTGTTAATGATATCTGCAAGCATCGGAAGAAGTTCCGCGGGAAGCTTCTTCAGGATGGCTGGGGAGATACCTTCAGGTCCGATAGCCTTCGAATTCCGCATGTCTTTGATAGTCTTCTCTACTTGAGTGAGAGTAAAGGCCTCAGAAGCGTTCATGAGCGGCAACCTGCTCAGCTCTCTAACCGTGACTCTGTTTTGAACGCCTCGCTTGGTACGTGTGATGAAAACATTCTTGCCGAGTGCGTAAGCAGCCGCTTTCCCTGATTTGAAGATGTTCTCCTCGAACTCAATAGTGGAGCTCATCGAGGGAGCGGACTTGCCGGAAATTTTCCTCAACACTTTCCACGTCGTAGTTCCGTCTGCCTTGAAATTCAGCTTTTCAGTGAACTTCTACCAGCACTCCTTGTTCCTATCCAGATCCTTCTTGATCTCAATATCCAGTACAGCAATCTACGGGTCTAGATGGTCTGCAGCTCTTTTCTCATCGCTGATTCTTATCTTCTGCAGTATTTCCCTGCTGACATTTGGAAAAAAAGGTCTTGACACGACCCTCAGGAATTGATGCTTTCATGGCCTTGCGGATGACACTTGCTAAATGACGTTCTTTCTTATGCACATCACCATTCCATGGGTAGTCGACCGCATGGCGAAGTGCAACATCTCTGAACAGGGTCCAGTCTGCTAGGCGTAAATTGAGATAAGAACGGTGACGCAAAACAGAGTAAGGGGCAAGCGAGTCGGAGAGATCATAATAGACAAATACGGGAATGTGATCACTGGAGAGAGTTGTGGATGTGTACCACGTGCAAGCATTAGAAAGATTGGAAGATACAAGAGAGATATCTGGGCTGGAAGGTCAGCCGTTGGCAGGGAGACGAGTGGGCTGGTCATCATTGAGGATAACCAGAACGCACTCCTCAGCCCATTCTTCGACGTCATCCCCTCTCTCGTCAGAATCAAGCGCAGAACAGAACGTGTGAGCATTGAAATCCCCTGCAAAGACAGCTGAGGGAGAGAGTGAGCAGTCATGCAACTGCTTAAGGAGAGGTATAGGATTGTAAGATGAGGGCTAAGATGTTACAGGGGGAATATAGATGCTAAATAGAGATAAAGGGGTTTTGATGGGGAGGTGGACAGGAACGTACTCAAGAGTACCGTTCTTAGGAGTATTAGCAATATTAGGAGAAGGTAGAGCAGATTGCACGAAAGTAGACACTCCGCCTTCACGAGCTGGCCTTGGCATGTGATAGGCGGTGTAGCCCAGAATGTTAGGTTGGGGATAAGTAGTGGATGGAGAGAGCTTGGTTTTTTGAACCATGATAACATCCGGGTGATGAGAACGTGCGAATAGAGAGTTCAGATAATTTGGCGCGAAGGCCGTGAGATTAATGTGAGCACTGGAAAGGGGGCGGAAAAGGGTGGTAATTGAGGAATCAGAGTTGCTGGGGGCAGAGGATAGAGCATTACGAAAGGATGAGACATGATGCCTCATAGAACTGACGCCCCAACACGGGGGATGCACCCACTTTTGGCATCCGAAGCACTGGACATCTGTATCATGCCAGGTAACATCCTTGCTGCAGGTGGCACATGGATACTCCTGCGCTGGACCGCCGGCCCTTTAAAGTAAAGTCCTCAGGAGAGCTGCGTCCGACCAGCACCTCTCCCATGACAAAAATCTTCTTCTCGGAGGGGTTGACGTCGGTTTGCACGGAGGCGGTCTTCTTTCCTCCACACTGCCACGGCACGAACGTACGACATATCGGCAGCCCTCGGTTTCCGATCGGTTTTTTCGACCCCTGGTAACCGACGTCCTGTTCTTGGCTCTAATGGGACCAATCGACCTGGGACTCGGGCAGTAACTTTTTTTCGTGATTTTCTTCCAAATAAGCACTGCAACAGCCCAAGCCGGAAAACTCGCCTGGTCACCTTTTTCAGAAGCACCAAGTCGAAACTGCGTTTTTTCGCAAATATGACGCCCCGGCAGACACACTCATCGTCCTTGGTTCGGCCCCAAAGGACCGCAATTGAAACTAGGTTCAGTATAGGTCACTTCAAAACCGAAGCCACCCGTCTGGAGACATTTGCCGCCTAGCGGCGCCTCGGTTTCCGAGTGGTTTTTTCGACCCCTGGTAACCGACGTCCCGTTCTCGGCTCTAATGGGACCAATCGACCTGGAACTCGGGTAGTAACATTTTTTTGTGATTTTCTTGCAAATACGCACTGCACCAGCCCATGATGGAAAACTCGCCTGGTCACCTTTTTAACATCTGTCAGGTTCGAAAACGTCACACTCATGAGTTGAAATAATGAGAAGCCTCTCAAACTCGCTTAACGATCTCTTCGAGGTCGACAAGCTGGAAATATATAAAGTCGGCTAAAAATTTGCTTATTTGTGATTGCTTATTGAAGAGCGAATGAACTATATTAAATGTACAGATCCTGGTTTGAGGTCAACTCGTGGGCGAGTTGTCCCAACGACGACAATCGGCCAGACGATGATGCCTTCCATTTATTGGACTCGCCACAACATTTTCCGCTTGAAAATCGTGCTGCTTCTCCTCCGCAAACACCTCCACAGGACTCGGCGTCTCCACATCAACACTCTCCTGCTCATCTTCCGCAAACACCTACACACGACCCTCAGTCTCCAAATCAAGATCCTACTCCAGACACAACTACACGCCTTATCACTGCTGCTATACAAGCGGCTCCTGTGGTAGTGGATCCCAACCAGCTCTCAAAAATGACTGATAATGCTTTTTGTAAAGCTATGGCGAGGATTGAAAGCAAAGTCGATGCCCACTCTGCGCGCGACAACAGACATTTTGGAGTTCTCGAAAACTTGGGTGTTAATATATTAGGATCGATTTGAGAAAAAACGAGATGGCTGATGAGAAAAGCGGAATGATCAAAATGGACGCCGCAAAACGTTACGGAATACACCGCGATAACAACGAGGACCTGCGCTTCCGATCGCGGCTACAACGCACACGTGTTAGGAACATTCCATTTTTGGATGTGTTCATAGAAGCCGTTGTTGAACACTACAGATGGCTGGAGTGCTGAGAGGACCGGAGCCGCTCCGAGGCCGGCCTATTTCGCTGCAGGCTTTGCGATAATCGTCACAGTGTACAAAAAACCTTATTGATTTTACCAGACGCAGTGATGCTCATGTTGAAATGGATTCGGATCAGGGATGTGCGTAATTACGACTAAGGAGTTTAACGACAAATGGGTTTTTTGGGTGTTACGACTAACGAATATTTTCGTAAGCAATGCCAAAATTCGTTAGAAAGTCAGTAGTCATTCAAATTGCGTTCCAACCCCAGGCTTACACCAGGATTGATACATATTGCCCTTTTGGTTGTTCTAGAAGAACATTACAATCCCACCAACACCCGGGTTTTCGAGCTGAACAATGAAATCACAGATGAAGTGAGAAAGGACGGGCAGCAGACGTGGAGAGCATTCGTGGAAGGCATTGATCAGCGTACAAACTCCTCCAAGCTATGGACAACCATGAAAGCTTTGGATGGCAATTCAGCTAAACCGAATCCCCTCCAGCTTCTTCATAAAGGCGACCCGGTTAACAACCAGAAGGCAGCCAACCTTCTATGCAAACAATTCAGTTCGCCATGCCCTCATAGAAGCCTGAAGTCGTCACGAAGGACTTTCAGATGGATCAAGAACTTTTCGAGAGATGACGTTCCCGTTATCACGACCACCCTCATTGACGCCGCCTTGAAGAGATGCAAGTCGTCTAGAGCGCTAGATACAAGTGGAGTGGCCCCTATCATGCTCAAACATTCAGGACCAATTTTCCGTGACTGCCTGAGAGCCCTCTTCAACAGAACTATCAACTGGACTGATTCCGGCGTCGTGGAAGGAGGCAAGAATCTTCCCAGTTCTGAAGCCGGAAAACCTGCATAGGATTTGAACAGCTACAGGCCCATTTCGATCATCTCATCTATGGCACGCACCTTTGAAAGAACTATTCTTTCTACAATGCAGACGCACCTGCAAATCCCTGGATGGCAGAATGGTTTTCGGAAAGGCTTCTCCACCACCACAGCTTTGGTCGAACTTACGGGATTCATTACGGATGGACTGAATGAGAAGAGACTGCCAAGCCGTTCAATTATGGTCGCACTCGACCTAAAGAAGGCCTATGACGCTGTCGTCATCTCCATTCTTTGTCAGAAGCTTGCAGAGTCATCCCTACCCAGAGGACTTGCGCGTTGGATCTCCAGCTACCTAAAAGGGAGAACGATACGGACAGAGTTCAGAGACCGGATGTCAAACGTTCAGAGACCAGACTCGCTTAACGATCTCTTCGAGGTCGACAAGCTGGAAATATATAAAGTCGGCTAAAAATTTGCTTATTTGTGATTGCTTATTGAAGAGCGAATGAACTATATTAAATGTACAGATCCTGGTTTGAGGTCAACTCGTGGGCGAGTTGTCCCAACGACGACAACCGGCCAGATGATGATGCCTTCCATTTATTGGACTCGCCACAGCATTTTCCGCTTGAAAATCGTGCTGCTTCTCCTCCGCAAACACCTCCACAGGACTAGGCGTCTTCACATCAACACTCTCCTGCTCATCTTCCGCAAACACCTACACACGACCCTCAGTCTCCAAATCAAGATCCTACTCCATACACAACTACATGCCTTATCACTGCTGCTATACAAGCGGCTCCTGTGGTAGTGGATCCCAACCAGCTCTCAAAAATGACTGATAATGCTTTTTGTAAAGCTATGGCGAGGATTGAAAGCAAAGTCGATGCCCACTCTGCGCGCGACAACAGACATTTTGGAGTTCTCGAAAACTTGGGTGTTAATATATTAGGATCGATTTGAGAAAAAACGAGATGGCTGATGAGAAAAGCGGAATGATCAAAATGGACGCCGCAAAACGTTACGGAATACACCGCGATAACAACGAGGACCTGCGCTTCCGATCGCGGCTACAACGCGCACGTGTTAGGAACATTCCATTTTTGGATGTGTTCATAGAAGCCGTTGTTGAACACTACAGGTGGCTGGAGTGCTGAGAGGACCGGAGCCGCTCCGAGGCCGGCCTATTTCGCTGCAGGCTTTGCAAGCAAAGAGCTGCTCACACTGACCTACCGTGCCATTGGGCAATCGGTTATGTTCTACGCGGTTCCAGCCTGGAGCCCGCTCATTGCATCTTCTCGCTGGGATCGGTTGCAAGCTTGTCAAAACACAGCTTTGAGCACCGCGACGGGAAGCCTGGCAATGGCAAGCATAACTCATCTGAGTAGCGAGACAGGAATCATGCCAGTTCGAGCTCATAATGAGATGCTGACACTCCAGTATCGAACGGTTGCGACATTCGACCCTGGACACCCGTCGCATGACATGAGGAAGGAGCCAGAACCGCCGAGACAGATTAGGAAACACGTCAGAACTGTCAAACCAATGTTGGTGAAACCTGGAACTGCAGAGAGCATTCGCAAAAAGTTCACAAGGAGTTTGTAAAAGAGTTCTTGGGTAATCTGAACTCTCCCTTGCAGAGTGGACCGCCGCCGAAGATATCCAAGGAGGAGGAGAATCCAAGGAGGAGGAGACGTTGTCAAGACCTAGCCGAGTAGCGCTTTCTCAGCTCCGAAGTGGTTTCTACTCAAAATGTAATGGTACCTCAATAAGATAGGAGCAGCTGATAATCCACTTTGTCCGGAATGCAGACTGGAGGAACATACAGTACCCCACATGTTCTCATGCTCTGGAAAGCCAACGCACCTTACAATAGAAGATCTCTGGCTCAAACCAGTGGAAGTCGCCAATTTCCTGTCACTTTGATCATGCAATGATGATTTTGAAATTAAAAAAAAAATCAAAAAAAAAGAAGAAATAGAAAAAAATAAAAAAAAGAGGGTCGAAAAACGCCCCACTCTGGGATCCTCCAAAGAAGGGGATCCTAGAAAAGTTTCTCCGATTATGCCGTCTATGTACCGGAAGTTTGGATCCAGGATCAATGGTTATGGTGGAAGATGGGCAACAACAACAACATGAACGGAAGTAAATTTCACTCTGAAACAGAGGATAACTAAAGTTATTATCTTCTTCTTCTTTACAGCCACGTCGAGGGTACTGTCATAGGTTGAGGAACTGGGCGACCAATAATGGATTCGCCCAAAGGTCCATTGTGGTCAGCGTGGTTGGTCTCTCCGGACAATCAAACAAATGTGCCGTGTCGTGACCGTGGCATCCACAGTCTGGGCAAACGTCCGATTTGCTGCTGTCAATCTTGCTAACATATGCCATAAGCATAGTAGAGTGACCACAGCGCAGCGATGCCAAAGTGCATCTGGCCCTCCTTCCGAGTTGAGACTCGGATGTGCAGACCCGCGGCGGCACCACTCCCAGGATGGGATTTACCGTAGCCCTTTCCAGATGACACCGTACGAACTGTGTGCTCCTCGCGCAATAGACGGAGTCGTTCTTGCTGTGAATCGCGCCATCTTTGCAGATTTTATCACCAATTGTCAAGGTCGCTGAGAAACTGGTCGTGAAGGAGCTTGCCGAGCATAATAACAAACAGCAGCACCAACATGGATTCCGCAAATTACATTCTACCACCACGGCGCTGCTGGAGATTGTGAGCTATGTCTTGGATGGCTTCAACGCCTATAAACCTCAACGCACTGTTGGTGTAGCCCTGGACCTCACGAAAGCTTTTGATTCTGTCAACTTGGGCATACTGTCTGAGAAGCTTTTGAGGTTCTCCATCCCGCCTTGGCAGAAACGATGGATAACCGCACTCATCAAAGGGCGCCGATCAAAAGTGCTGTTCCAGGGACATGTCTCTAACAGCGTTCCTATCGCTGCGGGTGTCCCTCAAGGAGGAGTCATATCGCCTGCTCTGTTCAGTCTTTACCTTGAAGATTTGCCCGTCCCCCCAAGTGACATTGAAGTCGTTGCGTACGCGGATGACATCACCATCTTGTGCCGGGACAGAGACATTAATGTAGCTGCACGCAAGATCAATAGCTACCTCGTCGTCTTGAAGAGCTTTCTCGATGATATGATGCTCACTGTCTCTGCCGCTAAATCATCTGTGTCTGTTTTCTCCACTGACCCTAAGGAACACTGTGCTAACCGCGTTGTGAACTGGGAAGACGCTCGTCTGCCTGCCGCACGTTTCCCGAAGCTGCTTGGTCTAGTATTGGATCCTTCGCTGAGGTTCCATAAAAACACTGAGCAGAAACAGGCTACAGTGAGAGCTAAGCTCAACGTTTTACGAGCTCTGGGAGGTACGTCGTGGGGAAGCAGTAAGGAGACGATCCTGACCACGTACAAGGCAATCTTGCAGCCGGCGTTGGGGTATGCAGCATCGGTATGGCAACACATAGTATCGGATTCATCGTGGACAAAGATGCAGCGAGTTCAAAATGCTGCTCTTCGGATTGCCACTGGGTGTGCAAAGAGCACTCCAGCTGCCGAGATGTCGTACGTTCGTGCCGTGGCAGTGTGGAGGAAAGAAGATCGCCTCCGTGCAAACCGACGTCATCCCCTCCACAAAGAGGGTTTTTGTCATGGGAGAGGTGCTGGCCGGCCGCAACTCTCCTTCGGATTCTCCTACAAAGGGCCGGCGTGGAGAGGAATCCTGGACCCGCTCAGAAGTACCAATGCGCCACGTGCGGAGAGGATGTAAACTGGAGACATACCAGCGTCCAGTGCTTCGGATGCCAAAGGTGGGTGCATCTCTCCTGTTCGGGTCTCAGTTCTGTGAGGCATCATAACTCATCTTTTCGTTGTGTGTTATGCTCCTCACCTTCCATCTCTGATTCCTCTATCTCAAATCGCCCCCTTTCCATTGTGCATATCAATCTAAACGGCCTTCGTGCCAAGCTTTCTGAACTCTCTCTCTTTGCACGTACTTACCATCCAGACGTGATCATGGTTCAAGAAACCAAGCTCTCTCCATCCCCTACCTATCCTCATCCCAATATCCCAGGCTATACTTCTTACCATGCTCCAAGGTCATCTCTCGGCGGTGGAGTCTCTACTTTCGTTCTATCTTCACTTCCCTCACACCTCATTCCCAGCACCCCCACGGACGGTACTCTCGAGTACCTCCCAATCCATCTCCCCCTAAAAACACCCCTTTCTCTTTTCAACATATACATTCCACCTACAACTTCATGCCCCTCGACAAAATTAGAGCGAGAGATGCGAGGAGAGCGGTTAATCATCTGGACCCCGTGGTTGCTGAGCTGGACAGTGAGATCAAAAAGGATTTGGACAGACACAAGAAAGAAGAGTGGGAGAAATTCACCGGACAGATGGACTTTAAGACGGACAGTGCAGCTACTTGGATGGTTTTACGGAAGCTTTCGGGTAAAAGCTCACCCGCCACCGTATGCGCTCGGGAAAAGTTTTTTCATCACCAGTGCTAAACGAGGTCCGCAGAATAGAGTGACTGTAAGAGAGCTGTGCCGCCTCCCGCTTATGAGCACGGCCGAAGCGTTTACTACGACGCAAATTGAGAAGATTATAAAGGAAATGCGGAACTCTAGAGCTATTGGTCCTGATGGGATATGTCCTGCTGTCTTGAAGAAGATACCCACTGACTTACTACCGCTCCTCACTGATGTGATAAACTCCTCGTTCATGTCGTGTACTATCCCGCAGAATTGGAAGATGGCAAACGTCGTTCCGCTGCCCAAGCCTGGCAAGCCCCAAGCTTCAGTCAAGGGATATCGGCCCATTAGCTTGTTGTCTTCTTTTGCTAAAGTAGCTGAAAAGCTGATTGTCAAAGACCTGGCCGAGCACAACGAGAGACAGGTGTTTCAGCATGGATTCAGAAAAATGCATTCCACCACGACAGCTTTGTTAGAAATTACGAGCTATGCAATTGATGGTTTCAACGCGTATAAGCCGGAAAGAACTGTAGCAGTTGCCTTGGATCTCACTAAGGCTTTCGACACAGTGAATCTTGGTATCTTATCAAACAACTTACTGGAGTCATCAATCCCGCCATGGCAAAAGCGCTGGATAGCTGCATTCACTAAGGGAAGACGGGCTAGAGTGATGTTCCAGAATCATGTCTCAAACAGCATTCCGATTGCAGCTGGAGTCCCACAGGGCGGTGTATTGTCGCCTGCTCTCTTCAGTCTGTACCTCGAAGATATGCCCGCCCCACCCCAAGATATCAAGGTGGTCGCTTACGCTGATGATATGACTGTCTTGTGTCGTGATCGGGACATAAATGTGGCCGCCGCTAAGATTAACGGGTACTTGACCGCACTGAAAAGCTTCTTCGACCGCAAAATGCTGAAGATTTCTGCGTCAAAGTCATCGGTATCCGTACTCACAACGGACCCATCTGAACACAGCGCACATCCGTATGTCGTATGGAATGGAGATCGTTTGCCTGCCGCCCGCTTCCCAAAACTTCTCGGACTCGTACTCGATCCATCGCTCAAATTCCATAAGAACACGGAACAGAAGCAGGCTATCGTTAAAGCGAAGCTTAACGTGCTTAGAGCCCTGGGCGGTACAACATGGGGTAGTAGCAAAGAAACCATTATTACAACGTATAAGGCTATTCTCCAGCCTGCACTGGAATACGGCGCCCCAGTTTGGCAGCATCTAGTTTCGGAATCCTCTTGGACTAAGATGCAACGCATACAGAATGCGGCTCTTCGAATCGCCACCGGGTGTGCAAGAAGTTCCCGGTCGATCACTTGCATGCTGAGACCCGCTTATTACCAGTAAGGGAGCACTGTGAGCTCCAGGCCCAACAATTTTTCATCAACATTGTCAAACAACCAAATCACCCTCTTGGAGAGTGCTAAACCCCGTCAGAGAAAGAAAGATCAGAAAGCCATTCGCCGATGCTCCCAGCAAAGTCAATCTGCAGAGATGGCACGACTCACAGCAAGAACGACTCCGTCTATTGCGCGAGGAGCATACTCAGTTTGTACGGTGTCATCTGGAAAAGGCGGTCATTAATCCCATATTGGGGGTAGTGCCGCCCCAAGTCTGCACACCCGAGGCTCAACTCGGAAGAAGGGCCAGGTGCACGCTCGCATCATTACGCTGTGGTCACTCTACAATGCTAATGTCTTATGTCAGCAGGATTGACAGCAGTAAATCTGATGTGTGCCCGGACTGCGGTACCATCGGCCACGATACCGCACATTTATTCAACTGTCCGGAGAGACCTACCACGCTGACCGTAATGGACTTATGGACAAATCCGTTACTGGTCGCCCAGTTCCTCAACCTATGACAAAACCCTCAATATGGCTGCAAAGAAGAAGAAGAAGAAGAGCACTCCAGTGGAGCATCTTCATGCTGAAGCCCATATTCTGCCTGTTAAGGAGCACTGTCAACTCCAAGCGCAGCAACTGGTTATTAATATCGTCAAGCAGCCTGATCACCCATTAAGAAGGATTATGAATCCTGTGAGAGAGACATATCAGAAGGCCTTTTGCTGATGCTCCCGAGAAAGTCAATATACAAAGATGGACGAACTCCCAATTAGATCGTCTTCGTCTTTTACGTGCGGAGCACACCCGTTTCGTCAGGGATCACTTGAGTAGGGTGGCTGTCAACCCCATATTGGGGATCGCACCACCTGAAGTCAGCAACACCGAGATGGAACTCGGTAGGCGAACTAGATGTTCCCTCGCCTCGTTGCGCTGCGGGCATTCACCTATGCTGATGTCGTACTTGCATAGGATCGACAGCGGTAAGCCTGACGAGTGTCCGGATTGTGGTAACCCTGGCCACACTACAGCTCATCTGTTCGACTGTCCGAAGAGGCCCACCTCACTGACGACAATAGGTTTGTGGTTGAATCCAACTTCGGTCGCCCGTTTCTTGAACCTATGACAAAAACCCTTCTGCGGCTGCAAAAAAGAAGAAGAAGACGCGGCCGACAGGAATAGCCGCTTTCATGGCTCTGCGGATCGCGTCAGATAAATGGCACTCTTTCTGATGCACGTCGCCATTCAGTTCTGTGAAGCATCATAAAGTTATCATCATTTGTTCAATGTCTTTATTACAACCTGCCCAACTTTATACAGTGCGTTCAGAATGTATAGGGACACCCCCGAAAATCAAGGTTTTCAAAATCATGTTATATTTGGCTATGAATACTGTTCATAAATGAATTCAACAAGGTGAAAAACCTCTATTTGTTCATTTCTATAACAGCTGAGCAATTTTACAAGAATTTATTTCAAATTTCAGATTTTTTCGCCGTTCAGAAAGTATAGGGACACAACACAAAAACAAAAATTATTGAACAAAGAAAGAATTAAACATACAATCTAAAATGAAATAGCTGCACTACCATTAGCAATGATCTCAAAAATTCTCTTTGGCATAGAAGTGATCAAATTAACGATGACGTTTTCATCGAAATTGGCCCACGCTTCGAGGATAGCGACCTTCAGCTCATCTACCGTTCTGTACTGTTTATTGTTGGCATAAACCTGGCGCACAAGTATGCCCCAGATATTCTCTATCGGGTTACAATCTGGACTACACGCGGGCCATTCCAACAAACGGATTCGATGACGTAGAAACCAGGTTTTTGTAGACCTGGATACACGTAGCGCCGCGTTGTCTTGCTGGAAAGTGAAAGGCTGACGTCGTGTTCCGGACAAAAATGGCAGTAGATGTGTGCGAAGAGTTTCGTGATATTCCTCCGAGTTCATGCGGCAAGAAGTGAAGGCCAATTCCAAAACACCTTCGCTACTGAATGCTCCCCAACACATCAGCGAGCCACCGCCGAAATTCCGTCTGCTGAAAATCAATGGATCCTTGCGCAGATCTCGCCAGTAGAATCGAGCACCATCCGGTCCGTCAAGATTAAATTTCTTCTCGTCGGAAAAGATGACCTAAAATTTCTTTGCGTCATTTCTCGATTTTTTCCGGATCCGGGGATTCAACCATCACGGCCGATGTCTTCACTAGCTCACCGTTCGGTTCACAAACTGGCTCAATTTTCTTTGCGAAAAGTCTTACAAGTGCAGGTTTCGCACATGCTTTCGCAACATGGAGAGAACTACACGAGTCCATCGCTTGCTCAGGGTGAGAGGGTTTTCCCCGCTTTGCAGGTACTCCAGCATCAACTCGATCACCCTTGCCACAAACTTCGTACTCCTGTGAATTCTCTTGTCCTTCGCAACCGACAGGACACATATGAGTGGGTTCTGCCTTGCAAGCAGCGAACACCTCGCTGTAGTTGCTTGTGCCAAGTTCCGGGAGCTCAGCGAGTAGCTTTGTCAAACTCTGTGACCTGTTCAACTCCGCTTTTTTCTCCTCCGTCTGCACCCTGTCCACCCAATGCAACTGCTGCATATCCTCGGGTATGTTAGCCATCCTTGGGTTGCACCCACGGTGCACCGACCGTTCGCTGGGTCCGTCTCCATGACGGATAACCCTCGGCTCAACATCTCTATTTACGACAGGTACACAACCGGAACCATCCCACACACGGCGAACTCCTAACTCCAGCCTGTCCTTGCTCGACAAGAAATCGCTCTTGGCCGCAGCCACTTCTCCTGACGACGAAGTCTCTCCGACAGCCTCAGAGGATGGCGGGATTGCAGCCCGTCTTCGCGCCCCTCTCACTACCTTCGTGATGGCGCTGCTAGGTCTGCTGCCCTCCGCCTGCTCAACTCTCTCGGCATATTTCTTTGTCGATGCTGGGATCAATCTGACCTCTATCCCTAACGCAGCCAATACGTTAGTCTCCAGCAAGACAGTGTCGTCACAGGAGTGCATGACATGCAACGCAGCCTTGGCTTCCTGGGCCCCCTTCACCTTGATGTCCAGTGCAACCCGCCCTGGAAGTCCTTCGGGTCTACTGGACGTACCCACGGCAGCTCTGTGCTCTCTATCGTCATGCCGACCCAATGGTTCGACTAGCGGTGCTAATTGGGGCGGAGTACATGATGATAGCAGTGCTTGCAAAGAACACAATTGTGATCGCAGCAAAGCAATCTGCTCCTCCTTCTCCCTAAGCAACGACTGGGTATAGAACAGTTGATGTGCACTCTGCTCCAGCGTGGAATCGATCGCAGCAACTGCTGCATCGACTGTCGTCGGCACAAGTGGAAGTACAGTACCGCGCCTTTTTTTCAGACACACCCTTCATTTGTTCTTGAAGTTTATCATAGACCTGTTTGGGAATACAAGTGATGAGTTTCTTCCAGTAACTCCTTCCAGTCGCGACTGTTCCGCGTTCCGCGTCGACTTCCACTGCGTTGTTGATCATGTTTGTGTGGTGAGTGCTGCGAATGTTCGCAATCAATAGATGTTGTGGTGGCTTGGCCCCCATGTCAGATGGTGTCGGGGCTTGGGTAGGCCTTCCGCCTAGGTTCATCAACGCATCCATGCCACTTGGGGTTGAATGATTACCACGGCTGAGCTTGACCTCTTCCAAGTCACCCCTGCTATTTAATTTCCCAGTACGAACACAACAACTATTGACTGTGCAGACACCGTAAGCTATACTCTTTATTACAGTAAATAACAACAAACACAGGATAACAACTATGGAAGCACGCCCAGTGCTACTTCTGACTAATCTGCTAGCCCTATGCCTAGGTGCGTGACTTTCCGTCCTTGTCGACGGAACCCGTCTGCTAGGTGTGTGCGTGGACCTTCCGTCTCTCACGACGGAAACCGTTTGCTTGGTGTGTATGCGGACTTTCCGTCTCTCACGACGGAACACGTCTGCCAACTCCTTCCCGAACCTGGGGAGTTTAACCCTTAGACTGGCGTAAATAGTAATATGGAATCGCGGGTGGATCCTCAGTTCTTCTGCATCACTGCCACTATCGACGCATCAGACCAGCGATCGACCAGACACCAGAATGCCATACACCAGCCACGAGACACCAGACCGCCAGACACCAAACCGCCAGACACCAAACCGCCAGACGCCAGACACCAGACCGCTAGACACCAGTTCGCCAGACACCAGCCACCAGACAGCCAGACATCAGAGCCGCCAACCACCAGATCAACCAGACATCAGCACAAGCTGCCGGCACACGCCAGAAGACCAATTCGCTCCGAAATGGCGCCTTATGTACGCTGTGGCAGGGTCTCGCGGGGCCTGCCCCGCCCACTGGCGCGTGAGGGCTTCCCCGCCCACTAGCCAGCGGGGGCAGCCCCGCCTCCTCATTGAATCGCCTCTGGTCGGTGGCTTTTCCGACACTTCGGCAAATGATAACAGCAAACAAGCCAAAAGCAGCAATACAGGGTAAGTAACAATACTTTACAAAGTAATACAATTACTACTAATCTAGAAACAACACAATTACAACAATGGAGCTCTATAGATCACTGACAGATTTAATTTCATGGAATTTCTAGGAAATATGAGTGATAACGTTATCACATATCTAATAACCAAAGAAATTTTCATTTTTATGGATGTAACGTTTCTTTTTTATGGGCAAATCTTGAGTGCCCCCCCCCAACTAGTTTTGTTTCCATTTGTCTTTCTCTAAATGACTTTTAGGGACTATTTTGGAGTTTTTTTGAGAATTTTGGAACTTTATCGATTAATTTGCAGCCTTTCGATGTGTATTGTATTCTTAAAATCTCCTTAATCCCACTCACTATGGTCTCCTACCTAGTAAATCCGCGACTAGGATTCCGTCTACATGTAAATTTTGGTCTTCTACAGGTTTCAACGGTCCGATTGACAGAGACAGCTCAAAACCCTGGTGAATATCGTCGAAAACACCCTTGTAGGTGGCTGTAACCTCTTCGCTATAAACAACATTACCTTCATTCTATCATTCAGGCATCATCGATGACACAACAACCGTGAAGACTGTACGATCACTGTCCCATGCATAGCCAATGATATGATCGCTCTTCACATAATTCTGTGTCTCTTGTTCGTTGGATGAAAAGATCGTATCATTTTCTCAGTTCAACAACTATTAAATTGTGAGCATACTTTTGTGTACTCAAAAATTTCTGCCCTGTCTCGTAATTTTCATTCGGTTGAGGACATGTTGTTCTATCCCTTGCATTTTGAAGTGTCAATCTTTGAGATCATTCAAAATGTTTCTTTCCCTGAGCTTCATTTTATATCGATGTTTTTTCTTCTATCAACCATGAAAGCTCTTGCTTTTAAATTTATTGGCAACGTTTCGGGCATTAAGCCCTTCTTCAGGCCAACTGAAAAACGAAGCAAATCGACTATTAGACAACAATGCAAGAACACCACGACTAACCTTATCCCTTTGGCAGGGGTCACAACCCTTTGGCAGGGGTCCTGACCTTCCCATTGCAGACGCAGCGCGTACCCCCTTTTGGGTTGTGACCCCTGCCAAAGGGATAAGGTTAGTCGTGGTGTTCTTGCATTGTTGTCTAATAGTCTATTTGCTTCGTTTTTCAGTTGGCCTGAAGAAGGGCTTAATGCCCGAAACGTTGCCAATAAATTTAAAAGCAAGAGCTTTCATGGTTGATAGAAGAAAAAACATTGATATAAAATGAAGCTCAGGGAAAGAAACATTTTGAATGATCTCAAATTCCTGCAGAGGCGATACAATCTATGTAGGAATACATTTTCAATCATGCTGAATTACGTAGCTTTTCACCAACATGCCCTGACCCTCGATTTGAATCTTCAATTCCTCCGTAGATGCAAGTTAAGCAATCTCGTTCCCATGTTCATCCGCTACATGCTGACCCAGTTTCGTCATTTTCGTCAAGATTCCGTGCAGAATCTCATCCGTAACCTCCAACGTAGTCTTTTGGACGCATCCATGGCAGAAAGAAAACGGACCCGAAGTTATTGCATTCAAAACATTGTCCGTCTGAAAGCAGTTTTGAGACAAAGACTGAATCCTGAATGTTGGCAAGAACTAATTGGGTTTCATCACGCCTCCTGCGAAATACTAAGGCTATCAACCCAGCGACGACTGAGCAACAAATTCGATCACCTGACATCGCTGAGGCGTCGTCCCTTCATACTTCCTAACTCCATTCCACCATTGAGGTGCACAATACTGGATGACGATTTGGTGGACGAAGATATTAAAGCTGTTTTGAACCTGGGACCAAATTTCTGTCCAAGACCAAAATTCTCAGAACAACGGAGAGATGACATGGTAGCTGCGGTACATAAGTTTTGGTGCAGTCAAAGTTGGAAAGATCAGATTGGCCCTACTGTCCAGACCCTTCAAGAATCGCTTCGCAGAGAAATGCCATTCCCTCGAAAACACATTCGGATACCGCATCACACTCCTGAGCTCTCATCAAAAGTGGCAGCTTTGAAAATAGAGCTCCTCCAAGTATTCGGTCGTCATAAATCCAGACCAACTCCCGACAATATGAGGGCGATCGAACGGGTAGGGCTGGAAAAAGCCATGAACTTGAAGAATCGTTTGCGTTTCTCAGTCGGTGATAAGTGCGGTGGCTTCGTAGTGACATCACGCAAACGAGACATCTCTCTGTGTCAATCCACTTTGTCAGATAACTCCACTTATACATCAGCCAGTCTCCAACTCTACACACGTGAATGCAAACATCTGGCAGAAACCATTCGAAGAGTTCTCGGATCGAAATTGGATAAAAGTATCCTGGCCCAAATTCTGCCGAATAATTCAAGCCCTCCAACCTACTCCCAACTGATCAAGACCCACAAGTTGATCAGAAACGATGACGGCAGCGACCTGGATTTAAACTCTATCCAAACAAGACCGATAGTCTCATCGTGTGGTGGTCCGACGGATAGGATTAGTTGGCTGTTACGAAGAATATTGTCGCCGTTGCTAGATTTTCTACCATTTCATCTGAGAAACGTGCAGCAGTTTCTGGAGCAGTTGGGACAACACAATTTCGATGGGTGTCCAAGGCTGGATTATCAGAGCTTCGACGTGGTTGCTTTGTACACGAATGTTGATACTCGAAGAGCTGTCGAACACAGCATACATCTACTTCGTCAGCACAGCCATAACTTCCAGCTCTTCGGGATTAGCGTAGAAGATGTCAAAGAACTATTGCAATGTGTGGTTGAAATGAGCACATTCCGATTTCATAACCACTATTATAAGCAGACCAGAGGACTTGCGATGGGAAGTAGACTAGCTCCGGTGCTTGCTATAGCATTTATGGACAGTGTGGAACGATTTGTCTTATCGCGGAGAGTGTTGTATTATGGACGTTACATCGATGATATCTTCGTTGTTGGGAAATCCAGAACGACACTAAGACAAACCTTGGCAAGACTGAACACTTCGCACCCATCAATACGGTTAACCTCCGGAAGAACCATCTCAGGACGGTTTTCTACCGTTCCTCAACACAAAGGTCAAAATCGTAGATGGCACAGTCAGCTACATGTGGCATAGGAAACCGTCCTCGAAGAGCATACTTATACATTCTCGGAGCTGTCATCCTATGTATATGAAGGCGAATGTGGTCCGCCAAACCATCCGAACTTCTACTGAGCTCACGTCTATAGATTCGCAAAGTATTCAGACTGAAGTTCGAGAAATCTTGAATCAAAACGGTTACGGAGAAGAACACCATCGATGCTGGAGACCTCATCGAACATCGAATGGAACCTCACTGACAATCCCGTTCATCACAGATCACTTCGCAATGGACGTGAATCGCGTTGTAAAGCGATCAGGCCTTCCCATAAACCTGACGTTCAGACCACCTCCCTCTTTACGTCGCCTTCTCACTTCCTCACGATTATATGAAAACCTGTGCGACCGAAACAACTGTGCGATTTGCACAGGTGGAAAGCAGATGTGCCATTTGAGCGGGGTTGTATACAAGGTGGAATGTTCTAGTTGTCAGCAGTCCTACATAGGGGAAACCGGCAGAACTCTTCGATGCAGAATGGACGAACATGTCAGAGCTCTACGTAGCTATATAGATACCCCATTCTCTCGTCACCGGACTCTTTGGCATGCAATGGAACAAGCCCCACCACTCCTCGTTACCATTCTCCACCGGAACCTATCAGACCCGGTGGAACGCAAGATAAAGGAGGCTTTGGAAATCAAGAAGAGGTCACCGCAAATTAATATAAAGGAAGAAATGAGAACTGCAGTAAGGCTGATAACATTATGAGGATATTGTTAAGAAGCACTTCGCTGATTGCACGATCAACATCCTCCAACCCTTCCATCTCATTTCATTTCCCTCTACCTTCCTGCAACTCGGTAGGTTAGCATGATGCGTCATCCCACATCATTCCTGACCTTTCCATTGCAGACGCAGCGCGTACCCCCTTTTGGGTTGTGACCCTTGCCAAAGGGATAAGGTTAGTCGTGGTGTTCTTGCATTGTTGTCTAGTAGTCGATTTGCTTAGTTTTTCAGTTGGCCTGAAGAAGGGCTTAATGCCCGAAACGTTGCCAATAAATTTAAAAGCAAGAGCTTTCATGGTTGATAGAAGAAAAAACATGTCAATCTTTGCTTGTTTTGTCTATTCTGATCAGAATCAGTCTAGTTTTCGACCCTCATAAGTCATGAACACTTGTTGCATTCATATTTTTAAATTTGTAAAAAAAATATTTTGTAGCATTTAGCCACAATTTATTTAGGGTTGGGTTTTACGGTCATTTCAATAAATTCGTTGTCAACTTGTTTAACATAAAGTGGTAGTGAAAGCATAAAATTTAAGTATTATGAAGAAGTAATGGTCAAAGTAGTGTAGTACTAGTGAAAAAGTATTATTATTGACATAATAATGGTGAAAATATAATGGAATACGATGGGAACCGTTTTTACGGTTTCAAATTCCCGCGCTTCACTCGAAAAAGGTCCGCGGACCAGCCCCCAGGAGAGGCGGGGGTTGGTCCGAGGGCGCTGGGGGGGGGCTGCTGCCGAGTTTGGGACGCTCGGATGAGTCCCCGACGGACACTCGGCTAAATGCCCCCCGAATGCCCGAGTGGTTAGCTTTATTCTTACATCTCTCCTCGCGATCATTCGGGGAAGGGCTCCGCCCAGATTTTGCGGGGATGGCGTCCCCCTACGAATTAGCTCGGGGACGATGAGATTACAGCGCTTTTATGCAATGGGGCGCATTATTTTACCATTGTGAATATTTATTTCCATGGAAGTTCTTTAGCTGTCGGACATTAGCCTATTCTACCGGTCAGTGAGCAGCGTCAGGCAACATTTCAGTGGCGGTTTCGCTACCAAGATGCACCCATGTCTTGTTTATACATTCGTTATAGAGAAATTGATTGCGGATAATTTCAGAACTTGGAAAGCTCGTCACAGTTATGATAGGTGTTGGAATTGTCGGTTTTACCTTTCTTTACGCTGCTATTCTACTTTCTGTTCATTGATTTACATTTTTCCACTACGCTTACGTCATATTATTTCTGCGTTATTACCAAGCAAGTGCTTCATGCAACGAAAGAATTCGTAAGAACATCGTACGCTGTTTTAAAAATCACGAAAAATGCGCAGACACTTCTCCCTCGTGGCGAGTGGTAATACAATCTGATCATTCTATGTTTGGAGTTTACATTGTATATCAATCGTCCGTTAATTTACATTCAGTCGCAAATTCGCTGCACCGGGAAGGTAAGGGGTTAGCGGGTCACCCGGAACGAGATTTAACCCCAATTTTTTAGTGTTCGGGTCGCCTGAAATGCAGTTTTTCGCACCGGGAAGGCCGGAACGAAGTGCTGAGTAGAACATCGGCACGCACTCCCCACCGCATAATCCTGCATCGTGCGCGACCCGCATAGCAATTTCGGGCGACCCTCGCGAGCAGCGAAAAGTCGCCCGGTATTAGGTATCCGGACAGCGCGGTCCCACGTTCAGTTCTTCTGCATAAACTAGAGTCCATTCGTGTTTCTATTTGCATTGTATATTCATATTTCAATTATGCGCCGACTTCCATCACTCATGTAGTATGATCGGCGCGGAGCCTTTCATGGGTTCGGTGTTTTCTGCTTAATGTGCAACGAATACATAGAGACGCAGAGTACACCGACCCGACAAAGCATTCCGCGTTGACTATGCTCCAACATTCTTTAGCCTCGACGCCCTAACTTCCTCTGTTCATCGATGCTCAGACCTGTAATTTATTTCATGTCACGCTGAGTACTATTGCGAGCATGCTGAATTTCAATTGGTCTCATATCTATTACTATTAGAAGTGTCGTTTGTTGAAAAAAAAAATGGAATTGATTTAGAAAATCATATATTTTATTCTAGCGTAAACCACAACATATGTATCCAAATCACTCATACGCTGGTTATCACTCGAATGCAATGGGTGCGTGGAATCAGACTGCTGTTCCTCAAAACTCACAAGTTCGTTTACCGCCCATATTATCTTCGTGTATAAAGCCTAGCTTGCTCGGATGAGTCCGGGCGGAGCAAGTAGCGGAGCGGTTGGCCATGGCGAAATATAACAATGATAAGGAGGTTTTGACGTGATAAGCCCGATAAGCCTTACTTTGACCGGCTCAAAATGAGGGAGCTAGGCTATATGTTGAATTGTCCACTCGCAGCTAAGGCTCCGTCCATACGTGCAGCTAAGGCTCCGTCCATACGTGGCGAGATCATGCGATTACGCAAAATCGATGGTCATCGTGAGCACACGATTCGCTAGCCGCTCACAGGCGCTTCTCCTCGCGCGCCCTCGCCCGCTCGCTCTCGCGCGCTTATACGTCAGCACCACCAAGCAAGCAGCAAGTTTCAAGCCTTCTGCCCCATCACTAAAGCAGGTGGCATTAAACCTGTAGCAAAACTACTGCCCTTGTTTTCTATAATCCCACCACGGAGGTCGAAAACCGTTGGAAATCATCAGCCGTTGCACCGGCTCGAGCGATTGATAACCCGATCAAACGTTTTCAATCGAATCAGCACGAGGTAGGGGGTGTTCGCCTGTGTTAAATTGCCTAAGGCAGCGTCCATACGTGGCGAGAGCGAGCGTTCCCGCTACTGTGCGCCTCTCGACGCTCCTCAACGGTGGAGCAGCTCGTGGCCGCAAATTAACACAGACAAACACCCCCTACCTCGTGTTGATTCGATTGAAAACGTTTGATCGGGTGATCATTCGCTCGAGTCAGCCCAACGGCCGATGACTTCCCACGGTTTTCGACTTCCGTGGTGGGACTATTCAAAACAAGGGCAGTCGTTTCGATACAGATTCAATGCCACCTTCTTTACTGATGGAGCAGTAAGCTTCAAACTTGCTGCTTTCTTCGTGGTGCGGCGCAAGCGCAGGAGAGCGAGCGGGCGAGGAGACGCGAGAATGAGCGCCTGTGAGCGGCTAGCGAATCGTGTGCCCACGATGACCATCGATTTTGCGTAATCGCACGCTTTCGCCACGTATGGACGGAGCCTAAAGACCACGGCGGCTGCGGGTTGTGAATCATCGAAAAGCACAAGGCTATTCTAGATTTTGGGTCGGGGTGAAATCTCCGAGCGGGTGAAACTCTTGTTGTGTGGTTTTAGAAGCCATCACGGGTTCAAAAGGGAACCGGGTTAATGCTGCTCAACAGTTCTACGAAGTCGGCGCTGTGGACGAGTTGTCCGTTACCCCGAAAAGGCCATTGGTTTACCTCGTTGTCGCTGCAGCGACAGTTTTTGCCAACTATCACTCACCGTGTTGTGACAAGCACGCGCGCCATGCATGGCCAGGATCAGGCAGACCGTTGTCCACGACCTCGACGAGGCTTACGTCTGCTCTCCTTGGAGATCAAATTTTTTGAAAAATACGCCCCCCCCCTCAGGTTCTAAAAAATTTTAACGGTTTTTGTTGTCAAAAATTTCAGAAAAAAAGTATTTTCCAACACGAGTTAAAAAAATAGCTGCACTTCCTATCCGACTGATTAGCATCGGGGAGTGTAGTTTTGACTTGCTCTTGAGCAACGACATCTGTATTGAAAAAGAAGTATTTAAAATTGTGACACTGATCGCCTAACAATCTCATGATGACATAAAGATCAAGAAAAATGTGGGCAATAAAGCAGAACTAAAAAAAACGCTGGATACCTGTTCCTTGCTTGCATTAAGTTTCGTCGTAATCTCTATCGTGCAGCAAGCTAGCAAAAAGTCAGAAATGCTTTAAAAATGACGCAATAGGCGAGCTTGATCTGATAGGAAATTTTTGTAGTGGAGGAAATTACGGTCAGGATGTAGAACGTTTCCTAACTTTTAATGAATTCCAACCTTGGTGTTGGCAAATTCTTGCGTAGGCCGTGCATTCTTCGGGCACGTTGTGAACTATCGATAACGGCTCAGTAAACTATCAAAAGTCGACCCATTCTGATGGAGTTTCTGTAAGAACAACACTGATAGCACTATCAAATAGCAGATACCGGCAGAAGTCTACATTTTGACAGATAAGAAGCTTCCAACTAGGTTTGCATCGAGACCTCAGGGTGGTCGGAACCCCTTTGTGGGTGCGTAAACCTTCACAGGTTCAAAAAAGGTCGATTCCCAATTAGTATTGTTCAGACAGAAGGGGTGCGAGCGCGGGTGGGAAAGGCGGTGTCACCGGCGGTGGTTTTGCGTTTGCTGTTGTGCGCAACAGTGCCCGCAAAACCCCCGCCGGTGGCAGACGCGGTTTGGCATTGGTGCGCGATATTTTTGGACGGCTTGCCGCAGTGGTTAATTAAACCCCCTCTTAGGATTACTTTTTCAAAAAAAATTGTGTTGTCCAATTTCGGCCGAAGGCGCGGTTCTGGACGTGGGTGTTAGGTATCAATTTGTGGGGAATTTTATGGAGAATATGAATTTTTTTCAGAATTTCGAAAATCAGAAATTTTATGGGAGGACGTACGTTGTCCAGTTTTCGAAGTGAGGAGCTCAAAGGCACAGTCCAACCTCAGAATCGGAATTCTGTTCTCCTGCTTATCTTGAAGAAAATTTTACGCTGATCACAGAAGTGTCTGCAGAATCGCTCAGAAGTCACTACGATCGGAGTCAGGGTCCCTCAAAGATTCTGAATTTGAATGGCGAGAAGTTCGCGGACGAGTTGTCTCGAGCCTGTCTTTTCTCGTTATTCGCAGCCATAGTTTTGAAGCAGGTCACAAAATAAAGCCAGACCGAAAACAAATGGAAGAACATAAATTTGGAACAATATCGATAGCGCCTCTCTTCCCTATTGAGACAGGAAACTTGTCGGTGGGCGTTACCCATTTTTCCTTCCATGGGGGCGGGGTCGACTTTTTCCTTGCCTTTTCTCGCATATTTGAGCGAATTGAGATTTCGCGCTTGGCAGGGTTCCTATACACGGCGACCGGAGTATAATATCAAAAATTACCCCTGAGCTTGGACTGTGGCTTTAAGCTGTAATAGGCTCGATTAATGAATGTAACTCGTCTAAAAAAATGTATTATGCGCTGAAAATTGGAATACTGCCTAAAATATGTCTATTGCATCGTTTTGTAAAGATACTTTCTTCACATGTACTGTTGTGGTGATATACTATTGTTCTCCTTGATCTTTTTGTTGCTATTACAATATGTGAGACATTTCCTACATTAATAATATTTTGTCTTCTTTTGTTCGACTCATTTGTTAAATGTACCACGAAAATCAACAGGGCTGGAGTAGAGTAAAAAATGCGGTGCTATGTGGGATAGGGGGGGGGCAGTGTTGTATCGCACTTGGCCATACCCATTTTTCCGTGCCGCAATGACTCGCCTGATTTTCTCTGGGGAGGGAAACCCCGGGTAGGTGCTCGAATTTAGTGCGGCACGGTAAAATGAGCTTGGCCAAGTGCACCGAGTCACAGTGGTCCCCCCTATCCCACATAGCATCTAAGGTGCTACAGTGCGTTTCACAATTATAGCGACAGCCTCCAGAACACCGGAATCAAGGCCCACACAAACTTTCATTGGATGGCATGGTTACCATTGATCTCAGCGCACCCGAAAACCTCTGTTCACAAAATTTGAAAGAAAAATATAAAGAAACAAGAATTATCTGGTGCTTCACCTTGGAAATCATTGGAGCGCTTAAGACGTCTGACGGAAATATCCTCAGGGCTGACAGGGACAAGGCAGAATTTTTAGCAGATACATTCGAACATTCATTTTCAAGAGCTTCCTCACTGGACCAAGCGAGGCTGGTTTCCCCGACCTTCGAGGTGATGCAAGATTCATGTTGGTTCTATAAGGAAGAAATTATTACTGAACTATTGAAATGGCCGAATTCATCTTTAAGAACGGATGATATCCCTCTGATGTTCGTGAAGAAAGTCGCTCATGAAATCGCGGAAATCTCATGAAATTCATTTTCAACTTGAGCTTTATGACAAGTGAGGTCCCAGATCGATGGAAGTTATCTTATGTCATCCCGCTGCCTAAAAAGGCGCCATTCACAGAGCCTTCCAACTACAGACCAGTTAGTATAACGTCATTGTTCGCTAGGTTGTTCGAAAAGATTCTAAAAAAGAGAATAGTTGCACATCTCCAAAATCGTTCGGTTATTTCCCCCCATCAGCATGGATTTCAAAAGGGTAAATCAACCGTGACGGCTATGATTGAAGCCCTAAACAACTGGACGTCTCTTTTAGACCAAGGTAGTGATGCTGATGTTGTTTTCTTCGATTTTTCCAAGGCATTTGACAAAGTCCCGCATCATAAGCTAATACAAAAACTAGCAATGGTAGGCGTACACCTGCGCATAGTTTCCTGGGTTACCTCATTTCTGGAGCATAGGATCTTTTCGGTTCGAGTGAACACTTCGTATTCGCCGAATCATCCAGTGTGTAGTGGAGTTCCGCAGGGTGGAGTCCTTTCACCGATCTTGTTCAATATATACACGCACGAGCTGGGGGACTTATTGAGTGGGTTTGGAGTTGATTTCTGTGCATTTGCAGACGATTCTAAGATCTTCCGCCAGGCAGGCTCCAGTGAGGACATTAAGGCAATTCAAAATGCAATAGATGCAAAGGCGGTCTGGTCTCATGAATGGCACCTGCCGCTATCGAAGGAGAAAACGAAGTGTCTCCATCTAGGTTCCTCAAATAACTGTCATACTTACAATGTCGAAGGGACTGAGATTGACAATGTCGAGCAGATCACTGACCTGGGATTCATCCTCACACGAAACCTCAGTTTTGACAAGCACTGCGAATCGGTATCTACCAGAGCCACCGTGGCTGTCAATAATATATTCAGGGGACTGGGAACAAGAAATAGCGCGGTACTACTTAGAGCCTTCAAAACCTACGTGAGACCTATTCTTGAGTATGGGACACCAGTGTATTGTCCGCACAAAAAGAAAAGCATAGTCAAACTTGAAAAGGTGCAGAACGGGTTTACAAGAAAGGTAATGATCGGGAGGCTCGGTTTTGCCATTATCAACAAATGCCATCTGCAGAAAACAGGAATAGTGAGCTCAAACTGCCATCTCTTCTGGTAAGGAGAGAGTTGAACGACTTACTGCTGCTGCATAAATTCCTGTATCAACCGGACTTTGGTCTCCGGCCTGGGTGTATTGTCGAGGTGAGAACATCAAGTACCAGGGGAGGAGCTTCAAAAATTGTGCGCAAAAATTCAAACCTAAACTGCAGGCGCTTTTTCTTGATAAATAGGGCGACCCCGGCATTCGAACGGCTTCGGAGGCTAAAATCCATCCCTGTGAGCAATAAGGCATTTATAAAACTTGTAACTGAACACTTCGAGAACGAGCGTGGCGAGCGCTAATCCGTCGCGGAGCAATTTCCTTGTCTCTACAACATTATGGGCTATACGTGTATCTGCTTTGAATTCATTACACTACCTGATCAAAAACTGGTAGTTTTCCCTTGTTCCTGATGTGTGCTTTTTTGTTGATTTCGTTAATGTTGTTCGTTGCACATAGGTCTGGTACACAGGCTTATGTAAATAAATAAATAAATAAATGAGCGTTTCATAATTATAGCGACACTTTACATTGGAGACGCTCTTCTCGCAACGTTCTCAAAACATTTCTGATCGAGGATATCTGGAGATGGGGTTCACAGCCGCCTTCTCCAGATATCCTCGAACAAACTGGGTGTGCTCCTCACGCAGAAGACGAAGCCTTTCCATGTTGGAGTCGGCCCATCTCTATACATCATCTTTACGAGGAGCGTCTGCGAATGGCGTTCTAATCGACCTCTCTGTGATGGGCTTCATTAATCTCTTTGTGGGATGATTCGGCTGTTTCAGAACATTAAAATACATCTGATGCGCCTGGAGTTCACAGAATGCTAGTATGCAGGCCTCCGCGTGAAGGTGTTCTATTGGGGAGCTCCTTGCACAACCGGTAGCATTTCTAAGCGCGGCATTCTTCACACGCTGCAGCTTATTCCAGGAGCAGTCTGACACCAGGTGCTGCCACACTGGTGCCGCATAATCCAGAGCCGGCTGAATACGTCTTGCCTCCACCGTATATTCGACGAACCAAGACTCCTCAGATATTTTCGATGGGGTTTACGTCAGGGGAACAGGCTGGCCAGACCTTAACGGTAACATTATGCTCCTCCAACCACGTCTTAGTGGAGCGACTTGCATGAATTGACGCGTTGTTTTTCTGGAAAACGAGAGCGTCATGCTGTAGTCGGGCAAGCACAGGCAGGAATCAAAATTGCAACACCTCTTGGTAGTCGGTGGACCTCATTTGAGTGGAAGAGAAGGCGATCTGGAGCGTACCGCCTTCGTAGAAGCCACGCATACCATAGGACTGCCACCACCAAAGTTCCGTTTGGCGAAGTACTTCGGCTCCTTGCGGAGATCTCGCCAATAGTATGTGTATCGATCGTGTCCAACCAGGTTGAACTTTTTCTCGCCCGAAAAAATCACCCAAACACAATGTCTACTCCGTAGAAACCCTAGTTGAATTACCACTTACCGTAGACTAGTCAGTCGTCATGTTCTTTTCGGCGAATTGAAGTCGTGCTGCCTTGTGTGACTCGGAAAGGCGAGGTGCTGAGCACATCCGAGAGTGCTCGTTGTTCGGGTTTCGTTTTATCGTCCTCCACACTGGCGCTGGAAGTTCAGCTCGGACTTTATTTCTCGTGATGGCCGAGCTCGATACAAGCCGTCCTGTTCGGCGTTCGTCTCGACCAGAGAGCTTTCTGGATCTCCCAGTGCCCTTCTAAGAACCACACATTTCAGGACCATGCAGGAATCGGTAAACTGTAACCCGGTGACGACCAATTACCTCTGAAATCCTTCTAGCGCTCACGCCGGCCTTGTGCAGCACATGAACCTGGCTCTTCTCGCTCTCAGAGAGTTCTCTACCGTGCGCCATTATCTTCCTCTTCTTTGCAGCCGCCTTCGCGGAGGGGTTGACGTCGGTTTGCACGGGGGTGGTCTTCTTTCCTCCACACTGCCACGGCAGGAACGTACGACATCTCGGCAGCTGCGCCATTATCGGAATATGTTGAGAATAAATGCCTCTACTCTCACCATACATAAAACGGAAAATGCTCTCAGAAATCTACGAGAGGGGCATGTCCAAATATAATATGTCGCTATAATTATGAAACGGCCATTTTGAAGGTGAAGTACCATACAATTCTGTGAAATTTTGCGAACAAAGGTTTTCAGGTGCGCTGAGATCAATGGTAACCACACTGTCCAATAAAAGTTTGTGTGGGTCTTGATACCAGCGTTTCGGAGGCTGTCGCTATAATTATGAAACGCGCTGTATATGGGAGGGGGGGGGCACTGTTGTATCGCAATCGGCCACGCCCTTTTTCCGTGCCGCAATGACTCTCCTGATTTTGGCAGGGGAGGGAAACCCCGGGTAGGTGCTCAAATTTAGTGCGGCACAGTGAAATTGGCGCAGGGTCAAGCTTACATTGGGGTGATCCCACTGTTGGAGGAGGGGGGGGGGCCGTTCCGCAGACCGCGCAGGGGGAGGGGGGGGGGTGGTAAATGGGGTCGTGTGCAAGTGAAAATAATGATCTGCTCCGGTCCGAAGAATGTTCTGTTTCCCATTTTTCCTTTTTAGACAAATGAGCATTTTTATTTACAAAAACATCGCTAAGTGCGAATAGCCATGCACTGTCCATGCGATTGTTCAAATGCTGAAGTGATGCAGTACGGATAAATTGCAAATAGGAGTGCAAGCACGAGAAATCACGTATCTTCAGACAAGAGCTTTTCCAATGTTTCTGTAGTCATTTTGTTTCTACTGTGGGTACACTTACTAAACGATTTTTTCCAAAAAGCAAAAAATCGATAAACCTATTGTTGTGGGAATCAGAAAGCCAATGCCGTTTGTGGCTATTCATAAAATGAGCAATTCGCTCTGAAACCCCTTGAAATTTGTTTATAAAATGATTTGATATGGTGACTCATCGTGAAAGTTTACGTATTTCACCTCACTGGTAGAAAAGAAAGTGAGTGTGACATGTGCGATTAAGCTGAACCAGTTTTCTATCCTACTGTCTGGATCCTCGCAAAATCTCATTCTCAAAGGGTGCTGTGGAGATGCTTCACTCTCCCAGGATGAGATCCCAAAATGTACCCGAGGTGGACAAGGTCGGAAAAAAGTCGTTTTCTTACCTAAACACTAATGATTTTAAAAACTTTTGCAGCATTTTGGGACCTACTTCTTTGGTACCAATTTTTTTCAGGTAATCGGAGCCCAGAGGTGATTATATTCAAGGGAAATATCGTTTTCCCACATATACAGAAATTTTTGGAACATTTACAACATTTTGGGACCTACTTTTTGGCACCCAATTTTTTTCATGGATACTGTCTGTAAGGGGTTTGTTTCGAAGCTGTTCACTAGTACTACTCACAGCTCGAGTTTGAGACCCCTAGCTCTTCATTGGGCCGAGAACGAGCCCCTGGGATGTCTGAATTCGCTCAATGGGATATGGACCTCTAAAACCGCTACTATCCCATTGAGGTTAGTTTTTGGTGAAACCTCCTGGAAGGGACTGCGCAACATTTTCTGGGACGAATTTTTGTGGAGAACAACTTTCGAAAGCGTATGCAGAAGTGTCAGTCCGCAAAAGCGAGTGGAAAAGTTTGCAATGGCGGCGACTCCGCCGCTGTGTCTATCGCTGGCGACCAATTTTCGCTGAAGTAGGTGCTATCGCAGCGAGGGGGGCCACTTGGCCATTGCGCCCATTTTTCAGTGCCGCCGTGCAGTTTGAGAACCAACCCAGGGTTTTCCTGCCTCTTGCAAAATCAGGAGTAGTTGCGGCACGGAAAATGGGCGTCGCCAAGCGCAATAGCCAATTGGCCCCCCTCGCTGCGAAAGCACCCTCAAGTATACCAATGACCAAAGACGGGAGAGGAACAGCTCGCCTCGAAAACAAAACTAATTAGGGTCTTCCAGAGTGGCGAAAAAAGCGGTGTCGCTTCTAAGAGCGAGAGAAAGTGGGCGTGGCCATGACCTATCTCCGAGCCATATTTTTGTTGCTGCGTCTCTTACCGCTTCGCCGCCGTTAGTTGATGTTTTCACAGAGTGTTACTGAGTAAATGTTTTTACAGAGTGCTAATGGGCAGATAGTGACAAAGGAACGCCAATGAACACGAAGAAACTACGGCGGAACGGCAGCGACAGCGAAAAAATGAATGAAACCATTTTCATCCCGCAACGGCGCTGCTATCACAGCGAGGCTCGCTCAGCTCGCGCACTCTGAATGCGCGGCGGTAGCTCACGTCGCACGGCACGGTTTTCGCTGCGTACCAACCCCAGCCCTCACAGTCTCCACGACAGCGAGTTTCGCTGGGCCACCTTTCTGAAAGGCCCTAATCGTTTTCTTCCAGATGGTGCCCACGCGGGCACCTCCCCCTGAGGGTAAAGGCAAATAGCATAGCGCGAAATTCTATTCAAATGACAAAAATATTAGTCAAAAGCGGATATTGAACGAGTTACATCGTGCAGCCGACGAGACGGTTAGCTTCGAGTGAAGATGTTCATCGGATATTTTCAGGGGATTGGATACGCATTACCGTACGCTCATACTGAGGTAACCACATACGTCGAAAAGGCGGCTTTTCCCAACCCCTACGGTGCTTTGTATGCGGCTGCTGAAGGCGATTTCTACCGTCACTCATATGCCAATCCAGCCTCTCAACAGGTATGATTCTTCTGTTTGTTTTCATATTGAGCCCAAGTTAAAGTTGGGTGAGTTTACATTCTCGTGTCCATTTTGTGCGACGTATTGTAGTGGGGTATGTGCCCATCAGTCCAGACACACATACCTTTCGTTGCGTGATTGTGGCCAAATATTTGTTTTGAGTAATTTATCAGTGGTCCTTTCACTCTGTCTTGGTCCATGCGAACTTCTAAGTAGTTTGGCTCTGATATGGAAAGCTAAAATGTGGTTTGCATACAGGACTTTTGAACTATTACTGAGTAGGTTCCCACTTGTACGATCAGTCAGCTCAAATTTTTCTCTGATGAAATTTTTGAATGACGTGTAGTTGGAAGGAATAGAATGATTTTTACCAAGGTTCTCAAAAATGGGTATAGTTCTGTTGATGAAGAAGTGACGCCTGCAGTTGAGGTTAAATGTGTAACGGTGGAGTTCGATGGGGCCACCCCTAGTGGTTGACTCTCTCGTTGTCACAAGGTCCTCAGGTTTAAGACCGAAATCTACGCCAAACAGGATCTTGTAGAGAAGAAGTAAGTCATTCCCTACTTATCTGAGGGATAACGGTTTCAAATGAAATAGCTCATTTCTTTGCACGTAATCGGGTATGCGGCCATAAACGAAACCCTGCATCCTGATAAACAATTTCCGTGTGAAGTTGCTTTGGACTTTCTCCAAACGGTTGATGTCCTTCACTTTGTAGGGATTAAACACCGGCGTGCCATATCCAAGAATTGGCCTCACGTAGGTGGTGTAGGCTCTTATGAGCACAGATGGATTACGTGTTGCCAAAGCTCTGAATATCGTATTCACTGCAACAGCAGCATTCCTCGACGTGACCTCACAATTCGCATCGAAGCTAACAAGGGAACCACAATAAGTCATAGTGACCATTCCAAATGAAATATTCTTTTCTAGAACCATTTTTGGACGAAAAGTTCGAATATGCCCATCGCAGCTGCCTAGACCCACTCTGAAAAAAGTTATAGGCATTTTCTCTCTGATTTTCGTACGTATTAAACCCTCCAAAAAGCGCATTATTTTTACGAAAATCCAGAAACGGACCTCATAATCGTGCTCAGCGCCCAAAACTACCTCACTAAGCGAAGTTAGGTTGAAGGAACATTTTCCAAACTTTGCGTGGGCTAACAGCGTTTTGGACTTGTACGGAATTTCAGTTGGGCGTTTATTTATACCAATTAGAGGGCTCTCGAAGCGTTATAGAAAAATATTCCAGATTTGACTAAAAATTCGCTCTGGGGGGTTATTTGGGGTGTTGATCACGAATCTGAGGTTTATTTGTCGATTTTCCGAAGTTTTCGACTATATTCGTTCACAGATTCTCATCGAGAGAGAATTTGATGGCAAATCGCGACTTTCGACGATTTTCGGAGTGCTTCTATCGAATATGCTCAAGTTATTTCTCTAGGGGTTATTTGGAGTGCTGAACACGAATCTGATGTCGGTTCATCGACTTTTGGCAGCTTACGGTAGATTACGATGGGTGTACGGTAGTTTGGTCGAAGTCTCAGATTTGTCTCAAAGTTTCTGTGTGGGGGTTATTTGGGGTGCTGAATACGAATTTGATGTCCATTTGTCGATTATCGGAATATTGAGGTAGGTTTTGCCTCCTAAATGGCATGTCACCTACCGTAACCTGAAGTAATCCTTGAAATTTGGGCAAGCAAACCCCAGATTCGTGTTCAGCACCCCAGATTACCTCTACATACATGTTTTTAGCAAAATCAGGAAGCAAATTTAAAAACACCCTAAAAATTCCATGGGGGGTACCCTTACCTTGCCGCGAAGCTTTAATAAACGCTCATAACTTTTTTCAGAGTGGATCGAGGCAGCTGCGATGGGCATATTCGGACTTTTCATCCGAAAATGGTTCTAGAAAAGTACATTTCATTTGGAATGGCCACTATGACTTATTGTGGTTCCCTTGTAAGACTCCTGTTGATGCAAACTCAAGATCAGTTATCTGATCGGTAGCCTCAATGGGAGTCCCTTCAATGTTATAATTGAAGTTATGATTGTCGGCACCGAGGTGGAGAATTTTGGTCTTTTCCTTAGACAGGGGCAAATCCCAATCATGAGACCACATGCTGATAGTATTAACTGATTGCTGTAAAGATTCACATCCCCCAAGGGAAGTAACCTCGTGATAAATTTTGATATCATCAGCAAAAGCACTGAACCCGGGGCCGAAGTGACTGATCAAATTCGCGACTTCATACGTGTAGATGTTGAAAAGGATGGGAGAAAGTACTCCTCCTTGTGGAACTCCGCTGTGAACGAGTAGCGGACTCGAAAAGGACGAGTTAACGCTGACAGAAAACGTCCTATCAGTCAAAAATGACGAAATCCATGAGACAATTCGCGGATGTATACCAACAAGCGAAAGTTTTTGCAACAATTTATCATGGGGAAGCTTATCGAAAGCCTTGGTGAAGTCAAAATAAACGACGTCCACAAGTTTTCCTTGATCGATGAGAGCTGTCCAGTCGTTAAACCTTTTTATCATTGCCGTCACCGTGGACTTGCTCTTCTGGAACCCATGCTTAAGAGGGGAGATAATATGGTTATCGTCGAGATGTGCAACTATCCGTTTTTGAGAATTTTTTTTCCAAAAAGACGTGAGAAAATAGATGTAATACTGATGGGTTAGTGCACGGGGTTTTTTTGGAATTGACTAATGAGTGCCTCCATCTCAGAGGAACTTCAGCCGTCATAAAACTTACATTAAAAATGTGTTCTAAAGGACCAGAAATCTCATTGGTGACGCTTTTGATGAAACTAAGCGGGATGTCGTCAGGGGTTTGAGATCCAGAGTTAGGCCATCGTAAAAGTTCATTCAAAATTTCATCCCTGTGGAACCAGCATGAGTCATTCATTGCGGCAAATGCACCGGAAACAGAATGTCTCGACGTATCGGCAGCTTCAGAGAAAGCTTTTCAAAAACGTTGGCCAGTAACTCGGCTTTTTCATCATCCTTTCTTAGAATCACACCATCGGGGCTATAAAGTACCCCAATACGTGGCTTTTCTTGAAGTTTCGGGTTGAGGAACCTGTAGAAAGAGTGTCGATCTTCAGATTCCACAGCTTTTTCTCGATTTGATTGCTGAATTTTTTCATTTTCCGCACGAATCGCTCGCTAATTGTCTCAAAGTGACCCGACTTTTTCACTACAATTGTGGAGTTTAGCTTCATACCACGCACTCGATCTCAGACGCTCAAGTCTAGCTAAGCAAGCAGGAAGTTTTGGTTTTTCCCCGTAAATTGCTCAACAGGGACAAACATTTCAATACAGTGTTGCATGACTGCAATAAGAAGTTCATACTTTTCATTAACACTACCGGCAGCGTTCGAGGAGCTAAGCTAGTCTACGTTTAGTAAATAGTCACGTACAGCATCGAAATTGACTTTTTTGAGATTCCTTTTATATAAAACTGGGGCCGATTGTATTTGAAGGTTGAGTGTGAACTGAACTGCGGAGTGATCGCTAGAGCCCACGGGGGGAAAATTGTGACGGAGCTGATAAGGTTTCGGTCATTGCTCAAAACCAGATCAAGTATGTGATCACCACAAGTAGCAGCCTCGACATATTGCACCAAATTGTGGGTAGTACACATAGTAACAAAGCTACTGGAGATTGAACTCGCAGCCGAACAGTAATCCCACTGGATATCAGGCAAGTCGAAATCACCAGTAACGATAGATGGCCAGTACCAAGTCACTGATTGTCTTATTCAATCGTTCTGTGAAAAATGCACTGCAATTAGGAGTCCGATAAGCAACAATGATCCGGATAGGTTTGAGATCAATTTCTAAGTCAGAGCACACAATTTCATAAGAATTCGGCGCAGACTCTCGGAACACCGGCACTGGACAGAAAAGCTTACGTGTCAGTAGGAGAACACCACCACCCTTTTTACGACTTCGATCGCACCTTAAAACCTCGTAATGAGCCGACCAATCACTAAGAAGGGAAGCCAAATCAATCCCACCGTTAAGCCAAGTTTCTGTGATAGCTATTATATCGGTATCGAGCTTTTGAAGGAGATAGAGCAAGACCTCAGAATTTTTTACCACTAACCGGATATTGTTTATGATAGATGAGAGATGGCATTGAGGAGTCCTGAGAGGGCTTACAAGTTTCCCGAAGCCTGAGTGGCTGGGTTTACAGGCATAGAAATGGCTATATCCTGAGACACAGGCAACTGAGAAGATGTGGTAGGCAACTGCGAAGTTATCGGAGCTGCCGAGATGTCGTACGTTCACGCCGTGGCAGTGTGGAGGAAAGAAGATCACCTCTATGCAAACCGACGTCACCCCCTCCGCGAAGCGGGTTTTTGTCATGGGAGAGGTGCTGGCCGGCCGCAGCTCTCCTTCGGATTCTCCTACAAAGGGCCGGCGTGGAGAGGAATCCTGGACCCGCTCAGAAGTACCTATGCGCCACGTGCGGCAAGGATGTTACCAGGAGACATACCAGCGTCCAGTGCTCCGGATGCCAAAGGTGGGTGCATCTCTCCTGTTCGGGTCTCAGTTCTGTGAGGCATTATAACTCTGCTTTTCGCTGTGTTTTATGCTCTTCAACTACCAACTCTGATTCCTCTTCCTCAAATCGCCCCCTTTCCATTGTACATATCAATCTCAACGGCCTTCGTACTAAACTTTCTGAGCTCTCTCTCTTCGCACGTACTTACCATCCAGACGTGATCATGGTTCAAGAAACCAAGCTCTCTCCATCCCCTACCTATCCTCATCCTAATATCCCGGGCTACACTGCCTTTCATGCTCCAAGGTCAGCTCTTGGCGGAGGAGTTTCAACCTTTGTTTTATCCTCTCTCCTCCCACCTCATACCAAACACCCCCCACGGATGGTACTCTCGAGTACCTTCCAATCCATCTCCCTCTTAAACACCCCTTTCTCTTTTCAACATATATAATATTCCCCTACCACCTCATGCCCTCCTCCTACAATCCCATTCCTCTTCTCAAACAACTCAACGATTATTCCCTCTCATCATCAGTTGTTTTCGCGGGCGACTTTAATGCCCACACCTTCTGCTCGTCCCTTGGTTCTGATGCTAGAGGAGAAGAAGTCGAAGAATGGGCTGAGGAGTGCGACCTGGTCATCTTAAACGATGATCAGCCCACTCGTCTCCCTGCCAACGGCCGATCTTCTAGCCCAGACATAACTCTTATCTCGTCCAACCTTTCCAACGCTTGCTCATGGTCTACCTCAACAACATTGTCTAGTGATCATGTTCCCGTCTTTGTGCACATCGATCTCTCAAATTCTCTTGCTCCTTATTCTGGTGTTCGTCAACGTTCTTATCTCAATTTAGGCCAAGCAGACTGGTGCCTGTTCAGTGAGGTTGCGCTACGCCCTAGCGGCTGCTTACCCGTGGAATGGCAATGTGCACCAGAAGGAGCATCACTTATCTGATGCAATTCGCAGGGCCATAAAGGCGGCTATCCCTGTTGGCCGAGTTAAGACGTTCTATCCAAACGTCACCAGAGAAATTCTTGAGAAAATCAGGACTAGAGATGCCAGAAGAGCAGTTGACCATCTAGACCCTGTCGTCGCTCAGCTGGATGGTGACTTGACTTACTTGACTTAATCGGTTGGCTTTCGCCTGACGCGGTCATTCCGCATCTTCACCGAGGTGTGCCGTCCTAGTAGTCAGCCGTGTCCATTTTTCACGGTCTTCAGCCACAATTTGAACACATTCCATCCAGCTGTCACTATTCCATTTCCTGCGAAACGAAACATCGCGCCTGAACTGTCTTTCGATGCCGAGTGACTTTAAATCCTCTTTAACCACATCCGTCCAGAACTTTCGCCTACGCCCAGGTGGCCGTTTCAGACAGGATTTGGAAGCATTTTTAAAGCGTGTTGTACGAGACGATCCGGCGTTCTTCTTAGTATATGCCCGAGCAGTCGAAGTCGACTTTCCATTGCTGCTTGAGATGGCGTTAGGAGATGCTGGCACCTCCCTCGTGTCAAGCGTTGATGTACTGCGTCGATTTCCTTGTAAAGGTCTTCGTTATGGCATACACGCGGCCAGAAATATCCAAGCAAACGCCTAAAAAGCTTCCTCTCCGTGCAATCCAACCTTTCCATCTGCGTTTTCGGTGCTGCCCACGTCTCCGATCCGTACATCATGATAGGGCGAATAGCGGATAGGTAGACGCGCAACTTGACTTCCTTCGCGATGGTGGTAGACCACAAACACTTGGTTAGAGAATTGAATGCAGACGTAGCTTTCGCACATCGTTGTCGAATATCCGCTGCATAACTACCATCGTTCTTCAGCAAACAGCCCAAATAACAGAAATCGTCCACCAGTTCGATACGTTGTCCGTCCACACAAACTCCAGTTGAAGGCCTCTGAGAGACCCACATCTGCTTGCATTTGTCGGGACGAAGACGAAGTCCATAGGCTGCGGCATACTTCGAAACGAGGTTCACAATCCTTTGCAGTTTTGCGTTGTTTTCAGCGAATAACACAATGTCGTCGGCGTACTCCAGGTCGACAAGGGAGCGTCCTGATGGTGTTAGGATCACATCCGCAGGAAACTGTTCTGCAACTCTACGCATGATGTCATCAACGGCGAAGTTGAAAAGAAAAGGTCCTGCAACGGCTCCTTGCCTTACTCCTGTTTTCACCTCGAAAGCTGACGTAAATCCGACAGGTGTACGAACTGCTGCTGTTGTTCCTTTGTTCATGTCCTCGATTAACCGAACATACTTTTCCGGGACTCCATCTGCTCGCAGAGCATTGAGCAATCGATCACGATGAGGAGAGTCGAACGCGGCTTCAAAGTCCAAAAAAGCAAGCTGTAATGGCTTCGAAAACCGCTGCCACGATTCAATTACTCTTCTCACGACGAACACTTGGTCGATGGTCGATCTTCCAGGTCGAAAACCGGCTTGCTCATCTCTGGTCGTTCCTTCACGATGTTTGATAAGTCGCTCGAGAATGATACGTTCTAAAACCTTGTACATGACACGAAGTAGAGAGATTCCTCTGTAGTTCTTAGGATCCGTGACGGATAGCTTCTTGTGAAGAGGTACGATGATCGCATGTCTCCACGAATCGGGTATCCTTTCGCTCATCCATATGGCACGGATGGTGTTGGTCATTTCACGAATCCCAGACGGAGGAAGAGCTTTCAGCATTTCAGCAGATGCTGGATGGTGAGATCAGAAAAGATCTCGACCAGCACAAGAAAGAACAGTGGGAAAAATTCACAGAACAGTTGAATTTCAAGACGGACAGTGGAGCTACTTGGAAGGTTCTTCGGAAACTATCGGGAAAGAGCTCGCCAGCCACCATCTCCACTATTGAGTTCGGTAATAACGTTTTCAAGTCAGGAAAGGAAGCCGCCTACTCTCTCGGTAAAAGTTTCTTTGTCACGAGTACAAGGCGAGGTCCGCAAAATAGAGTGACAGTAAGAGAGCTGTGCCGCCTCCCGCTCATGAGCACGGCCGATGCGTTCACTGTGGCGCAAGTAGAGAAGATTATAAAGGACATGCGGAACTCCAAAGCTGTCGGTCCGGACGGCATTTGTCCTGCTGTACTGAAGAAACTCCCGACTGAGATCCTTCCGCTCATCGTTGATATGATTAACACTTCGTTTAGCTCTTGCACTATTCCGCAAAACTGGAAGACAGCCAACGTCATCCCGTTGCCCAAGCCTGGGAAACCTCAGTCATCAGTAAAGGGATATCGTCCCATTAGCTTGATGTCACCTTTCGCCAAGGTGGCCGAAAAGCTCATTGTCAAGGATCTAGCGGAGCACAACGAGAAGCAGTTGTTTCAACATGGGTTCAGGAGGCTACATTCCACAACTACGGCGTTGCTAGAAATTACCAGCTATGCTATCGACGGGTTCAACTTTAACAAGCCATTGAGAACTGTAGCTGTTGCGTTGGATCTCACCAAGGCATTTGATACGGTTAACCTTGGAGTCCTGTCAAGCAACATTCTGGAGTCGTCAATACCATCTTGGCAGAAGCGCTGGATATCGGCCTTTATTAAAGGTCGGCGGGCAAGAGTCATGTTTCAGAACCATGTCTCCAACAGTATTCCTATGGCAGCTGGAGTCCCTCAGGGCGGAGTTCTATCGCCAGCCCTCTTCAATCTGTACCTCGGAGATATGCCTGAGCCTCCACAGGACATCAAGGTCGTCGCGTATGCCGATGACATAACAATCATGTGTCGAGATCGGGACTTACAGGTGGCCGCCAATAAGATCAACGAGTACCTGATCACACTAAAGGGCTTTTTCGACCGCAAGATGCTAAGTATCTCTGCAGCCAAGTCGTCAGTGTCCGTTCTCACGACGGACCCATCCGAGCACAGCGCTCATCCGGATGTCGTGTGGGATGGAGACCGTTTGCCTGCTGCTCGCTTTCCAAAGCTGCTCGGTCTTGTGCTCGATCCGTCACTCAAGTTTCATAAGAATACCGAGCAGAAGCAGGCAGTCGTTAAAGCTAAGCTCAACGTTCTCAGGGCCCTGGGCGGCACTTCGTGGGGTAGCAGCAAGGAGACTATACTCACAACGTATAAGGCAATTCTGCAGCCCGCCCTGGAGTACGCCGCACCGGTTTGGCAGCATCTCGTCTCAGAATCCTCCTGGACAAAGATGCAACGAGTACAAAAATGCTGCTCTCCGTATCGCCACCGGATGTGCAAGGAGTTCCCCAATCGAGCACCTGCATGCTGAGACCCGACTATTACCAGTGAAGGAGCACTGTCAGCTCCAGGCCCAGCAATTCCGCATTAACATTATAAAGCAACCAAATCACCCGTCGTGGAGAGTGCTAAACCCCGTGAGAGAGAAGTATAAGAAAGCCATTCGCCGATGCTCCAAACAAAGTCAATTTGCAAAGATGGCACGACTCACAGCAAGAACGACTCCGTCTTTTGCGCGAGGAGCACACCAAGTTCGTACGGTGTCATCTTGTGAAGGTGGCCATAAATCCTATACTAGGAGATATACCGCCCTCCGTCTGCGCCTCAGAGTCTCAACTCGGAAGAAGGGCGAGATGCACGCTCGCATCATTACGCTGTGGTCACTCTACAATGCTAATGTCTTATGTCAGCAAGATTGACAGCAGCAAATCTGATGTGTGCCCGGACTGCGGTATCGTCGGCCATGATACCGCACATTTATTCAACTGTCCGGAGAGACCTACCACGCTGACACCAATGGACCTATGGACGAATCCACTACTGGTCGCCCAGTTCCTCCGCCTATGACAAAACCCTCTATGTGGCTGCAAAGAAGAAGAAGAAGAAGTTATCGGAGAAGCTGCTACAATGTGCGGAGTAGGATTAGATGCTCGCAGCTGATCTCTTTCACTTTTAGGAAGAGAGGGTCTAATATAGACACCTTTCATCCTCGTGAATGATTTCAGCCAGTGAGCTCTACGGAGGATCAGACCACTATAAAATGATGCGGGCATAATAATTTTCATTAACCGCGGCCTCGCAGGATTAGGTCGGCCCATCCTAAAAATAGAGGTGGGTTGACATTTAACTCCCAAATGGTCAAGAATATTACGAATGCAAACTGCATCATAGCTAACCTTATTGGAAGGCTTTTGATCTACGGACTCAGTGATACCAGACACGACAACAGACCTACTACGCTCGTGTTCTTCAAGCGTGGATTCAAACACAGCAGTAACAGGTGCGGAGATAACAGCATTAAGAGGACTCTGAGACGGCACGACAATTGGTACAGACTGACGTTTATCTAACAGATCTCTCAATCTCACATTCTCGCCCGTAAGTGAATCCACCTCGGCCTCTAACTCCCTATTCCTAACAACGAGATAATCCATCTGCAGCTTTGAGTCATACAAATGAAGTAACATATCTCTCAATTGACTGGGCAGCGACTCATCACCACGGACCATATCCACCACAATATCAACAGAAGCTGGTCCACCAGAGGATGCTTCATTAGAGGCTGCTCCATTGGTCATAGCAGCGGCTTTCGACGTAGCACGAGTTTCCACCATTGTAGATAATAGCACTTAAGAAGAACAGCACAGCACCGAAAGAACAGGTGTAACGTACGATGTTAGGAAATAGACCTCGAACGGCGGCCTATATAAACGATTTGAATGTTGTCCCCTCGCCGCAAGGGTATGAGCAGATCGATAGTAGAACTACGAGCCAAGATAACGTAGATATAGTAGTTCCGTGCAATAGTCGTACACGAGCAAGATATCCGTTATATATATATATATATATATATATATATATATATATATATATATATATATATATATATATATATATATATATATATATATATATATATATACAGTTGACCGCAATGTTAATAGGACATGGTGTGGTTGCGGACTCACACTAAGACTACGGTAGAATCTGGCAGTTTGCCAGATTTCGTCATCGATCGGCGCCAACCGTCGTCTCTCTGCTCACGAGAATATCAGCTGTGGCGATGATCGATGACGAAATCTGGCAAAGTGCCAGATTCTACCGTAGTTTTAGTGTGAGTCCGCAACCGCACCATGTCCTATTAACATTGCGGTCAACTGATATATATATATATATATATATATATATATATATATATATATATATATATATATATATATATATATATATATATATATATATATATATATATATATATATATATATATATATATATATATATATATATATATATATATATATATATATATATATATATATACCACTAGCTCAATCAGCCAGCACCCAGAGATGAAAATCTTGAGAAACTGGGTTAAAACCTGTGCCGCGAAGGTATACTTGTTTCAAATGAAATTTCTATCGCACTTTTTCGAATATTCGACTTTTCGAATGAAAAGTCGATTTTTCATCGGACTACTATACTCATACGATTATTCGGTTCGGGACAAGTATATTTGAAGGTACAGGATAGGCGACTCTCCACCTCTGTTAGACCTCAGACTAATTCATTATTTAGCATTTCTTTCCATGTCCTATGGAGAAAAGGTCGAAGTCCCAAAGTGGTGTTAAATCGAGGAGTTCCGTTTTCTTGAGGTTGAACAGGAAATAGCTTTTCTGGCGTTATCGCAGCGGGGGGGGGCATTGTGATATCGCACTTGGCAACGCCCATTTTTCTGTGCCGCAACGACTGTCCTGATTTTGGCAGGGAAGAAAACCCCGCGTAGGTGCTCAAATTCAGTGCGGCCCTGAAAATCATGAAAAATTCAAATTTCAGGTGAGCCCCAGAAGAGTTGATTTTTCGATAGAGGGTTCAAAAAACTATTCCAGCTCGAAGATGGGGGTCTGAAGTTGAAAATAACGAAAATATTTCGTTGCGAGTTGATTCTGAGAGCTACTGGATTTTTTACAACTATTCCGCTCCAGAAGAAGTATACATTTTCAGAACAATCTTTAATTATAGAACTTTGATTGAATGACTTATGACACGGCATGTGGATGTAGGGGTAGTAATACAGAGTTCAGGCAAGGGGTGGGGGGAGTAACTTCTCGGACATTATCTCAACGTCATGCTGGATCCTGCCCTCTAGTTCGGAGTCAAATCTTGGGCGTTCCTTCGCGTGCATATGCGAAGCGGGGGTAGAGACGGCGGTGTGCGTGCGTGGGGGGGAGTAGGGGGGCTGGGTCTGAGAAGAAGTTTAAAAAATTTTGGCAGGACCCCCCCCCCCTCCGGTCGTCATTGGTCGATTATAACAAGTTTGCAGCTAATAAAAAAACTAAATACCAGAAAATTCTTAGTAACAGTAAATATGTCAGAATAATATAAGTGAAATTGATAAGTCAGCATTCAGCATGATCTTTATGGCACAACTACTTCCATTCAATTGTCACTTCGGACAAAAATTCTGAATTTTTCGAGAGGGGAAACGGGGATATTTTGCTGGTACGCCACCCCGGGAGCTCCGAACAGACCAGCGGAGGGTCCTGATCAGAGATGAGCGCAATTTTATTCTGAATTTCGGAAATCTTAAGGACCTCATTTTTGAAAATCGAAACGCCAAAAACCATCGGAGCTCGGAATTCGGAAATACGTTCAGCGAAATTTTCAACCCTTCCCTGGTGACTGTGCGTACCAAAAACTTGAGCTTTTCCTTATTTATTGAATAATTCCATGTAAACACAATCAACCCTGGGTTAGTAGTAAATGGTTCTGAGAGCGCGAGTGAAATTGTTGTAAGTTCTCGGTAAACTGCAGCTTTGCGTGAGGTATTCATGCGACGGTTTTTGGGCAGGAAGGCAGAAATCGTCAAAATTACGAACTTGCATGCCACGTTATGAGCCATTAGATAAGCATTGTGTAAAAAATTCCCTCGAAAATGGTTTATTCTGTCTCTTTTTCTTGCAAAATAGTGATCTAAAATAAAATTCAGCAGGTTTTTCGAACTATTTTCAGCTCGCATTAAGTTCGCGTAAATCGCAATCTAACGCGAGCTGACAGAGAAAGTGGTAATAGTGTGTGAATGAGGAAAAAGAAGGATAGATTTCTAAAAGGTGCTCCGGAGGACTTTTAAGAAAGCTATCTATCATTTTCTTCATTCATATACTTTCACCATTTTCTCTGTCAACTCGCGTTAAGTTGCAGTTTGCGCGAATTTAACGCGAGATTTTATAGGATGACGCGTGTTCCCTACTCTTGCTTTTGCTTTTTTTAAACGTTTTTTCTAGCCGTGGTGAAAAGGGTGCAGGCGTTGACGAATTGGCGCCGGACTCTAGAGAGAGAGAGTGTTTAGGAGGTGTACGGGCCCTCAAGAGAGTGAGCAGATTGTGTGCCGGACCCCACTGGAAGTGTGCAGGCGTCATGGAATGTACGCAGGACATTTCTGGGAGTGTGCAGGAAGTCTGAGAATGTGATCAAGACTTCAGTGGGAGGTCCTGAACCTATCCTGTTTCAGTCGGATAAAAAAGTCGACCTTTTATTCGAAAAGTCAGATATTCGAAAAAGTGCGATGTCCGACTATTGTCGAAAAGTCGAATATTCGAAAGAATGGGAACCACAATAATCCATAGTGGCCATTCCAAATGAAATGTACTTTTCTAGAACCATTTTAGGACGAAAAGTCCGAATATGCCCATCGCAGCTGCCTAGACCCACTCTGAAAAAAAGTTATAGGCTTCTTCTTCTTCTTCTTCTTTGCAGCCACGTCGAGGGAACTGTCATAGGTTGAGGAACTGGGCGACCAATAATGGATTCGTCCATAGGTCCATTGTGGTCAGCGTGGTTGGTCTCTCCGGACAATTAAACAAATGTGCCGTGTCGTGGCCGTGGCATCCACAGTCTGGGCAAACGTCCGATTTGCTGCTGTCAATCTTGCTAACATTTGCCATAAGCATAGTAGAGTGACCACTGCGCAGCGACGCCAGGGTGCATCTGGCCCTCCTTCCGAGTTGAGACTCGGATGTGCAGACCCGCGGCGGCACCACTGCCAGGATGGGATTTACCGCCGCCTTTTCCAGATGACACCGTACGAACTGTGTGTGCTCCTCGCGCAACAGACGGAGTCGTTCTTGCTGTGAATCGTGTCATCTTTGCAGATTGACTTTGCTTGGAGCATCGGCGAGTGGCTTCCTGATGCTTCTCTCCCTGACGGGGTTCAGCACTCTCCATGAGGGATGGTTAGGTTGCTTTATGATATTCATAAAAAATTGTTGGGCCTGGAGCTGACAGTGTTCTTTTACTGGTAATAATCGTGTCTCCGCATGCAAGTGATCGACTGAGGAACTTCTTGCACATCCGGTAGCTATACGAAGTGCGGCATTCTGTATACGCTGCATCTTGTTCCAGGAGGCCTCTGATACCAAGTGCTGCCACACCGGTGCAGCGTACTCCAGAGCGGGCTGAAGTATTGCCTTGTATGTCGTGATAATAGTTTCTTTGCTACTGCCCCATGATGTACCGCCCAGGGCTCTGAGCACATTAAGCTTCGCTTTGACGACGGCCTGCATCTGCTCGGTGTTCTTATGAAACTTGAGCGATGGATCGAGCACCAGACCGAGCAGTTTGGGAAAGCGAGCAGCAGGCAATCGATCTCCGTCCCACTCGAAATGCGGGTGAGCGCTGTGCTCCGAAGGATCCGTTGTGAGTATGGATACCGACGATTCGGATGCAGAGATCTTTAGCATTTTGCGGTCGAAAAAGCTTTTCAGTGTGACCAGGTACTCATTGATCTTGGAGGCGGCCACATGTATGGTCGATCACTGGTCGAGAGAGCGCCGCGTCGAACACATGTGGCATGCACGCAAGCGAGAAGGTAATGATCCTATCACTACCTCCTCGCTTGCGTGCGTGCCCCATGTGTTCGACGCGGCGATCTCTCGAGCAGGGATCGACGATATATCCCGATCCCGACACATTATTGTCATATCATCGGCGTAGGCGACCACCTTGATGTCCTGGGGGGAGCGGGCATGTCTTCGAGGTACAGACTGAAGAGGGTAGGCGATAAAACGCCGCCCTGCGGAACTCCAGCTGCAATAGGAATACTATTGGAGACATGGTTCTGGTGCGTAACTCTGGCTCGTCTGCCCTTGATGAATGCCGATATCCAGCGTTTCTGCCACGGCGGTATTGATGATTCGAGTAAGTTGCTTGACAGAACTCCATGGTTTACTGTGTAGAATGCCTTGGTGAGATCTAAGGCAACAGCCACAGTTCTCTGTAGCTTCTGGGCATTGAACTTATCGATGGCAAAGCTTGTAATTTCCAGCAGAGCTGTCGTGGTGGAATGCAGCTTTCTGAATCCATGCTGAATCACTTGCTTCTCATTGTGCTCCGCCAAATCCTTTACGATCAGTTTTTCGGCTACCTTCGCGAACGTGGACAGCAAGCTAATAGGTCTGTATCCCTTGACTGAAGCCTGAGGTTTCCCGGCTTGGGCAGCGGCACAACGTTAGCTGTCTTCCAGTTCTGTGGGATGATGCACGATCTGAACGAGGTATTGATCAAATCAGTGAGAAGCAGAAGGATTTCATTCGGTATCTTCTTCTTCTTCTTCTTCTTCTTCTTCTTCTTCTTCTTCTTCTTCTTCTTCTTCTTCTTCTTCTTCTTCTTCTTCTTCTTCTTCTTCTTCTTCTTCTTCTTCTTCTTCTTCTTCTTCTTCTTCTTCTTCTTCTCTTCTTCTTCTTCTTCTTTCTTCTTCTTCTTCTTCTTCTTCTTCTTCTTCTTCTTCTTCTTCTTCTTCTTCTTCTTCTTCTTCTTCTTCTTCTTCTTCTTCTTCTTCTTTCTTCTTCTTCTTCTTCTTCTTCTTCTTCTTCTTCTTCTTCTTCTTTGCAGCCACACCGAGGGTTTTGTCATATGTGAAGAAACTGGGCGACCAGTAGTGGATTCGTCCATAGATCCATTATGGTCAGCGTGGTAGGTCTCACCGGACAGCGAAATAAATGTGCTGTATCATGGCCGATAGTACCGCAGTCCGGACAGACATCAGATTTGCTGCTGTCGATTTTGCTGATGTAGGACATGAGCATTGACGAGTGACCGCAGCGCAACGATGCTAGTGTGCATCTAGCACTTCTTCCGAGTTGAGTCTCGGATGTGCAGACTGAGGCGGTACTTCTCCTAGTATAGGGTTCACCGCCGCCTTCTCAAGATGACATCGTACGAACGTGGTGTGCTCCTCGCGGAGTCGTTCTTTCCGTGAGCCGTGCCATCTTTGCAGGTTAACTTTGCATGGACCATCGGCAAATGGCATTCTTTTGGCTCTCTCTCTCTAACGGGGTTAAGCACTCTCCAGGACGGTTGGTTTGGTTGCTTAATAATATTGATTCGTAATTGTTGGGCTTGCAGCTGACAGTGCTCCTTCACAGGCAATAGACGGGCTTCGGCATGCAGATGCTCGACTGGGGAACTCTTTGCACATCCAGTGGCAATGCGAAGAGCGGCATTTTGTACGCGTTGCATCTTAAACCAGGAAGATTCTGAAACTAGATGCTGCCAAACCGGTGCGGCGTATTCCATGGCTGGCTGAAGAATCGCCTTATACGTCATGAGTATCGTTTCCTTGCTGCTACCCCATGAGGTACCGCCTAGAGCCCTCAGAACATTGAGTTTGGCTTTAACGACAGCCTGCTTCTGCTCGGTATTTTTATGAAACTTGAGCGACGGATCGAGCACAAGACCGAGCAGTTTTGGAAATCGAGCAGCAGGCAGACGGTCTCCATCCCACTCTACCTCCGGATGAGCTCTGTGCTCGGATGGGTCCGTTGTGAGGACGGATACTGATGATTTCGATGCGGAGATCTTTAGCATCTTGTCGTCGAAGAACCTCTTCAGCGTCTTCAGGTACTCGTTGATCTTGGTGGCGGCTACCTTTATATCCCGGTCTCGACACATGATTGTTTTATCATCGGCGTAGGCGACAGTCTTGATATCCTGTGGTGGTTCAGGCATATCTTCTAGATACAGACTGAAGAGAGCTGGTGATAAAACACCGCCCTGGGGGACTCCAGCTGCCATAGGAATACTGTTGGAGACATGGTTCTTCTTCTTCTTCTTTGCAGCCACATCGAGGGTTTTGTCATAGGTGAAGAAACTGGGCGACCAGTAGTGGATTCGTCCATAGTTCCATTATGGTCAGCGTGGTAGGTCTCACCGGACAGCGAAATAAATGTGCTGTATCATGGCCGGTAGTACCGCAGTCCGGACAGACATCAGATTTGCTGCTGTCGATTTTGCTGACGTAGGACATGAGCATTGACGAGTGACCGCAGCGCAACGATGCTAGTGTGCATCTAGCCCTTCTTCCGAGTTGAGTCTCGGATTTGCAGACTGGGGGCGGTACTTCTCCTAGTATAGGATTCACCGCCGCCTTCTCAAGATGACACCGTACGAACTTGGTGTGCTCCTCGCGCAAAAGACGGAGTCGTTCTTGCTGTGAGTCGTGCCATCTCTGCAAGTTAACTTTGCATGGACCATCGGCAAATGGCATTCTTTTGGCTCTCTCTCTAACGGGGTTAAGCACTCTCCAGGACGGTTGGTTTGGTTGCTTAATAATATTGATTCGTAATTGTTGGGCTTGCAGCTGACAGTGCTCCTTCACAGGCAATAGACGGGCTTCGGCATGCAGATGCTCGACTGGGGAACTCTTTGCACATCCAGTGGCAATGCGAAGAGCGGCATTTTGTACGCGTTGCATCTTAAACCAGGAAGATTCTGAAACTAGATGCTGCCAAACCGGTGCGGCGTATTCCATGGCTGGCTGAAGAATCGCCTTATACGTCATGAGTATCGTTTCCTTGCTGCTACCCCATGAGGTACCGCCTAGGGCCCTCAGAACATTGAGTTTGGCTTTAACGACAGCCTGCTTCTGCTCGGTATTTTTATGAAACTTGAGCGACGGATCGAGCACAAGACCGAGCAGTTTTGGAAATCGAGCAGCAGGCAGACGGTCTCCATCCCACTCTACCTCCGGATGAGCTCTGTGCTCGGATGGGTCCGTTGTGAGGACGGATACTGATGATTTCGATGCGGAGATCTTTAGCATCTTGTCGTCGAAGAACCTCTTCAGCGTCTTCAGGTACTCGTTGATCTTGGTGGCGGCTACCTTTATATCCCGGTCTCGACACATGATTGTTTTATCATCGGCGTAGGCGACAGTCTTGATATCCTGTGGTGGTTCAGGCATATCTTCTAGATACAGACTGAAGAGAGCTGGTGATAAAACACCGCCCTGGGGACTCCAGCTGCCATAGGAATACTGTTGGAGACATGGTTCTTCTTCTTCTTCTTTGCAGCCACATCGAGGGTTTTGTCATAGGTGAAGAAATCTGGGCGACCAGTAGTGGATTCGTCCATAGTTCCATTATGGTCAGCGTGGTAGGTCTCACCGGACAGCGAAATAAATGTGCTGTATCATGGCCGATAGTACCGCAGTCCGGACAGACATCAGATTTGCTGCTGTCGATTTTGCTGACGTAGGACATGAGCATTGACGAGTGACCGCAGCGCAACGGTGCCAGTGTGCATCTAGCCCTTCTTCCGGAGTTGAGTCTCGGATTCGCAGACTGGGGGCGGTACTTCTCCTAGTATAGGATTCACCGCCGCCTTCTCAAGATGACACCGTACGAACTTGGTGTGCTCCTCGCGCAAAAGACGGAGTCGTTCTTGCTGTGAGTCGTGCCATCTCTGCAAGTTAACTTTGCATGGAGCATCGGCAAATGGCATTCTTTTGGCTCTTTCTCTAACGGGGTTAAGCACTCTCCAGGACGGGTGGTTTGGTTGCTTAATAATATTGATTCGTAATTGTTGGGCTTGCAGCTGACAGTGCTCCTTCACAGGCAATAGACGGGCTTCGGCATGCAGATGCTCGACTGGGGAACTCTTTGCACATCCGGTGGCAATGCGAAGAGCGGCATTTTGTACGCGTTGCATCTTAAACCAGGAAGATTCTGAAACTAGATGCTGCCAAACCGGTGCGGCGTATTCCATGGCTGGCTGAAGAATCGCCTTATACGTCATGAGTATCGTTTCCTTGCTACCCCATGAGGTACCGCCTAGGGCCCTGAGAACATTGAGTTTGGCTTTAACAACAGCCTGCTTCTGCTCGGTATTTTTATGAAACTTGAGCGACGGATCGAGCACAAGACCGAGCAGTTTTGGAAAGCGAGCAGCAGGCAGACGGTCTCCAACCCACTCTACCTCCGGATGAGCTCTGTGCTCGGATGGGTCCGTTGTGAGGACGGATACTGATGATTTCGATGCGGAGATCTTCAGCATCTTGTCGTCGAAGAACCTCTTCAGCGTCTTCAGGTACTCGTTGATCTTGGTGGCGGCTACCTTTATATCCCGGTCTCGACACATGATTGTTATATCATCGGCGTAGGCGACAGTCTTGATATCCTGTGGTGGTTCAGGCATATCTTCTAGATACAGACTGAAGAGAGCTGGTGATAAAACACCGCCCTGGGGGACTCCAGCTGCCATAGGAATACTGTTGGAGACATGGTTCTTCTTCTTCTTCTTCTTTGCAGCCACATCGAGGGTTTTGTCATATGTGAAGAAACTGGGCGACCAGTAGTGGATTCGTCCATAGATCCATTATGGTCAGCGTGGTAGGTCTCACCGGACAGCGAAATAAATGTGCTGTATCATGGCCGATAGTACCGCAGTCCGGACAGACATCAGATTTGCTGCTGTCGATTTTGCTGACGTAGGACATGAGCATTGACGAGTGACCGCAGCGCAACGATGCTAGTGTGCATCTAGCCCTTCTTCCGAGTTGAGTCTCGGATTTGCAGACTGGGGGCGGTACTTCTCCTAGTATAGGATTCACCGCCGCCTTCTCAAGATGACACCGTACGAACTTGGTGTGCTCCTCGCGCAAAAGACGGAGTCGTTCTTGCTGTGAGTCGTGCCATCTCTGCAAGTTAACTTTGCATGGAGCATCGGCAAATGGCATTCTTTTGGCTCTCTCTCTAACGGGGTTAAGCACTCTCCAGGACGGTTGGTTTGGTTGCTTAATAATATTGATTCGTAATTGTTGGGCTTGCAGCTGACAGTGCTCCTTCACAGGCAATAGACGGGCTTCGGCATGCAGATGCTCGACTGTGGAACTCTTTGCACATCCAGTGGCAATGCGAAGAGCGGCATTTTGTACGCGTTGCATCTTAAACCAGGAAGATTCTGAAACTAGATGCTGCCAAACCGGTGCGGCGTATTCCATGGCTGGCTGAAGAATCGCCTTATACGTCATGAGTATCGTTTCCTTGCTGCTACCCCATGAGGTACCGCGTAGGGCCCTCAGAACATTGAGTTTGGCTTTAACGACAGCCTGCTTCTGCTCGGTATTTTTATGAAACTTGAGCGACGGATCGAGCACAAGACCGAACAGTTTTGGAAATCGAGCAGCAGGCAGACGGTCTCCATCCCACTCTACCTCCGGATGAGCTCTGTGCTCGGATGGGTCCGTTGTGAGGACGGATACTGATGATTTCGATGCGGAGATCTTTAGCATCTTGTCGTCGAAGAACCTCTTCAGCGTCTTCAGGTACTCGTTGATCTTGGTGGCGGCTACCTTTATATCCCGGTCTCGACACATGATTGTTATATCATCGGCGTAGGCGACAGTCTTAATATCCTGTGGTGGTTCAGGCATATCTTCTAGATACAGACTGAAGAGAGCTGGTGATAAAACACCGCCCTGGGGGACTCCAGCTGCCATAGGAATACTGTTGGAGACATGGTTCTTCTTCTTCTTCTTTGCAGCCACATCGAGGGTTTTGTCATAGGTGAAGAAACTGGGCGACCAGTAGTGGATTCGTCCATAGATCCATTATGGTCAGCGTGATAGGTCTCACCGGACAGCGAAATAAATGTGCTGTATCATGGCCGATAGTACCGCAGTCCGGACAGACATCAGATTTGCTGCTGTCGATTTTGCTGACGTAGGACATGAGCATTGACGAGTGACCGCAGCGCAACGATGCCAGTGTGCATCTAGCCCTTCTTCCGAGTTGAGTCTCGGATTCGCAGACTGGGGGCGGTACTTCTCCTAGTGTAGGATTCACCGCCGCCTTCTCAAGATGACACCGTACGAACTTGGTGTGCTCCTCGCGCAAAAGACGGAGTCGTTCTTGCTGTGAGTCGTGCCATCTCTGCAAGTTAACTTTGCATGGAGCATCGGCAAATGGCATTCTTTTGGCTCTCTCTCTAACGGGGTTAAGCACTGTCCAGGACGGGTGGTTTGGTTGCTTAATAATATTGATTCGTAATTGTTGGGCTTGCAGCTGACAGTGCTCCTTCACAGGCAATAGACGGGCTTCGGCATGCAGATGCTCGACTGGGGAACTCTTTGCACATCCGGTGGCAATGCGAAGAGCGGCATTTTGTACGCGTTGCATCTTAAACCAGGAAGATTCTGAAACTAGATGCTGCCAAACCGGTGCGGCGTATTCCATGGCTGGCTGAAGAATCGCCTTATACGTCATGAGTATCGTTTCCTTGCTTGATACCCCATGAGGTTCCGCCTAGGGCCCTGAGAACATTGAGTTTGGCTTTAACGACAGCCTGCTTCTGCTCGGTATTTTTATGAAACTTGAGCGACGGATCGAGCACAAGACCGAGCAGTTTTGGAAATCGAGCAGCAGGCAGACGGTCTCCATCCCACTCTACCTCCGGATGAGCTCTGTGCTCGGATGGGTCCGTTGTGAGGACGGATACTGATGATTTCCGATGCGGAGATCTTCAGCATCTTGTCGTCGAAGAACCTCTTTCAGCGTCTTCAGGTACTCGTTGATCTTGGTGGCGGCTACCTTTATATCCCGGTCTCGACACATGATTGTTATATCATCGGCGTAGGCGACAGTCTTGATATCCTGTGGTGGTTCAGGCATATCTTCTAGATACAGACTGAAGAGAGCTGGTGATAAAACACCGCCCTGGGGGACTCCAGCTGCCATAGGAATACTGTTGGAGACATGGTTCTTCTTCTTCTTCTTTGCAGCCACATCGAGGGTTTTGTCATAGGTGAAGAAACTGGGCGACCAGTAGTGGATTCGTCCATAGATCCATTATGGTCAGCGTGGTAGGTCTCACCGGACAGCGAAATAAATGTGCTGTATCATGGCCGATAGTACCGCAGTCCGACAACATCAGATTTGCTGCTGTCGATTTTGCTGACGTAGGACATGAGCATTGACGAGTGACCGCAGCGCAACGATGCCAGTGTGCATCTAGCCCTTCTTCCGAGTTGAGTCTCGGATTCGCAGCCTGGGGCGGTACTTCTCCTAGTATAGGATTCACCGCCGCCTTCTCAAGATGACACCGTACGAACTTGGTGTGCTCCTCGCGCAAAAGACGGAGTCGTTCTTGCTGTGAGTCGTGCCATCTCTGCAAGTTAACTTTGCATGGAGCATCGACAAATGGCATTCTTTGGCTCTCTCTCTAACGGGGTTAAGCACTCCAGGACGGGTGGTTGGGGTGCTTAATAATAGTGATTCGGACTTGTTGGGCTTGCGGCTGACAGTGCTCCTTCACAGGCAATAGACGGGCTTCGGCATGCAGATGCTCGACTGGGGAACTCTTTGCACATCCGGTGGCAATGCGAAGAGCGGCATTTTGTACGCGTTGCATCTTAAACCAGGAAGATTCTGAAACTAGATGCTGCCAAACCGGTGCGGCGTATTCCATGGCTGGCTGAAGAATCGCCTTATACGTCATGAGTATCGTTTCCTTTGCTGCTACCCCATGAGGTACCGCCTAGGGCCCTGAGAACATTGAGTTTGGCTTTAACAACAGCCTGCTTCTGCTCGGTATTTTTATGAAACTTGAGCGACGGATCGAGCACAAGACCGAGCAGTTTTGGAAATCGAGCAGCAGGCAGACGGTCTCCATCCCACTCTACGTCCGGATGAGCTCTGTGCTCGGATGGGTCCGTTGTGAGGACGGATACTGATGACTTCGATGCGGAGATCTTCAGCATCTTGTCGTCGAAGAACCTCTTCAGCGTCTTCAGGTACTCGTTGATCTTGGTGGCGGCTACCTTTATATCCCGGTCTCGACACATGATTGTTATATCATCGGCGTAGGCGACAGTCTTGATATCCTGTGGTGGTTCAGGCATATCTTCTAGATACAGACTGAAGAGAGCTGGTGATAAAACACCGCCCTGGGGACTCCAGCTGCCATAGGAATACTGTTGGAGCACATGGTTCTTCTTCTTCACTTCTTCTTCTTCTTTGCAGCCACATCGAGGGTTTTTGTACATATGTGAAGAAAACTGGGCGACCAATGAGTAGGGATTCGCGTCCATAGATCCATTATGAGGTCAGCATGTGGTAGGTCTCACCGGACAGCGAAATAAATGTGCTGTATCATGGCCGATAGCACCGCCAGTCCGGACAGACATCAGATTTGCTGCTGTCGATTTTGCTGACACGTAGGGAGGCATGAGCATTGACGAGTGACCGCAGCGCAACGATGCTTCAGTGTGCATTCAGCCCTTCTTCCGGGAGTTGAGTCTCGGATTTGCAGACCTGGGGGCGGTACTTCTCCTAGTATAGGATTCACCGCCGCCTTCTCAAGATGACAGTCCGTACGAATTTCTTGGTGTGCTCCTCGCGCAAAAGACGGAGTCGTTCTTGCTGTGAGTCGTGCCATCTCTGCAAGTTAACTTTGCATGGAGCATCGGCGCAAATGGCATTCTTTTGGCTTTCTCTCTCTAACGGGGTTAAGCACTTCTCAGGACGGTTGGTTTGGTTGCTTAATAATATTGATTCGTAATTGTTGGGCTTTGCAGCTGACAGTGCTCCTTCACAGGCAATAGACGGGCTTCGGCATGCAGATGCTCGATCAGGAACCTTCTCTTTGCACATCCAGTGGCAATGCGAAGAGCGGCATTTTGTACGCGCGTTGCATCTTAAACCAGGAAGATTCTGAAACTAGATGCTGCCAAACCGGTGCGGCGTATTCCATGGCTGGCTGAAGAATCGCCTTATACGTCATGAGTATCGTTTCCTTGCTGCTACCCCATGAGGTACCGCGTAGGGCCCTCAGAACATTGAGTTTGGCTTTAACGACAGCCTGCTTCTGCTCGGTATTTTTATGAAACTTGAGCGACGGATCGAGCACAAGACCGAACAGTTTTGGAAATCGAGCAGCAGGCAGACGGTCTCCATCCCACTCTACCTCCGGATGAGCTCTGTGCTCGGATGGGTCCGTTGTGAGGACGGATACTGATGATTTCGATGCGGAGATCTTTAGCATCTTGTCGTCGAAGAACCTCTTCAGCGTCTTCAGGTACTCGTTGATCTTGGTGGCGGCTACCTTATATCCCGGTCTCGACACATGATTGTTATATCATCGGCGTAGGCGACAGTCTTAATATCCTGTGGTGGTTCAGGCATATCTTCTAGATACAGACTGAAGAGAGCTGGTGATAAAACACCGCCCTGGGGACTCCAGCTGCCATAGGAATACTGTTGGAGACATGGTTCTTCTTCTTCTTCTTTGCAGCCACATCGACGGTTTTGTCATAGGCGAAGAAACTGCGCCACCAGGAGGGGATTCGTCCATAGATTCATTAGGGTCAGCGTGACAGGTCTCACCGGACAGCGAAATAAATGTGCTGTATCATGGCCGATAGTACCGCAGTCCGGACAGACATCAGATTTGCTGCTGTCGATTTTGCTGACGTAGGACATGAGCATTGACGAGTGACCGCAGCGCAACGATGCCAGTGTGCATCTAGCCCTTCTTCCGAGTTGAGTCTCGGATTCGCAGACTGGGGCGGTACTTCCTAGTGTAGGATTCACCGCCGCCTTCTCAAGATGACACCGTACGAACTTGGTGTGCTCCTCGCGCAAAAGACGGAGTTGTTCTTGCTGTGAGTCGTGCCATCTCTGCAAGTTAACTTTGCATGGAGCATCGGCAAATGGCATTCTTTTGGCTCTCTCTAACGGGGTTAAGCACTGTCCAGGACGGGTGGTTTGGTTGCTTAATAATATTGATTCGTAATTGTTGGGCTTGCAGCTGACAGTGCTCCTTCACAGGCAATAGACGGGCTTCGGCATGCAGATGCTCGACTGGGGAACTCTTTGCACATCCGGTGGCAATGCGAAGAGCGGCATTTTGTACGCGTTGCATCTTAAACCAGGAAGATTCTGAAACTAGATGCTGCCAAACCGGTGCGGCGTATTCCATGGCTGGCTGAAGAATCGCCTTATACGTCATGAGTATCGTTTCCTTGCTGATACCCCATGAGGTACCGCCTAGGGCCCTGAGAACATTGAGTTTGGCTTTAACAACAGCCTGCTTCTGCTCGGTATTTTTATGAAACTTGAGCGACGGATCGAGCACAAGACCGAGCAGTTTTGGAAATCGAGCAGCAGGCAGACGGTCTCCATCCCACTCTACGTCCGGATGAGCTCTGTGCTCGGATGGGTCCGTTGTGAGGACGGATACTGATGATTTCGATGCGGAGATCTTCAGCATCTTGTCGTCGAAGAACCTCTTCAGCGTCTTCAGGTACTCGTTGATCTTGGTGGCGGCTACCTTTATATCCCGGTCTCGACACATGATTGTTATATCATCGGCGTAGGCGACAGTCTTGATATCCTGTGGTGGTTCAGGCATATCTTTTAGATACAGACTGAAGAGAGCTGGTGATAAAACACCGCCCTGGGGGACTCCAGCTGCCATAGGAATACTGTTGGAGACATGGTTCTTCTTCTTCTTCTTTGCAGCCACATCGAGGGTTTTGTCATAGGTGAAGAAACTGGGCGACCAGTAGTGGATTCGTCCATAGATCCATTATGGTCAGCGTGGTAGGTCTCACCGGACAGCGAAATAAATGTGCTGTATCATGGCCGATAGTACCGCAGTCCGGACAGACATCAGATTTGCTGCTGTCGATTTTGCTGACGTAGGACATGAGCATTGACGAGTGACCGCAGCGCAACGATGCCAGTGTGCATCTAGCCCTTCTTCCGAGTTGAGTCTCGGATTCGCAGACTGGGGCGGTACTTCTCCCAGTGTAGGATTCACCGCCGCCTTCTCAAGATGACACCGTACGAACTTGGTGTGCTCCTCGCGCAAAAGACGGAGTCGTTCTTGCTGTGAGTCGTGCCATCTCTGCAAGTTAACTTTGCATGGAGCATCGGCAAATGGCATTCTTTTGGCTCTCTCTCCTAACGAAGGGTTAAGCGCACCGTCCAGGCCGGGTGGTTTGGTTGCTTAATAATATTGATTCGTAATTGTGGGGCTTGCAGCTGACAGTGCTCCTTCACAGGCAATAGACGGGCTTCGGCATGCAGATGCTCGACTGGGGAACTCTTTGCACATCCGGTGGCAATGCGAAGAGCGGCATTTTTGTACGCGTTGCATCTTAAACCAGGAAGATTCTGAAACTAGATGCTGCCAAACCGGTGCGGCGTATTCCATGGCTGGCTGAAGAATCGCCTTATACGTCATGAGTATCGTTTCCTTGCTGATACCCCATGAGGTACCGCCTAGGGCCCTGAGAACATTGGAGTTTGGCTTTAACAACAGCCTGCTTCTGCTCGGTATTTTTATGAAACTTGAGCGACGGATCGAGCACAAGACCGAGCAGTTTTGGAAATCGAGCAGCAGGCAGACGGTCTCCATCCCACTCTACGTCCGGATGAGCTCTGTGCTCGGATGGGTCCGTTGTGAGGACGGATACTGATGATTTCGATGCGGAGATCTTCAGCATCTTGTCGTCGAAGAACCTCTTCAGCGTCTTCAGGTACTCGTTGATCTTGGTGGCGGCTACCTTTATATCCCGGTCTCGACACATGATTGTTATATCATCGGCGTAGGCGACAGTCTTGATATCCTGTGGTGGTTCAGGCATATCTTCTAGATACAGACTGAAGAGAGCTGGTGATAAAACACCGCCCTGGGGGACTCCAGCTGCCATAGGAATACTGTTGGAGACATGGTTCTGGAAAATGACTCTTGCCCGTCGACCTTTGATAAAGGCCGATATCCAGCGCTTTTGCCACGGTGGTATTGACGACTCCAAAACGTTTCTTGACAGGATTCCTAGGTTAACCGTATCGAAAGCCTTGGTGAGATCCAACGCGACAGCAACAGTTCTCAATGGCTTCAAAGCGTTGAACCCGTCGATTGCATAGCTAGTAATTTCTAGCAACGCAGTAGTTGTAGAATGCAGCCTTTTGAACCCGTGTTGAAACAATTGTTTCTCGTTATGCTTTGCTAAATTCTCCACAATGAGCTTTTCGGCTACCTTAGCGAAAGGTGACATCAAGCTAATGGGTCAATAACCCTTTACTGACGACTGAGGTTTGCCTGGCTTCGGCAACGGGATGACGTTGGCTTTCTTCCAGTTTTGGGGAATAATGCACGAGCTGAATGAAGTGTTAATCACATCAACGACGAGTGGGAGGATCTCAGTCGGGAGCTTCTTCAGTACAGCAGGACAAATGCCGTCGGGACCGACAGCTTTGGAGTTCCGCATGTCCTTTATGATCTTCTCTACGTGCGCCACAGTGTACGCATCGGCCGTGCTCATGAGCGGGAGGCGGCACAGCTCTCTAACTGTCACTCTATTCTGCGGACCACGCCGTGTACTTGTGACAAAGAAGCTTTTTCTAAGACAGTAGGCGGCTTGCTTACCCGTCTTGAAAACGTTATTATCAAATTCAATGGTGGATACGGTAGCTGGCGAGCTCTTTCCAGATAGCTTCCGTAGGACCTTCCACGTAGTTGCACTGTCCGCCTTGAAATCCAACTGTTCCGTGAACTTTTCCCATTCTTCTTTCTTGTGCCTGCCCAGATCTTTTCTGATCTCTTCATCGAGTTGAGCAACGACAGGGTCTAGATGGTCGGCTGCTCTCCTGGCATCTCTAGTCCTAATCTTTTGGAGAATTTCTCTGGTGACGTTTGGATAGAACGTCTTAACGCGGCCAACAGGAATAGCCGCCTTCATGGCCCGGCGGATTACATCAGACAGGTGGTGCTCTTTTTGATGCACATCGCCGTTCCACGGATAGTCAGCCGCGAGGCGGAGCGCAACCTCGCTGAACAGGCACCAGTCTGCTTGGCCTAAATTGAGATAAGAACGTTGTCGAACACCAGAATAAGGAGCAAAAGAATTTGAGAGATCGATGTGCACAAAGACAGGAATATGATCACTAGACAATGTAGTCAAGGTAGACCATGAGCAGGTGTTTGAAAGGTTGGAAGAGACAAGAGTTATGTCTGGGCTAGAAGATCGGCCGTTGGCAGGGAGGCGAGTGGGCTGATCATCGTTTAGTATGACCAGGTCGCACTCCTCCGCCCATTCCTCGACTTCACTTCCTCTAGCATCAGAGCCAAGAGACGAGCAAAATGTGTGAGCATTAAAATCGCCCGCAAATATAGACGAAGATGAGGGGGAGCAGTCGTAAAGCTGCCTGAGGAGTAGAATAGGATCATAGGATGGAGGGCATGATGTGGTAGGGGAATATAGATGTTGAAGAGAGAAAGGGGGGAGTTTTAAGGGGAGATGGACCGGGAGGTACTCGAGAGTACCGTCCGTGGGAGTGTTAGGTATGAGGTGTGAGGGAAGAGTAGATAATACAAAAGTGGAAACTCCTCCGACAAGATTTGACCTTGGAGCATGGTAAGAAGTATAGCCCGGGATATTGGGATGAGGATTTGTAGGGGATGGAGAGAGCTTGGTTTCCTGAACCATGATCACGTCTGGATGGTAAGTACGTGCAAAGAGAGATAGCTCAAAAAGCTTGCCACGAAGGCCGTTGAGATTTATATGTACAATGGAAAGGGGGCGATCGGAGTTTGAGGAATCAGAGTTGGTAGGTGAGGAGCACAAAACACATCGAAAAGAAGAGTTATGATGCCTCACAGAGCAGAGACCCGAACAGGAGAGATGCAGCCACCTTTGGCATCCGAAGCACTGGACGCTGGTATGTCTCCTGGTAACATCCTTGCCGCACGCGGCGCATAGGTACTTCTGAGCGGGTCCAGGATTCCTCTCCACGCCGGCCCTTTGCAGGAGAATCCGAAGAAGAGCTGCGGCCGGCCAGCACCTCTCCCATGACAAAAACCCTCTTCGTGGAGGGAATGACGTCGGTTTGCACGGAGGTGATCTTCTTTCCTCCACACTGCCACGGCACGAGCGTACGACATCTCGGCAGCTTCGGTATCTTCTTCAAGACAGCAGGACATATCCCGTCTGGACCGACCGCTTTTGAATTCCGCATATCCTTTATAACTTTCTCAACTTGCGTCGTAGTGAACGCTTCGGCCGTGCTCATAAGCGGGAGGCGGCACAGCTCTCGTACAGTCACTCTATTCTGCGGACCACGCTTTGCACTGGTGATGAAAAAACTTCTCCCGAGCTCATAAGCGGCTTCTTTTCCTGATTTGAATACACCGTTGTCTAATTCGATTGTGGGGACGGTAGCAGGCAAGCTCTTACCCGAGAGCTTCCGTAATACCTTCCAAGTAGCTGCACTGTCCGTCTTGAAGTCCAACTGCCCGGTGAACTTTTCCCACTCTTCTTTCTTGTGCTTGTCTAAATCCTGTCTGATCTCATCGTCAAGTTCATCAAGCTGCCGAGATGTCGTAGGTTCACGCCGTGGCAGTGTGGAGGAAAGAAGATCACCTCTATGCAAACCGACGTCATCCCTTCCACGAAGAGGGTTTTTGTCATGGGAGAGGTGCTGGCCGGCCGCGTCTCTCCTTCGGATTCTCTGAAAGTTATAGGCATTTTTTCTCCGATTCTCGTACTTATTGTACCCTCCAAAAGCGCATTATTTTTTACGAAAATCTGGAAACGGACCTCATAATCTTGCTCAGCGCCCAAAACTACCCCACTACGCAAAGTTAGGTTGAAGGAACATTTCCCAAACTTCGCGCAGACTAACAGCGTTTTGGATTTGTGCGGATTTTCGGTTGGGCGTTTATTTATATCAATTAGACGGCTCTCAAAGCGTTTTAGAAAAATATTCCAGATTTGAGTAAAAATTCGCTCTGGGGGTTATTTGGGGTGCTGATCACGAATCTGAGACTCATTTATCGATTTTCCGAAGTTTTCGACTGTATTCGTTCACAGATTCCCATCGGGCGAGAATTTGATGGCAATTCGCGACTTTTGACGATTTCCGAAGTGCTAGTATAGAATATGCTCAAGTTATTTTTCTGGGGGTTATTTGGAGTGCTGAACACGAATCTGATGTCGGTTTATCGATTTTGGGCAGCTTACGGTAGATTACGGTGGATATACGGTAGTTTGGTCAATGTCTCAGATTTGTCTCAAAGTTTCTATGTGGGGGTTATTTGGGGTGCTGAATACGAATTCGATATCCATTTGTCGATTCTCGATATATTAAGGTAGGTTTTGCCTCCTAAATGACATGTTACCTACCGTAACCTACAGTAAACCTTAAAATTTGGGCAAGCAAACTCCAGATTCGTGTTCTTCGCCCCAGATTACCCCTACATACATGTTTTTAGCAAAATCAGGGGGAAAATTCAAAAACACCCTAAAAATTCCATGGGGGGTACCCTTACCTTGCCGCGAAGCTTTAAAAAACGCTCATAACTTTTTTCAGAGTGGGTCTAGGCAGCTGCGATGGGCATATTCGGACTTTTCGTCCGAAAATGGTTCCAGAAAAGTACATTTTACTTGGAATGGTCACTATGGCTTATTGTGGTTTCCTTGTGAGAATGTGATCAAGACTTCAGTGGTAGGTCCTGCACCTATCATGTTTCAGTCGGATGAAAAAGTCGACATTTTATTCGAAAAATCAGATATTCGAAAAAGTGCGATGTCCGACTACTGTCGAAAAGTCGAATATTCGAAAGAGTTCTATTTTCTAATATACTCAGACGTTCGCTGTTGTCCACAGGACACGAATGAGATGTCACCTCACGCAATGCTTCCTGTAGACATCCAAAAGGGGCATGGATCGCCCCTCGAGAACTGCCCGTCGCCCCCCTCCTTGGTGCCGTAGACAACCTATCCGCGGGAACGCTTTCGCTGTAGACATCCCATCGGGGGAGGATCTCCATCCCCGATTCCGCGTTCACATCCTATCAACACCCTGTAGACCTGATATTACCATCCCAGTGAAGCATAAACCGCTTTATGACGTCACCCCTTGAGGGCAGCATACACACTCACAAACATGGTGGAGATAACAGCATAAATAGGACCGCACGGCTCCTACAATGTCGTCTACGACGTTTGAAGCGTCAAAAACCATCCAGGATGACAAGATGTGACAATGTGTGAGCAATCTTGCCTTCCGCGTCTGTATTTCCCACCCGATCGAGTACGAGAATTAGAAATGAAACTTGAGAAAACATGTGATGAGATAGAGTGATAGCACTATCTCATGGGAGCGCACGAGAGAAATAGCTTGATTTGCTTGATTGTAACATGTCCGCATACCAATTAACTCTCGTCCATTTTGGAGAATGCCGCTCTACTTTGGCTGACTTTTTGAAATGTTGTTTCTCTCGTGCATTCCCATTTGTTAATGCTATCACTCTAACTTATCATACGTTTTCTCGAAATCTTCTTTTTTCTTTTCTTCTCTTTTCTCATTCTCGTACTCGAATGGGTGGGAAAACACTGGCGTGGAAGGCAAGATTGCTCAAAAATTGCCAAGTATATCCTGTTTCCGATTGTGATTTATTTCCGTTCGTCGCGTGCGTCTGCGTGCGTACGCTGCGTCTCCTTCTCCCCACAGTTTCTCGCTGTCTCTACCTTCGCTCCGCACAAGCGCGCGAGAGAACAGAGTAAATCCGGCTCGGAACCAGAGGATATCGCCATGCTGGATGGTTTTTGGCGCTTCAAACATATTTGACGACATGGTAGGGGCCGTGCGGTCCTATTTATGCTGTTACCTCGACCACGTTTGTGAGCGTGTATGCTGCCTTTAAACGGCGGTATGCCTTCTTTCGAAACTTGGTGATGAGGCCCGATTTTCCTTATTTCAGTTCTAATCCAAGCGGAACAGAGAAATTGGACCCTCTCAATCAAATTTTCTAGAGAGAAACTAACATTGGCGTGGATGCTAATGAGACCTTTCGTTCCTCTTTGGAGGTTGGCGCAAACTCGGTGCACCTACGTAATAGCATATGACACCGAGTTTGCGCCAACCTTCGAGAGTAAACGCGAGGTCTCATTAGGATCTATACAGACGTTACATTATTTTAATAATGATGTCCTTATGCGGACCACACTCTACTGCTTCCAAATGAACTACTATAAGTTATACAAACCATTCCAAATGAAATGTACTTTTCTAGATCCAGTTTCGGACGTGGAGTCCAAATATGCCCTTTGCACCTGCCTAGAGTCACCCTGGAAAACGTTATAGCAGTTTTTTCTCCGATTTTTGTACCTATTGCACCCTCGAAAAAAGCGCATTAATTTTATGAAAATCCGGAAACAGACCTCATAATCGTGTTCAGGGCCCGAAACAGCCCCCCAAGGCAAAGTTTGGTTGAAAGCGCATTCTCCGAGCTATGTGGAGACTGATGGCGTTCTTGCCTTGCATGGATTTTTGGCTCAGCGTTCAGTTATATCAATTACGGGGTACAGAAAGCGTTGAAAAAAATTTTTCTCCAGATTTGACTTAAAATTCAACCTGGGGGTGATTTGTGGTGCTAATCACGAATCTGAGGTCTACCTGTGGTTTTTCCTAAGTTCGACTAAATTTGTTCAAAGCTTCCCACCGGCAGAAAAATTAGACGGCAAGATCGACTTTCGACGATTTCTGGAATGTGACTGAAGATGTGGCTCAAATCGTTCTTTTGGGGTTTATTTGAAGTGCTCAACACGAATCTGATGTCAGTTTATATATTTTTGACAGCTTACGTTAGATTACGTTGGGCATACGGTATAGTTGTACACGAACGAAATTTTTGAAAAAATTTTCGATATTTTTTCGTTCGTTCGAAAATTCGTCTAGCAAAGTCAGAGAACGTGCTGCTAGGGAGCACGTGCTCTTATAGTGTTTCAGATTGCAGCACGTGCCCCGATAAATAAAACTTTTAATGCGTGCATGATACACATTCAACTCGATGAAAAAAGGATTTCCCAAAAATGGAAAGAATGCGAAAAACTCTTGAGGCGGGACACAGATGCCGGCAGCCTCGCTGGTTCAATTACACTAGTTTGCGGTGCTTTGCTTGCCCAGCCGCTGGAGACCTCGTCCAACCAATCGCGGCCCCAGATGGTGCCCGGCGAGCTGGCCGAGTCGCATGTCGGTGTGCCGGGCGCGTCGCGTGCCGATGTGCAGCTACGATAACGCTGGACTAGCTTGCAGCACGTGCTCCTGCGATTAAATTTTGCAACACGTGCTCCTACGGTGAAATTTTGCAGCACGCGCTGTTTTTTGGAGCACGTGTCCCTGCAATACACTCTTTCAATGGGAGTGGTCACTCGAGTTGGATACATATTCGACACGCATTCGGCACGCACATTTTTGAGCTCGCAAGGTTCTCCATTTTGCTGATCCCGGACTACGCTAAAACTGCTCACCTTGTTAACCAGAAAAGGTGATATCGGCTAACTACGCTTATTTTTTTATTCTAATTTTTTTTCATCTCGCTACATTTACCTTTCCTCGAGAATTGGCAACATGGATGGGAATCAGGGTAAATGAACACCCCCGAATGATCAGAGATTCCTGGCAAACAACTAAAAATGACGCAAATGACACACATAAAGGGATGGAAAAAATCAAAATCTGCCTACGAAGGCAGTTGCTGAAAGCTCCGTAAACCACGGAAACCTTCGAGTCCATCACGGGGAACTCCGCAAGGTGCATCTCTCGGCATGCCACCAACACCCCTTCCACGGAAAGACGTTATTAAAAAGCGAATCACATATCTCTTATAATTAAAAAAAGAGAAGAATTACCATAGAAGTCAACAGCATCATCAAAAAATAAAACGATTTGCAAATCTCATATAACCGAAAATGAGAACTTGGACGGCACGATTTTCGTGATACATCGATTGATGGACGCTGCCACCGCCCCTCCCGCGAATGTTCTGTAGAACAGCCCATCGACCTGCGCAGCCGTAGACATCCCGAATTGACGTCCTGTGGACAACAACTCGGTCTGCGTCGATTTCAGGCACTTGGCGGGATTGCCGGTCGATGGGCTGTTTAACAGCCCGTCGCCCCCTGCTCAACAGCACACCGGGACGACCCCGCGTAGAGCTGCCTGTTCGCCAGCGGTGACTCGTTCTGGGCGGATCGACGTCCTGTAGACAACAGCGAACGTCTGAGTAGTTGAATATTCGAAAAAGCGCGATATCCGACTATATCCGCTCTAGTCGAATACTCGAGTTGTTCAAAATCCGACTATAGTCGTAAAGTCGGATATTGCGACCTCTCACAGAAAAACTGCACGTCAGTCACACTCCTGGAAAATAATTAAGGTCATCCGGGATTCTGTTAAACGGCACTGAGGTAAAGCATACGGTAGTAGAACTCTGAATGTGTGACATTTCATAGCAAATCAAAATGTAATAGGCTCTCTTCTATACTTGTTCCGAATCGAATAATCGGTTGAGTATCGGACAGTTTCAGTCGGATAAAAAAGTCGACTTTTTATTCGAGAAAGGGCGATATTCGACTTTAATCGAAAACTCGAATATTCGAAAAAGGCCGATATCCGATTACAGTCGAAAAGTGGAATATTCGAAAAAGTGCGATATCCGACTACAGTCGAAAAGTCGAATATTCGAAAAAATCCGATATCCGACTTCAGTCGAATACGAATAAGTCCGATATCCGACTACAGTCGAAAAGTCGAATATCGAAAAAGTCCGCTATCCGACTACAGTCGAAAAGTCGAATATTCGAAGAGGTGCGATATCCGACTATAGTCGAAAAGTCGATTATTCGAAAGGGTTATATCCGACTACAGTCGAAACGTCGGATATTCGAAACGAATTTCATTTGGAACAAGTATGCTCTCTACCTTAATAATCAACGTCAAAAACACGTTTACATATAGAATTAACCTAATTTCTTCACAAGCAAATCGGACCGCTCTGACTGATCGGCTAGCGTATTCACAGCGGACTGCCTTTTTCACATCTATATAGGAGAATATATCACGCTAGCAGCGGCATATTGCTACGGAAACTCCTCCAGATGTAAGGTCTTACCACAAAACCTCTGGCAAGTATAAGTCACGCCTAAACATCCGCCAACCAGCCATATCGGTCTGATTTTGGTTTGAAAAGTGATGTTTTAAAGGCAGGGTTCGCGTTAAAAACGGTTGTTGTACTATCCTTGAGAGATGGTAGATGTGGCCATCTCAAATGTGAAAGTAAGTGAAAAGTTGCAGAAAAACGCTCCCGAATAAGTTATTGCTTGGTGTCCGCCTGCCTCCAATTATCGGGATTTCTATATATCCCTGTCTTTTCAATCTTCATTTTGCTTCTAAAGTAATTTCTGAGCATTTATGGAGACTACTGACTACTTTAACAGCAAATTAAAAGGCGGATAAACAAGCAATGAGGAAAATCTCGTTAATTAAGGGGTCGACCGACACCAGTAATTAGTCAGTATACCTTGTTTTCGAGCGTTTACATAGCAAGTTTCCTGGGGTTTTCACGCATTTTCCTTTTGTGATGACCGAACATGCATTCTCATCAAGAGCTCGGATTTGGTTTTTATTGCGAACCCTGCCTATAAGCTGCCAGAACGCCGGCGAGTGGATGAGTGAACAATCTATATGTTTTCATGTAAAAAACAGTTAAAAACAGTAAGCACCTCAACGTTTTTCATAGTCAGATGAAAGTGCGGTATCCGACTGTAGTCGAAAAGTCGGATATTCGAAAAAAAACTATAGTCGAAAAGTCGGATATTCGAAATAAATTCCATTTAGAACAAGTAAACTGCACACTCCCAGTGGGGTCCTGCACACATTCTGCGCTTCTTCTTCTTCTTATCAGCCACATTGGAGTTTCTTCTCATAGGCGCAGAAAGGCGGCAACATCACTCGGCTTGTTCCACATATCACGAGCAGACAGA